>JAECWU010000318.1:1030000-1220509 GCA_018150985.1 Chymomyza costata
CGTCTCCTTATTCTACTTCTTCCTTTTCTATTTAGCTGCCCTGCATAGTTTTGCTTTGTGCTGCACACAGACAAAAGCTCATTGTTTTCCGCCTGCGACTTTCTTTCGATTTCCTTGACTTTTATGCACTTGCTGCAAGTTATTTATGTGCAAAGTGTGCGCTGGCATTGAAAATGGGCGTGGCAGCAGTCATTGTCTTGTGGCCCATGGGAGGCGGGGAATATACATACATACGTATCATATAACAAAAAAATAAAAAATAGAATATGAAAACTTTTGCAACTGACTAATTCCATGTTCTTCTTGGCATTTCAGAAACGGCGCTGGGTCTTACCATGACCGAGATACGCATACCCAAGCATATAATGCGACATGAGGATGCAGTATTGGGTTGCAAATTCGATTTGGATGGCGAGTCGCTTTACTCGGTAAAGTGGTACAAGGATGGCTTTGAGTTCTATCGCTATGTGCCACGTGATATGCCACCTGGCCAGGTATTTCCGCTGCCCGGCGTCGATGTCGAGGTGAGCATTGCAGCGCATTTCCGCTGGTTTTCTAGATACTGATGGTTGTAGTGTTTAATGTTAGAACGTATCCTGCTAGTTGAAAGCTGTCAGAACAAATTTAAATTTACTGAGTCAAACAAATTTGGTTCGTTTAATATTTCGGTAAAATGAATTCTAAAAACAAATCAAAAGTGCTGCAAACGCTGGAGCAGTTTGCGCCGCCCTTAAGTCAAGATGATGCCATCAAATTGCTGGCTAATGCTGTGCGTCAACCTTTATCTAATACCATTGAGGCAGGCTTGAAGCTGGCTAGCTGGGATAAAACTTTAGTAAATTCGGCTGCACTTAATTTGGATGCAGCTTTTAAGCACTATAAAGTAGAGCAGCTGGATAAGATGCTGCCCGTGCAGGATGAACAATTAAGCGAAATGGCGGAAGTATTGCAAGCCAATGGATACGATGAAGCAGATGATGAGCTAGATGAAGAGCTCTACGAAGATGATGATGAAGATGATGAGGAAGATGAAGAAGATGACGAAGATGAAGCGCAAGATGACGTGCCACAGCCAGCCAGCAACAAATTTAACGAACCCATGCTTGAAAGCATTTTTTAAATTTGTTTAAATTTTTAGTGCCAGGCCATCTATTTATTAAAACATTTCGCTTTAGTCGCCACATGATGACCTTGATGTTTATTTTGGACTTGCGCTCATTTTGGCTCTCTCTTTTTGTTTTTGTTTTTCATTTACAGCTACAAAACTCCACGGACGTGGTCGTCGTGTTGCGCTCGGTAAGCCTGCAGTCTACGGGTCGTTATCGCTGCGAAGTGTCCGGCGAAGCGCCTTCGTTTCAAACAGTTTCCGGTCACGAGGACATGATTGTTGTGGGTAAGTGGGTGAGGCAAAAAAAAAAAAAAAAAGAAGCAGAACCGAGCGACAAAAAAGATTAATTGCAGTCGGCTATGTAAGAGTGAGAGTCCTTTAAAGCGTTAGTCCTTTTAGCCCCTTTGGCTGTACGCTGGACTAAGCGACGAAAAGTAATCTGTTTCTTTGTTTCTGTTTGCCCGGCATGAAATCAGCACAAACTCATACAGCTCAGTAAAAGACTGGTGTGATTCATGGCATATACATATATATGAAATATTTCACATTTATTTAGTTTATGCCTTTTGCATTTTTGTGCTGTTTGTTTTGTTCTTGTTGTTTATCTTGTTGTTGCTGCTGGCATTGTTTCTCGCTGCGATTTACAAATTCTCGAGCATAAAACCTGTGCCAAAAAAAACAAAAAAATAAAAACGGCCAAAATAAGAGCTAAAAGTACAGCGCAGCTGGCCAGTTTGCGTTCAACAACCTGAAAATACCAAAACACATGCACACAGATACTCACACACACACACAAGCACTTACACGCTTACAATTTGTGTATCTGTGTGCCTTGTATTGCTCTGCTGGCAAATTGCCCATGTACGTGATGCAATTCTGTTGCTCACTTTCCGGCGTATGGCCCTCGGTTTTGGGCCGTGAGAACTCTTGGCTCTTACTTGTTGGCTGTTGAGTGGCTCTGGCTGCAACTTAATTTGAAATTTTTCCGCAATCCAACAAAACATGGCGAAAATATGGCGAAAAACGCAATATGAAAAAGTACTTTGGGGAAAACTTAGAATAAACGTGTTTAATATCTGAGAGCCAGAGCCAGCGCCAGAGCCGCAGCCACATCAGGGCCAAAACCAGCATCAGCCAAGTCAGCAACAACGGCGACGTCACAATAAATCCCAGTTGCTTTGCCATGGCAGCTTTGAAGGCTGCCAGTCCGCCAGAAAACGAAAAAATGCGGATGTTGGAGCGGTTAAAAATGCCGACAGCGCAATACACTGCTCTCAATTCCTTTGGCAAACTTGAACTATTTACGTGTTTGGGTAGAATGTGAGCGTGTGTGGGAATGTTTTTAATATGTGCCAGGAACAAGTTGGTCAGCACAGCTTTAAAGTTATTGAGGTAGTTTTAAGTAGCCAAGTAAAAATATGTAAGCAGCCATATTATTATTTTTTAATTGTGGGGGGAAAGTGTGGCTCCAATTATGTGTGATTGTCACAATGACTTTTGTAGAAGTTGTGAAGATGAGGAGGAGCACTTATTCTGGAGCTGCCCTGGGCTGTGTAAGACAAGGCTCCGATTCCTAAAATCATACGTCGTTAATGACAAATCCCAGCTCTCGGAAAAGAGTCCAAGAAGCCTCTCGAGGTTTATTAAAGCCGCCGGATAGGCGTGATTTATAAAACATGTAGGGGACCTCCTGAGTGGAGGAAGGGTGGTGTAAGGCCCACCCAGCGGTATCACAACGGGCCAATTCTCTGGCCTAAGTGAGTTGGGACGTTAGGTACCGACTGCCGCCCTAACCTAAGCTAACCTTTGTGTGATTGTATAGCAGGTAAGTGTAGGGAAATTACGATAGAATTTTTCGTTGTGATTAAAACAAAAAAAAAAATTAAAACAATTTTATAATTAAAAAATTATGAAAATTTTTTTATTATTTATAATTTCCTTTATTTACCAATAAAATAAGGATATTGAAACAATTTTTATATTAAATTTTTTTTTTTTAATTTTCCAAGTAATAAGATAAATTGTATCTTTCGAATGATATCTTGATTATTACTATTCAAAAGGTGTTACTGCCGATATAGAACATACATACATACATTCATAGATTAATGAAAGCATTCTATTAATAATTAAAAAAAAAATAAGAAAAACTAGAAATATAATAATTATTATAAATTCTAGATAAAAATACTCATGTTTTGCATAATATATTATATTATTTATATATATATAAAGGGTCATCAATCTTGAGTTTTTTTTTTTTTAGAAAATGCAAAAAAAACATAAAAATTTCAAATGAATCGGAAAATCTTTATTATCAATAGAAAGAACCATTCTAGCCATTCACTTTTTAAAGATAATTCCTTTAAAATGTTGGCCGCAATTGCGCCGTAGCTCGTCCGTGCGGAGCTTCCAATTTGCGATGACGCGTTCGAATAGCATGGGTAATGTTGGCCTCTAATGCTTCAATCGTTGCAGGCTTATTCACAAAAACTTAAGACTTCACGTAGCCCCAAAGGAAAAAGTCTAACGAAGTTTTATCACACGATCTTGGTGACCAATTCACCGGTCTGAACCGTGATATTTGAATTGTTTTCCGAATTGGTTCCATAAAATGGCCTAAACGCGAAAAACATTCTTTACAGAATTTTCGAGAATTTTCGTGATATAATTGTACGATTTGTAATCGTTGTTCGGGTGTAAGTCTTTCCATGATGAAATGGCAATGAAAACTGAATAAAAAACTCATGGAAACTTGACAGAACTCAAGCGTGATTTATCAAAATAGCCCTTTAAAAAAAAAACCTCAAGATTGATGACCCTTTACTTTTATTAGAAAACTTTGTAAAGGAGTTCAAAAGTTGGCTTTTCATACCTGGCCTGAAATATCTTGTTTTTGCTAATCGATGGCTTTAGTTTCCTATTCTAATATAAGTTATAATAAAAGGATATTACGACCAAATTTATTTATTTTTAACGATGATGAAAAATTGCATTACTTAGTTTTAAATGACACTTATTTTGCATAAATGATGACGACGACAGCAAAATTTTATATTATAAAGAGATTATAATAATAATTCCCTGCCCCTGGGCGGGGCATGGGGATCTCTATCAATAACGGTTCGAAGAGAACAGGGACCTACAGTTTACAGCCAAATCCGAACGGCGGTGTCTTCAATTAATAAAGATTTTCTTGGGAAAATAGCGTGTTTGAGATAGCGATGCCAGTGCTAGGCAAATGTACCAGTGCTACTGCGGGTAATCGAATCACCGACCTTTGGTTTGTAAAGCGACTACGCTACCGAAGGCCATAAAGAGATACCAGACCCTAATTGATGTTAGATTAGTTGTGTATTAGACTAGTGAAAAGGCCAACTTAATAGATAAATTCTTATTCATTCAAAAATTATGACAACTCACAAAAAAAATAAATAATACAAATAAATGATGACGACGACGACGACAGAAAGCTTTTCTATATTAATTGTTAACAAATTAAACTGCGTTTCGTCACGTTATCAGATCTACAACTGAAGAACTTTTTTTCAAAAAAAAAAAAAAGAACTACGAAGATCGTTTTTTTTTTATAAATGAGTTACCTCCAAATAGAGTCTATACATTGTCAAACGAAGGGTTCATCTTGTTCCTTTTTCTGACAAAAACAACTAATATTTGTTTCTAGATAATTATCAGGCTATATGAATTACATGTTTCGGGTTTGATGGATTTTATTCGACAAAAGGTCAACATTTCTTTTTTATTATTTATAAAAATGTATTCGATATCTTGGTAACTTATTGAATTAACAAAACTTCTGCTATAATTACAAAAGGGTTCATCGAACTGTCGCATATTGTTGTAATTCATTTCTTAAAGGTCAACTTTTTTTGCGAGTAGTAAGGACCAAAGATATTATCATACAGAATTCTTGGATGTGAGGGTAGACATAGAGCAGGAGAATACAATCAATATAATTAGTTCAACCCTCTCCGCACAAGATTTTTTCTTTTTTATCATGGCTTTAAAATATATATATAATATATATATTTTTTTTTTATAGCCGAAGGCCTGAGTAGCTAGTGCTATCATTATAAATAAATAAATATATTATATATCTCATATTTCAATGTGAGGCTATAGCTACTATATCAGTCAAAAAGGCTATCGTTCTACGCTATGGAAGTTTTAAACCTCTCCATTTGATAAAAAATAAGCAAATGCAAATATTTTGCGAAAAATATCACATCGTCACTCATATACATAAATTATTCATTAAAAAAAAAACAAGCTTAAAAGGTCTAGTACCGACTGGACTGGTACTGGACACTGACCCCAGTGAACTTTTGAAAACCAATGCTGCATATAATGCATGTACTTTCTCCTTTTTTGTGAGTTTGGAGCCATTTTGAAATTCTCGCTTCTCCTACTCGGACAAACCGCATTTTTTTGGGCAAATTTTTTGTGGCCTAGTATGACCTAAGACTGCTGTATATTAATTTCCCTCTACCATATGCATATCACTCTGTATATTTTATGTATAGGTGCATATATAGTGTACAACAAAAATTATGGCCACCTTTTAAAAGCCCCCCCCCCCCGTCTAGCCAGGCGTGCTAACATAAAAATTAATAAATACAAATTGACCCAAATCTATAGAAATACAAAAGACAAAAATAAAAGCCAAATACTGTCAGCTGATGCCATTAGCGCTGCCATCATCATAATCATCAGCGTAATCATCATCATAATCAACAGTCTGGTAATCAAAGCTGGTTCTCTTTAAAAGGTAACCACCCCCGTCTCTATCACCGACACCAGCTCCTAGACTCTGGCCAGCAATCAAGGCTGTCAATTTCAGTTTCATTTCCGCTATAGTTCAGGTAGGCGCGGAGGCAATCAAATTTGGTATATCGCATAATTAGCCTAACTAAATATTTCCTCGACTTAGGCGGCGTACACGAGAGTTAAGAGGCAGAGGAGCTAGGCGGGCGATCTATGGGGCATACCGTTGTAGACCAATCAAAACTACACGCTTCCGTTTGGCTGGAAATTACTTAATTACGCTTTTGGATTTAATGTTTGGCATTGCTGTTGAAATTACGCGACAATTTTTGGGAGCCTATAAAAAATTGAAACCAACTTGGCCCAGAGCTTGTGACTGTGTGTAAGTGTGCGTATCTGTAGCTGTGTGTGCTTGCGGATGTATTTGTGAGGGAAGCTATTGCAGCTAAGCGGATTAAATCAAAAGCATAATGACTATTGCTCTTGCGGATCAATAAAGTTAATGAATTGCTGGCAACAAAATAAAAAAAAAAAAATACCGGAAATGACGACAACGACGCTTTGGCTGGCAAATGCCAAAGCCGGTAGAGCACGAAAAAGAATGCAGTAAAATGGAGAGCGCAAAAAAAGAAAATAAAATGAAAACGTAACAGGAAAAAAGTCATTTGATTTAAATTACAGGAATATTGAAATTAATGCTCATTGGGCATCAGCGTCAGTTTATGAGCGCACTCTCCTCTCTCTCTAGCTAAGTGTGTGTGTATGTGTGCTTGAGTGTATCTGTGTGAGTGTCATGGCTTATCTGAGTGTAGCTGTTGTGTGTGTGTGTGTGTTTGCAAATAATTAAATTTGATTACAACGCAAAGCGAAATTATGAGGCCGCATGATTGCGTCAAATACTTTTGACCTATTTACATGAACCGGAATAAAAGTTTTGCTAGAAACTTTAGAGCGCGAGCAGGAGCAAGAGATTATGGAAAAAAAAATACTGTAAATATTCATGGAATGCAATGCGAATATTTTTAATACTTAAGCGCAAAATGTGTCATAATCATATCAAAGGATTATAAAATTATGAAAGAAGTATATCATGGCATGGGAAAAAGAGTATATTACTATTGTTAGTTCACTGTAGGTGAAAACGCGAATAGTAAAACACTTTCTGACAATCCGTACTTTGTTTGTCGATAAAAGCTGATCTATAAATACTATAATACTTTTTGAGAATATACTATATATTTATAGGCTGCTAGACGTTCGTTTTTATTGCATCCATATTTGAGTATATTCTTCAAGTCTTGTCAACCCACTGTTCTAAGATGATAAGTCCTATCATAGAAAACCATTTCAAATTTATTTCCTCAAGTGATTGCTATAAATATTAAGCACAGCATATGAATGGTCAACTGCCAAATCGATTAACTCCACTTTTTGAGTTTTGCAAAATTTAAAAGTCAAATTACTTGGGGATCATCCATAAACTACGTGAAGCTGATTTTCGTCAAAATAGACCCCCTTCCCCTTTGTGACACAGTGACAAAATATTTTTGAAGATTTTCCATATGATCATGACACTTCGCCAGCCCCCCCCCCAGTTCCTCACTCAGTTCCTTTTGATTCCTTATTTTAGGATAACCTTACTTTTGTAGTAAGCCGTTTTAAACTTTTTCAAAGCTTTTTTAACTAAGTAAGTACAAATTTATTTTTATAATTTTTTTTGGAAAAAAGAACAATTTTTTTGACTCTTGACCTTAGGTAGCTAGAAGTGGTTGCCTTACGAAACACCTAGGCCTGTAAAAGGCCCGTTGTGATGCCACTTGGGACAATCTCTACTCCACTGGATCCTCTTTGAACCAACCTGTCGATTTAATAAACGAACCAATCTTATTTATTCTGATTCCTGCGAATTCAGTAACGTTCCCAAAAGTTCGGCACCCAGTGTGTTCAGTCTTCTCCTGCATAGTGCCATGCATCCACACAGGAGATGCTCCACTGTTTCCTCCTCTTCAACTTCCTGACAACTTCTGCAGTAGTCAAAATGAGGCAGCCCCCGCTCTGTTAGCGTGCCTACCAATAAGACAGTGTCCAGTAAAAACCTCTATCGTTGCTCTTATGTCTTGTCCGTTGATTTTTAAAAGCTGCTTAGTTTTTTTTTTGACCTTCGACCACTCGTCGGCACTTCCCTATCCCATGGGCCTTTGGTTCACACGTCTCTCAACCAATTCTCTGGCGTTGCCACGCTCTTGTTGCAAAGCAACAGACACGAAGTTGCTTGTGCATGACTTCGGCTCTTGCTAAGAGAGCGTGCTTGCTTTTTTACTCTCACGAACTAAAGCGCTCCAGCATTAGTATGCCGTGGCTTTGGTGCTGTGTGGCCGAAATACAAAATCAGTTTATGTCTAGTTAGCTACAAGCTTAGACGTCAGCGTGGAAATACGTCACAGCGGCACAAACACAAAAAAAATGCATATGTATATTTTGCCGACCACTGCCTTAAATATCTGGAGACGGCGTCATCACATTCATTGTTACTTTTAAAATTGATCTTTAAATGTCAAAACGAACATTCGTGTCAAGTTTGAACTTATAATCATCTTCCGATTCCGAGGAGTTATGCTTATTTATAATTTTTCGAGTAACTTTCGAGGTGCTATCAGTGGGAGATCACTTTTGAATTTAAAAAAAAAGTTGTTAAGGGTTGTCTTTCAAATTTGGTCGAGAAAATCGATTTTTTTACAAAAAATGAAAGCTACATATTTATAGAATATGTGTATGAAAGGATTTTTCAATGCGATCGATATTTATAGAAATAGAGCGTCTTGAACGCACCTATGTCGCACGCGCTGAGGGACGTTCTAAAAACTTTAAACGCGTTTTTCTCGGAACCCTGCTTTTCATCCGCATTTCAGGCATAGCTCTTGATTTATTGTTCCGATTCCCTTCATGTAAACCATGTTTGAAAGGAATTATTTTTTTGTATGGCCTTTTACTAACAATATTTATGAAAAAGTGTTAAATTGTTATTTTTAAGCAAGATCAAATCACAAAAAAAGTGAAAAAAACTAACTTTTTTTTCGATCGTCCACATTTCAGTTAATTTTTCGTCAAAACTCATTCTCATTTAATATAAGGCATAGAGAATTTCATTAACTTCCATAAACAAAAAACATTTTTCATTTCGGTTCACTACAAAAGGCTGCAGAACTTAAATGCGGGAATGATATTTAGCAAGGAGAGGCAGACAAGAGCCGCCATTTTGAATTTCGTCGAGAAAAAAATTTCCAATTATTGTACAAAACAAATGGCATTTAACAATCAAAACAGGAAGTTTGTATGTCTTTTCATCACGCCACAAATAATTACCAAACTTCGCTTTCTTTTCGGCCAAATTTGAAAAACCATCCCCTTAAGAAATTAAAGAAAATCCGAAGAAAATTAAAAAAATATGTAAAACAAATTTTTTTTTACTCAATATTTCATCTAAGCAAAAAAAAAATTTGCGGCAGTATTTTTATTCGTTTCGTAGATATGGTTTGTCAAAGAAGTCTAAAAATGAAAAATCCAATATTCAGTTGTCAATAACTCGATAAACTATCGGAATCTTGCAATACAAATTTATGTGGTTACTTTTCTCTAGCTGCTGTATTACATACGTAAAAATCATTAAAATCAAAGAGCTTGACCAAAAAAAAACCCGTATCTACTTATATAAAAAGATTGTCTGTTCGGGTCGTTTGTCTTCTGGTGGCTAAAAAAATAAACCGGGAATAAAAAATGTTCCATTAGATGGGTCTTATTCTGTGTATGTAATTTGTTTATACATATTACTTTTCTGAATATCTTATTTCAATGTAATTGCGTTTTGTTTCTAAAGGCTAGTACGCACCAGCCACAGAACCCTTTCGTACAAGAACGAATTTTTGATAAAAAATATTCGGCTTCAAAGGCGTTCAATACACAAGCAGACGCCCGTATAAAAAACAAAACAGTGTTGTTCCATGATTTTGAGCATAAATATGAAAATAAAAATAAATGTGTAGTTGCTTAATTTTGTTAGTAAAATATATATACAGCTATAGAAAATAAACTTCATAAAATTCAGTTTTTGTTCAGAAGCGTTTTGGACTGCTGCGTACCACCAGACTAACAAAAAAAATCACTTATTTAATTTTGAAAAAATTGATGATTTTCCATTTTCATGCTTACCCTGTTTTTCATAATGTTTGTTATATGACAAATTTGAAATTTATGCGCTTGGTGACAATCGAAGAGTTTTCTCTTGATGGCTCTGGGCTAATCAGATCTCGGATTCATTTCTAAGCAGCCCGGAAACATTTCAATATGGACTGATCGCTGCTAGCCATAAATCGATATGTTAGTGGAGTACATTTCCATAATTATTTTATGTTTTAAAACACATAAGTTTGTAAATAAGCGACCAAGTCCTTTCAACAAAATGATTTCGAAATTTTCCTATTAGCTCGTCATCGATTTCGAGTAGACTAAATCCAAGCACTCTTAAGAAAATTGAATACTATCGCAGTGCTTGACAAAAATCTAAATATATTAATAAACCCATTCAATAAGGCACTTCTTAAAGGATCTTTTTATATACAACGCATTTAACTACAGAAACAATTTTTATTTCTGATTTAGACGATTAGATATGACTTTTGCGCATCGGGATTTCGTTGGCTAAGTTCAACGCTTAATAGGTATATGACCATTCATGTACGAATCAGTGAAATGTGTAGGTAACTCCTTCCAGCTGCTTGCGAAACCTTTATGAAGTAATTCTCTTATCTCACAATCTACAACAAAAGCAACTGCCATGAAAATGTTGAACAATTATTACTAATTGAAACACTCAAGCAAAGAAATAAACAGCAACACCGAAACAAGGGGAATAACAAGAAAAAATACATATACTATAGTATATAATATAATATATGTAGGTATAATATTTTTGGGGCAGGTTCCAGAGCATACAGAGACTTAGCTACAAATGAAACAAAATATCAACAGCTCAATCAATGTCAGGCAAACATGAAAATAGTCGCGCCAAATAAAAGACTAAAAATAATAATAATAATTTATGCAGTTCAGTTGACTTGAACAATAAAACACAAAAGAAATGTTAGAAAGAAAGCAGAAATAAAAACGCAAATAGGAAGTGAAAATAACAAAAAAAAAAGAAAAATCAACAAGAAGCAAGTATAAAGGGTCGAAGTAGTCTGAGAAAAAGGACAAACGGCAAACAAAGCCAGCAACAATTTTTTATAATAAAGCCATGCATTTATAATATGAATGAATAGCCTAGGCGTGGCAGCTGGCGGCGTGCAACAGCGGCAAATATGAATACAAGAGCAATCAAAATCATTATCATTATCAACCTTGGCGAAACGGAAGCGGAAGCGTAACGGCGGCTGTCCAAATAGAGTAAGGCCAAGTGCAAGTGAGAAGGCAAATCAGTAAAAAAGAGACAGCTTATGGTTTGCAAAATTTTGGCAAAGAAAAAGCTGCTTAAAGCCCATTAGTTGTTGATTTGTTTGTCCGCAAAAAGCCGCTGAATATAAAGCTGATTTTTAATAGATTTCAATATTGAAGCCAGTGTTGCCAGTGTTGGCAGTCATTGTCGTTGGGTGTGTGCGTGACCGCCAGTGCATTCGATTTATTCGATTTTATTTTATTTTTTTTCAACTCAAACACAAACTGTGTACACACTGACTCAATGGTTGACTGCCTGCCTGACTGACCCAATTGGCAAACATCCAGGTCAGACATGATGCTCGTCCATGCTCAGCTTGCCAGTGTTGAGTAACAGCGGCAGCAACAGTAACAATGAAATGGCTATAAGGAAATTACAACAATGTGTAACGCAAAAAAAAAAAAAATGGCGCACGAAACTAAGTAAATGGCTGTTGTATGCGCTCGTTCTCGTTCTATGGATACTTTTACCAAAAATGAAAAAAAGCCCCTAAAAGGCTGCAACACTTTTTACATCTGGCCATCATCAGCTGCGCATATTGCCAGTTTGTTGGCCACTTTAAGCATTTGTGCACAATTTGTTTGGACAAGTATTTAAAGCGCAGTCAACTGGTTCTGTCATCAATCCTCCTGCTTCTAATCGATATGGTAGACATTATGTGCTAAGGCTGCTGGCACTTGGGTAGTAAACGAATGCGTTTGAGGAACTAATATAAATGTATCAATGTAGTTGCTCGTGGGATTACTTCAAAAAGGGGCTTACATTAGTTCTATATCTTTAATATCTACTTACTTAAACTGCTGTGTAATCGTTTATAAAACAAAAAAATAACAATAGACGCTATTTTTAGTCGCTTAAATCGATATCTGCATTCTACATTCAAAGTTTCTTTCCAATTTTGTTTATTAAATATCGGTTTATTGAACCCAAGAGAGAGAGCGAGCAGAGTGGTACATAATATACAAGCACTTAATTAAAACCATGTACACGTTCTTCTATACCATAAATATATTTTGTATAGCCTATGTTTATTTATAGCATAGATTCTAGAATTAGTTTGAATTGGTTGCGTCATATGACCTAAGGACAATTAGTTAAAATTTGCGTAAAGTAAAGGATGGGCCTTCTGTTAGTTTGGTTGTTAAACACTCATATTTCAAAACATACCCGTGCAAAGTGGATGCTCTTCAACATGTTTCAAGTTCAAAACTACTCATTTCAATCATGGATCGTTTAACAACCAAACAAGGCTTATAAGTGGTACAGGCCTACTATGAAAATGGTCGTGCCTTGCTAGGACCACAGTGAGGTGAATTTTGCATGCGGATCTGCAATTACACGCCTTCAAGATTCACATGACGCAAAAATTGAAGCTCACGGAGGCTTATTCGTTCAATGGATGAACAACCAGATGAGTTTTTGCAAGAAAGAATTCAAAGAAAATTACAATGTTCGCATATTTGAGCGATATTATTTTTCATACATAAATGAGTAGTTTCAAGCTTGCATATGCTACATATATTTTCCCAAATTTGTTGCAAAATATACGTATAAAATGCAATTAACAAACAAAACAACACATGGCCCACCCTATATATTTACTTACAACAGACTGAATACTTTATCATTTAAAGCACAAGGTATCAAAAATGTATTAAAAACTCATCATTAATGTCATAAGCCGTATCCTACCCATAAAATAATTACTAACAATGTTTCCAACTTTTTTGATTGCAGTTACACCCAAACATGGACCCCAAATTACGGGCGGACAGCCGCGCTATCAAATTGGCGATATGGTTCGAGTACATTGCACCTCGGCTGCCTCAAAACCGGTTTGTCATCTCAGCTGGCTGATTAACGGTGTCCATGCGAATCGTTCACTGTTGCGCCCCTATGAGCCATTGATTGTGGGACGCGAGGGTCTGGAGGTGGCACGACTGGGCCTGGAGTTTCGTGTACGCGGATGACATTTCAAGCACGGCGACATGAAGTTGAAGGTGAGTCAACGACAGACAGACTACACTATGAGTGTGTCCATATGAATGCCTCTCTGTATGCGTGTAAGCCTGCTTTAAGCTGATTAAGAATCGAGCTGTATGTTGGATACCGACCCGGTCGTCGGTCATGAAAATTGATACATTTACTTCGTTGTCGCTTTCATTCAATTTGCGACAACGTCACTTGGCAGCTCATGTTGATTATTATCAGGCAGTGCGTACACTGAGCAAAAATTGTATGCACTTATTTATCTTCCGTCATCCTGGACTAGCAGTATAACTCTATTACGGGATTCACAGCGGATATCATTGCATGAGTAGCTGGCAGCTTGTAATTCATGATCGATAGATCTTCTTCATGTTTTTGCTGGCGCACCAATGCGACATCTCCCTTGAGGGTTCCAGCGAAGTGCCTTTATTTATAATGTAATAGCTAAAAATGAAGGAAAAGAGTTTTATCGGCTCAGCAATTCGTTAATATAAATGTTAGAATTTCTTATATTTAAAGATCGCAGAAATTATTAATACCTAAAGATGTAGTCAGGTGAGGAGTCAGGATTTGGTCTTGGGGGGGATTTTCAACTCGAAGTGCATATATATCACAGCTTGCAAACAGCTGACAACCCATTTTTCGAACTTTTGGAAGGGGGGTCCTGACCGTAATCTCTAGCCTTTGAACTAAGCATCTCTAGATGTATCTATACATGTGAAGGGCTTAATCAAAGAAGCGTGATTTTTGTCCAAATTTGGATGTCAGTCCCATCAGCAGATCTTCTCCCTTCAGTAGCTGCTCCCTACCATTTCAATTTGTAGCTCACTTATTTTTCTCAGTGTACACACTGCAACAACTGAACACCCAGTGCAAATGAGTGTGTCGGTTAGCTCTGGGTCAGGCCACAAAATTTTCATGTGGCGCGAAGCTTTTATGACTGACACTGTCCGAGATCATAGCTGGGAGCTGACATCTTGCAGCGTAGCTATGCACATTGGCATAGAGCGGGGGCCACGAATGGAGGTCATTTTGGTTATTTGCGCGTAGGAGTTAATGAAAGTATAAAAGTTTTAGTATGCCGTCAACGTAATGGGCAGCAGTTGACGCCCAGCGCATCAGGATTGACGCTCACAGGATGTGTTGTCTGTGTGTATGTGTGTGTTGCATGTCCAGGGTCATCAAGAATGCTGGCGGTGGTGCGTGTGGCATGCCGGAGTGCAGAGATTTCATGATTCAGTGAACACGATAGTAGCGAGCGGCTGTGTGCTCCAGTTTATGTTGCAACATAAAACAAATCTGGCTTGTTCGCTCAACTGTGGCACGCATAGAAATTAGTGCATGACTGCAGCATTGCTGCCTTCCTACTCTACATCTCTAGCTAGTATATATTTATGTTACAATGTTTTGTTTGTTTCTATTGCAGTGTGTCGCCAAAATCTCCTCCGTTTATTGGCAGAGCAATGAGGAGAGCGTCGAAAGCGATAAGCATCAGCGCATACCAGTCTTGGAGTCGCGTGAGACCGTGGGCGCCAAGTCACGCCTGCTGGACAAATCGCTGGAGGGTAAGTTGCTCATCAATCATTGTTGGTCAACTAAGCGCAACAGTTGCGCGCCGCCCTTTGTAGCTCATCTAGAACTTTTTAACCAACATGCTACCATTCTTTCTACCTCTCCAACTCTCCCCAAACAGATAAACAGCTGAAGAAGAGTCGTCGTCCCGCAGCTGCTACCTCTGCTGCTGCCGCAGAATCTGGCGCAGCTGGCCTCAAACATTTCATGCCTCTAGCAGCTCTGGCTCGTTCCCTGTCAGAACTTGCCACATCAATATTCCTCGACTGGGCGCATTTGTCACGCATATTAGCGTCAAAATCAATTGCACGCATTTCGCTCTATGCGCTGCCCGTCTTAATAGCATTTCTGTGTCGCAGCTCATTCAGTTTCTGTGGCAGCAATGGTAGCATACATCCAGTAGGCTATAAGCCTGCAACACCCACATGCGGCCGGAGCCGTAGCAGCAGCAGCTGCTGTCAACATGGAGCCTGCTTGTCATCCAAATTAAGCCACGCGGCGCAGCGCAGATAACAATTAACGAAGATGTATTGAGCTGAAGCCTGGACAGAGCACACAGATACATGTATACACACACAGTTACAGTGAGGATACGGAAATAGACAAAGAGGCGTCATGTTAATGGGGTTTGTGGGCGTTGCCAGACAAGCTCATTAAATTTGTATTTTTTTTTTGTTTTGTAAATACTAAGTCACTTTGGGTTTGAGTCAAAAAATAAGTGTTTAAATTAAATCAAGTATACGCAGTGTGTGTGCAGTTTGGCACAAAATTTAAAATGCAATTTGTATATAAGTTTATATAAGTAAGCATAGAATAATTATGTCCTGGGTTAAAACGTCTAGCCTGTTAAAAAAAATTTGCGTACATAAAGTCGAGCTTGAACGACTTTAATATACTTGTTACTCATGGCGGCTTAAAAGAAAGGAAGCAGACTCCAAGGCGCAAATATTATGTATACGCCCAAAACTTCTCTAATTCATTGCTGATTTTGAAGTGAGACGTGAGTAAAGTCAAAAAGTGTTAAAAAATTATTGGTAGAAGACACGGTATGGTGGTTGGGAGATTGCATCGTGAAAAGGTCGACATGGTTTTGTTAATTAGGCTCACAAACTTGGTTACCTTAGCTTATATACTTTTGACATATAACCCCGATTTTGCTTACTTTTAGGCAATAGCTCCATCAAGTTTAAAGTCATAATTTGTTAGTTTGAGGTATTCAAAAATTTGTGCAAGTAAGGGTAGCAGATATCGATTGGGCTATTCCAAACTATTACTTATGATCTCCAGTAATTAAGCATTAATATAGTAAGATGGACATATCCCTTTCTACTCAGCCATGTTGGTAAATGCTGCCTTCTCCCTATGAGTAACTGGTATAAAAATAAAATGGCGCGGCGCTTAAAGTTCCTTGAGCTAGTTTGCTGAGGCTGCAACAATTTACTTCAGAGTCCAGGCCTTGGCCGTTGCTCAAAGTTGTTGCTTTAAGAAATTAGTAATTACTTTAAAAAGGCATTGAATTATAAATTATATATAAAATATTATTATATAAGTAAGAAAATTAAAAGAAGCATAGCCAAAACTGTACAAGTTTAGTAGTAAAATTAAGCTAAATATAAAAAATAAATTAAATATAAAATACTTGATGCAAAAATTTAGAGCAGTAACTTCAAAAATTCCTTAACTATTAAGGAAAATAGTTGAATATAATATATTTGTATGTATTAGTAATATATGTTTGAAATTGTTGAGCTCAAAATAAATTAATAAATGAATGGATATCAATAATTTGAAGTGAGGGTCTGTCGGAAACATATAAAAAACAAAAAAAAGGTTAATAGGAAATATAAACATGCTTTTAATTATGAAATAAAAAGCGGAGACAGGATTGTTTTTTTTCTCAGCTGTATATTGCAAACTACTTAAAGGTTATAAAAATTTGTGTAAAATTTAGAAGTTTAGAAGTTTTCTTCACTCACTGGTTCCGCGTGCACTTTCGTTTATATAAATGAACTAATTTTCTTCTTGATCGTGATTTTTAATTTGTTTATGAACTCATTTCGATAATTGGGTTTCGTATGGAAATTTTTTATTTTAATGCGAGATAGAAATTTATGATCGAAATAAATCAATTATATTGTTTGAAAACACTTTTGGTCTTATTCAGTTCTGAAAAAAAACCAGATGCTGAACTTATAAAATTTTTTTTTAAATCGGTTCGCAATCTTGGAATTTTAGTATAACATTCAAATTTGTGAGCGTAGCATAAATATTTATATGTATGAAGGAAGTTCAAAGCTGAATAGTACTCAAAAGAGTTAAAAAAAAGAAAGTTTTATATCAAAAAAACCAGCATAAATGCTACCTATGGCAGATATAAAGTCCCAATGTGAGTTAAATTTCGGACACCTTTATTTCAAATTAATGTTTTCCATATAATTTTAGGTTTTGTCAAATCTCACTTGTAAATAGACTTATCAATATAAAAATAACTTAAATTGCGCCTTTAAATAGCTTTCTAAATGTGCATTCATATATGGCGAATATGTTCAAGACCTGCGAGCATTCTTTGTATAGAAAATTGTTTATTGGGCACTTACAAATTCTTGCAATGCATTCTCTAAAATTCTACTTAGACATATCTATATGAATACAAGCCGCAACTCTTGTATGGCTGCATATTTGTTGTTGTTTAAACTTAAATTTAAAGATATAAGCAAAATATACATAAAGCAAGACATATTTTAAAACTAGTAAAAATTTAAGAAAATTATAAAAAGTACTAGCTTTAAGTTACTGCAACGTATCGTACACTGTAAAATATGTAATAATGAATGTTATTAAGTCTTTAAAAAAAAAATACACATAAAAGAAAAGAACAAAAATAATAAAAGGAAAACGCAGTTTAATTTAAAGAAAAAATTGCACTTGCATTTTCAGCGCAGCCCCAAAAAGTAGGCAATGCTTTTTCTTTTTGCATATAATGGACGGCGCAGCCAAAATACTTGTGTGTGTTTGCTGTGTGGGCTCTTGAGCTTGAGTATGTATATAAAGATGTGTATTTTTTTAATGTGTGAACGTGAGTGCGTGTATGCTTGCGTAGCTATATGCGCTACTCGTTAAGTATACGCGCATATTAAGTTCGTCCAAATGTATGAAACACAAAGCAGTGTACTTCTTTTTCAGCTTGAGAAGGTGAGTCGATATGGAAATATTTGTCTGTAAGTTTTTCTGCATCTCGTAGAACATAGGAGTACTTTGATTTTAAATTGAATTGAGCCTATATTTTCTCCGCCTGAAAGTAAGTACTCAGGATCAGCCTTTGCACAGTGCTATGTCATTGGTAACTTTGATAAAAAACTATCATTATTAGTATTTGGTATGCAGCATTATATGGATCTCATATGTATTATGTATATACCTTTGTCATCACTGCTGCCTCACACCATAATGATCTACCATGTTGCCTCCCACACTTTTTTTTTAATAGAGCTTAAACTTTCTTCAGAAGTTAATACCTTCAAAGCTTATTTTGCTTTTGGGATTATCTTCCTAGACTGTCTATAACAGGCATAAGCTTTAAAGTTCCCACTTTGCTGAACACTGTACACTTTTTATTCACTATACAGCACCTAGGGGTTAGGAGTAGGTATATCCAAGTCGGTCAGATCCGACCTTAATATAAGCAATTTTTTTATAAGCATTTCCCCTGCGTTCTTATATAACTGACAGTGTCTGATAGAGCGGCCGTCGCCGCCTACTTGGCATGCAGCAACGTCTGCGTCGACGTCGCCGTCGCTGTCACCGTCGACTTCAGCTGCAGCGTTGTCTTTATGCGCTCTTGACCTGAAAGAGCAGCTGAAGCAACTGCCGCGTAGCTGGCTGCATTTGCCACCAATGCCCAGCGTGCAACAACAACAATAACTTGGCCCCTTGAGCGGCGTCTTCACCTCCCTGCCTCACACTTGCCACATGCTTGCATTTGTCTTTGTTGTTGCTTGGCCTCGTTGCTTGTCAGCGCTTCCCTGTTTGTCATTGTTGTTGTTGTTGCAGCTATTGTAATTGTGGTTGTTGTTGCTCATGTTTTTGTTGTTGTTGTATGCACGTTATACAATTTTTTTGTCGTTTATTGTTGGCACTGGCATAATATCTCTCGCCTTGGCTGTATTCATGCTTCATTTTATTGTTATTATATTTACTTGTCGGATTTGCTGCTTCTTCTTTCTCTTCTGCTGCTGCTTTTTCTGTTTCTTTCACGCTCGTTCACTTTCCATTTTGTTGTTGCTGCTTCTCTCTTTCTCTTTTTTAATGCGCCATATTTATTTTGACTTGCACGACAACGAGCAGTGTCAGTACGTATACGCCTTGTTGTACCTCAGCTCCAATCCATGCCGATTTGCCATGCTCATATTCATGTTTGTTATTGATATTGCTTTTTTTTTAGCAGTGCCATAGATAGCAGGGCCACAGGGTTTCAATATGCTTGTGCATGAGTCTAAAAAATAAATTCTTTTTTTTTTTTTTTATTAGTTTTAGACAAAAAGTTGGTTCACTTATCTATTGAACATTTTTTTTAATGACCAAGCTGTAAAGCTTTTGAACTATTTATTTTTAATTCATTTTGAGTTGGTTTTGCTTGTGTCTTGCAACACTTATGCTCAGGCAATAATAAGAAAATCGTTTGAAAGAGAGTTAAATAAATGTTAAGCGTGAGAATATTATTAAAATTTGGTTAGAAACTACACTGCTTAGCTTCTGATAAACTCAATAAATTTTTTTACAATTTTTTCTGGGAAAAAAATTTTGATAGCTAATATCGTCTATGCAGCGCTATTTGAAATATAAACACATACTTATTTCAAAAACATTTTTAAATATTTTATATTACAGACTCTTATCGTTTATATAATGAAGGAAAAAAGGATTTATTTAGCATGAAATTATTTTGTAATTTTAATTTTAAGTTTGTTCAACAATGTTTGTTTTTTAATTACTGTTTAAGATTAAAACTTTAAGAAAAATGTATCGGATTAGGTTTAACACAAAAATATTTTAACAATTGGAAATGTAAGATCTATCTAAAGTATCAAGTTTTTAAAAATTGTTGATGCAAAACCGAAAATGTTTAAAAAAATTAAAAGCAGTGTTTTATCCACAAAAGTCCAGCCTCTTATATGATGAAACAAAAAATGCTTAATTATTTATTAAATTATTTTATAATTTTGTATTAAATGAATATTGCTCAACAAAAAGTTTTTTTTTTCTGTTAAATATTGAAACGTCAATAAAAATGTATCTGATTACGTTTAATACAAAAACAATTTAACAATTTGAAATGTACGAGTTTTTTTAATTTTTTCATGTTTTTCATATGTCATATATATGTAGGTATAAAAAAATTAAAAGTAGTATTTTATTTACAAAAATCCAACCCCTACATTTTCGTTTTCCCTCAAATTGGTTTGGTTGTGTTTGCTTTTCGAATCTTGAACAATTTTGTTCTTATGTTCTTATCGTTAAAACTTGTCTATTTTGTTTTTATTTGTAACTTTAACTAAAAAGTTACAGTTTACCTTAAAACTCTATATAAAATTTGAAAAAAAATCACACAAAATATAACGATACGTCTATGCGACGAGTAATTTATTTATTTGTTAAATTTTTTTTTTTCTAATTTTGTAATAAATATTGTATAAGCATTTCAAACTAAAAAAAAAGAAGAAAATTGTATAGCTCCTCCCATCAGCAGAAGCCAGCTACGCCATTGTCTATTGGTGTTGGTATTGCTGCGTGTGGCATATATGTAAACATTTGATTACGTGTCATATATCAACACATAGCACGATTGAATATGCCAACTACCAAAAAGCAGTCAACTAACTGTGTCATGCCAACAAGCCATAAACCTCAGTCAAAAAAAAAAAAAAGCCCCAAAACGCCTTAACTTAAATCTGAAAATCTAATGCATTATTTTTGTAGCCAACTTTAAGTTTGGCTTTGCTCTTTCCCGCTCTCCGGGATTACGGGGGCAACCTTCGCATGCAGCAATTAAAAATTATCAAAAGAGGCGCATACACAGAAGAAAAAGCAAAAGGCCTGCTTTGCTCGGCCATATAAAGTTGCTCGGGGTTTATTTTTGCTCTTTCAGGCGTTGCCAGTTGCCGCTGTGCCATTTTCATGCTTATTTGCTTAATTTCACAGTGAGCATGCACAAAAGGCACACACACACTTATACAGAGAGGGACATACACACACACATGCAAATGCATGCCGCTCTTGTCCCGGGAAAGACCAAACGGATCCGAGTTTTTATTTATCACAGCCACTTGCATTGCATTTTGTTTATATGCTTTTAATGCAATTAGCACGCTTTTCACTTTGATTTACGCCTCGTCGTCGCACTGCTTGACGAGCATGAGGACAGACAGATAAGGAGACATATGAAGAGACAGACAGACAGACGGAGAGATATGTTAAAGTTGGCGGGAGTGGTAGAGCCATTGAGTTGCTTTTGTATGTCGCCACTTTTAAAGCAGCCGAGTGAGTGGCTTTGACTGGATTTGTCTCGTTTTGTCTTTTTTTTTCCCCACTGTCGCTGTTGCTGCCTCTCTGTCTGTCTATTTGTCTCTGTCTGTTTGTTGTTGTCTTTGTATTTATGAGTGAAAAGCGGCTTTCATTTTTTGTGCATATGAACATTGACAGAGAGCGTACGCGAGAGGAGCACAGACTGATGGTAAGAGATGGTAGCTGAAAAGTGCATGCCGTTTGTTGTTTTTTTCTATACTCTTCAAGCAAGTATTGTGGACTCTATCATGATGCTTGCAGCTAGCGAATTTTTGCACCTCCATTTTTATCGTCTCTCATTTACGGCCTGTTCTTCATCCGTGATACCAATGCAATCACAACGGAGCCTGTGTCGAAGCTTGTTCTGCACCTTCTGTGCTGGAACTTCTTAATCCTTACGTACGTCAAGATCGCGCAAGTACGCTAGGTGCTTATCCTCTTGACTATGTCCATGTACTTTTAGAGCTTTAAGATTCCTTAGTCTCACCAAATGCAGTAGTCATTGCCAATGCAACGAGCTTGCTCTTTTCCAATAACTTCGCAGCCTAAGCCAAGGGGGCAGCTACTCCACATAAATCTTGAACTTCTAGCAATGAAACAATTGAAGATACAAAACGATCTCGTTATATGGAAGTAATGCTATGGAGAAGTTTGATTTATATAAAAGATATGTAACCTATGAAGAAATTTGTACAATCAAGAATGGAAATGTTTGCAGATGATTTCAAATTAAGCTTGTACACAACTTCAAATATTAATCCGTGTACATAATGCAAATGCTAATGACGTCGAGGGATATACTTCGTAACTTTGAATAGCCATAACTTTGAGAAAAAATATCGTAATTGATCGCTTGAACTAAATTAAAGGGTAAGAGTGATACTAAATGATGTAACTGAAGGGACAGACCACAAAAATTATTTGCACTTTGTACATAACCTCAAAAGTAGGAAAAAACGCCGTTTTTCGGGTAAATAACCTCAAATATCTCAAAATTCTGACGTGATAGGTCAATTCTGGCCCCGGATTCGGATTCTACGCAGCAAATTACTTCAGAAATGACCCTTAGCTTTCCAACAACTGACATGACCTCGATATTTGTAGGCCTGTGTAATCGACATAAAACTGATTACTTTATCGAAAGGGTAAGTGAGGTGCTATCCTGAAATAGATACGTATATTACTCAAAGAAATTCAAAACAGGGGAAACAACTTTGCAGGGATCAACGCAACCGATCTCACCACTAAACTTCCATATAGTTCATTCAATTATAAAAAATCAAGTAAATGGGGAGCTTAGCAAGACTTAGACACCAATTAAGAGCGCATGCGGTGTGGTAATCCTTCTTGAAGACAAGGCAAGTGCACCAAGACCGCATTTATCAGTCTAGGTCATCTTCAGCAATACTCTTTCTCTCGGCCGTTCAGACGAACCATTGGTTAACATCTGTGTCTGAAGTTAAAGAAAATGTGCAGACACTTGTCAGCTTTAACATCTATCTTTTAAGCCAAGTATCTATGATATCAAGTTGTTAAATGAGAGTTAAATGACAGAACAGCTGCGAGAAGAGTGTAGTGGACCGGTGGTAGAGCCTAAGCTGTTGATTTACGAGGTAATGTTCCCCTGCAGGTAGTGTTGAAACTTTTAATCTCAAGGTGTAATTTGCAGATTAAATGGAAAGAATAAGCCTTGAAGTCCTACTTTATAAAATTCTTAACGAATCGCTATGCATTTGAGCGTTTGCAGAATGTGCCCACAGACTGTGCATAAGTTCGATATACTAAGAGATCTTCTGAAACCGAATTGGTGATCGGCAGTTAGGCAACCACAGTCTAGTATAGAAATCAATCTTTCTTGTTTATTAGCCGCTTGATAGAAACCTTAACTTGTTCATGGCTAGGCGGCAGTACGTGCGCACCTTCATCTATCATTGGGGACGTCGGCAAGTTTAGCTTTGTATCCATCATAGCTTGATAAAACACCGGAAAGTGTTCCAACATAAGCTCATTGCTGCCCGTTCATCGATTACGAGATATTCTTCTGCATAAGTAACTTGTTAATCTGTAAGTGTATGCCAAGTTCGTTGCTTTAAGGCAAACTTTTCTCTTTTGGCTTTTTGTTTGTTTTCATTTTTGTTTGTTCTGTTCATTATGTGCTTGCTGCTTTATTGCAGCTACTGTGCTTGTTTATGCAACTGACATGCGAGTCATTTTCATTAGCACTGCTCCCGGAATGCCCCCTCTTATTGTCCTAGGTCCTAGCCTTAGTGCCATGTCCTCGTCCACGTCCTCGTCCGCCGTCTATTGTCATTACCGTCAACTTCATTGTCGTCTGTCGTTGTGACTGAGTGCTTTGACCCTTTCTATTTTTTTTTTTTTTTGTTTTTCATTTTTTTTTTTTGCTTTTCCTGTTGCTAATGCATATTGTTTGTGCCTTGAAGCTTAATTTGTTGCGTTGTTGCTTTTGTTGTTGCTTTTTAGCTTTGCGCCATTTTAATTACGATTTGCTCACTTACATTTCATTTCGTTCCCGTTCGCTTCTAATACATGCCCCACAGCTGCCCGCCTTATCAACTGCCTGCTGATTACACTTCAATCAAATGCGCGTAAATATCAATCAAAGTGGGACGCAGTGGGCGTGGCATAGCCAGTGCTGCCGCCTATGGCACTCTTGGCTGTCGAGGCATCCATCGTAATTGGAAAGGCGACTCCGAAGACTCTAGAAAACTAAGAAATGCCATCAGCCAAACTCATTCAAAAGTAATCAACAAGTTGCAAGAAAATGGCGATAAGCGAATAACGGGCTGGCAAATAAAAGGCGTAAATGGAATCAAAGTGCTCTGCACGAGCGATAAAAAAAAATTGCAATAAACAAGTTTTCCCCTGCCACACATATGTTCCATGCTCTTAACCAGTTACTAGTTTTGGAATTATTATTAATATTAATGCCAACGTATGGGTCATTTGCTTTTAGCCAAATCGATAGTTATTGAAAGCTGAAATTGGTTTTGTAATTATATGTATTTGACCATTTTTGTATGGTTCCATAGATCTAAAGGTGTGCCTTTCGAAGAAAGAATACATTAACGTAATGGCCACTTTGCGATTCTACGACATCGAAGTATTGGTATTACTTCCAAAGTTTATATATTCAATTTCTTTTCAGCTGATAAAAATTAAGATTTTTATTGAAAAAAGGCAAAAAGAAGAAAGCTGGCACTGAGAGGACTACAAAACTAAAATGTGAAACTGCATAGAATAATCTGGGAAGCGCTTCTTTAATCCATATACGAATATCCCACTCATAAGGATTCTAGCATATTTAAAAACAATTTTTTTGGGAGATTGAAGTCAAACAACGATGCCAGCATGGAGAGCAACTAGAAAATCATTGCTATTCCGGCTTAAGTAGACAAATAAGATGGAAGTAGTAATATACAATGCACTTTAAAGAGCTACTCAATGTACAGTGATACAGTCCGAAGAGAATATCTTAAGGAGCCAAACATTGAAGAGTATCCAGTTCGACGAGAATACTGTTGGACGATTTAAAATAGCCGTTTTGAAGAGCTTTGCCTATATATGCTGGCCATGATGACCATGCTTGATATAGCGGAGATTTTCATGAGCTTTACGGTGAGGTCCATGGTGGTCAACATTGGGACATATTTTGCACGTATGGTTAAAGATGTCTTTTCTTTAGGTAGGTGCTGTACATCAGGCCGTAACCCACATATGTGATAGTATGACCATTAAAGGAAAAAGATTCTGATATCACGTCTTTAAAAAAGCTCATTCTTGCTCGTTCTCAAAGCTATTTTTAATCCGTTTCTGAAAGTTCAAGCATTAGGAGCTAGGTCCTTCAGTTACGCCTGACCCAACCATAATTAGAAAATTTCTCAAATATACTGCCATCGACACTTTCGTAGATCTACAGCGCAAGAAAAGTTTGGCCTATATTTAGGCACATGATTTGTCGAGTGGACATTAATATTGGGCAGGTGTCGATGCGGGTGTTGGCTTTTTTATGAATTTATGTTTATTGCTTATGCAAAAAGCCATATCAAGCAGCTTCAATAAGCACGAAATCAAACAAATTGCCCCAAAAAAAAGGAAAAGTTTTTTTCTACGCCGCTGTCAATTGTTGGGAAACGCTTGGTTGCCTCTTGTTATAGACGCTGATAAGATGAAATTAACAAACAAAGTGCGTAGCTGTAAATGCTTTGGATCCCAGCAGGGAATCTAATATGCCGCGAACCGCAAGGTGAAAATTGTGTGCGAAAAATCGTACGTGCGTGAAAATGAATGAAGGGCGCGTGCACAAAAATTTAATTGTCTGCGATAATGCAGGAAAAGTGAAAGATAGCGGTTGAGAGTGGGGGACGGGGAAGCAAATGGCAGTCGCTATATGAGTGTGCCTTGGTGTGGTCAGGTATGGGACCGCAAAGATATGACCAGGGTCTCTAGACAGCCATTGCCCTGCATATGATTTAATGTTAATCACTTTTAAGAGCAAGAGCAGCAAGTTGAGTCGGAGCCATATTGAAAATACAGCTCGTAAATTAAATTTTACACCGACAAGCGCAATGAATAGAAAAAAGAAAGTTCACAATATGCAATATATATGTGTGTGTGTGTGTGTATATATATATGAGCACATAAGCCAAATGATGCTGCTCATATTGTGCGAGGGGTGGCTTTTATATTTTTTTTTTTAAAGTCGGTTCTAGTTTTGTTTGAAATTTGTGGACTTAAAGGAATTAGAAGGTCGTCTTGAATATTTTTCGAAATGAACTTTTTAGCTAGAAAACTGACTCAATCTTCATTTTACGATCTATCAAGATGGATGGCTTTGTTTGAGCTGAGCTAGGGTGTCAGACTTAGTAAGTATGTGTCGCAAGAAACTCATTACTACTGCATCAAAATGCGTTTTGGAATTGGCACACACAACATTTTGAAGCCATTAGGACAAAAAAATAGTTTTTCACAAACTGCAGACGGGATCTATGTTACCGACCTCAGATTAGCAAAGCAAATCTTTTGTTCCTAAAACTTAAGCAAGTTAAGAACCGGGCATCAATTATTCCAAAACGTATTTTGATACAGTAGTAAAGCATTCCAAACGACACATACTTACTGAGTCGGACGCCCAAGCTCAAAGAAAGAAATCCCTCTTTGGAGATTGTAAAATCGAGATTGACTTAAGCAAAAGCTTTCCAGATATTAAAGATTTGGATGACATACACGCGATTTCGTTCCTTAGGATGTTCATCTATATGGTATACAGAAATTGTTGTACTAGAAGTGTTCAATAGATTGTGCAACATAACCTTCTATATCACTGAAAACTCCCATAGTGTACCATAATGTCGAACTGATAGCTCATAGCTTCCATAGCAAATGGAAGAAGTTCTTTAAGAATTAGTCTAATGAAAAATTATAATGAACAAAACTTTCACCATTTCTGATGTAAAATATCCTTTTTTTTTTACCTTTCCCAAATATCAAAGGCAACCCTCGCACGACTTGCCCTCTTGGGTCATAAATTTTTTTGCTAAGCACACGCAGTGTGCCCTCTGTTGTCCACTGGCAGCACTCAGCTCTTGTTGCTATTTCTGCTCTCTCTCCATTTCTTTTATCGTTTAATTAAAATTCGCAACACGTAAATCCATTTGAGCCGCTGCTGCAATCTTTACTTTAACCTTAAGGCGGCCCGCTTGACTGGCTAACATTTTGTGGCCTTTTCTATATTTGTTGCTGTTGTTGCCAATGGCCAACTGTAGCTAGTCAGTCGGCCTGCGGTAAATCGCATTTTTCTATTTTGTTGCCCCATAAAACCACTTTACACAATTTTCGTCTTTTGTTTTTTCGATTTTCGTCGTGTTTTGGATTTTCCACCATTTTTTGTTGCTTTTAGCCGTCTTTACTTACTTACTGCTGCTGCTGGCCATGTGCTTCTTCTTCTTCTCCATCGTAGTCATCTTGTTTTTATACTACATGTCCATCTGCGCCTTTGTGCCTTCACTGACTTTTACCAATTATTGCTATCTGCGTTTCACCACATCCGGCCAGAAGTCGATGGAGCCAAGTGCAGCCAGCGAATTAGCCTTTGTTGGTGCTACCAATCAAGTTTCTCACTCTTTCGATAATTTTGGTGTTGTTGTTGCCTGTGGCTCTTGCCTTCTATACAAGAAGCATTTGAATGCTTTTCATTACTTTTCTATCAACGTACTTAGCCATTGTTGTGCAGTTACTTAGCACAATCAACACTAGATGGCGCTGATAGCTGCCTCCTGCTGCCCTACGGCCAATGAAGCTGAGTTGCTTCTATGGCTTCTCTAGGGCTACTTGGTTGCACTGCACAGTGGTCCAAATTAACATCTTGATTAGCATTTATCTCTAGGTTTATTTGTCATTGGGATTCTGCTTAACAATAAACAAATACATCTTCAATTTTCGTTAACAATAAACAAATACATCTTCAATTTTCGTTAGTTTGGAAACCCTATACTGAAAGAGTCTTTAGCATGACAGAATTCCTGGTTTCCTTTAAAAATTTTTTAAGATATGCACATATAAACGTACTAGAAGAAAAACGTCTTAACTTATTTCACTTGTAATAATTCCTTAACTGAATGAAACTTGCTTATTTATTTCACTAGAAATGTTTAAAAAAATCTAATTTTAATTTGATAGTAAAGCAAGAAATTATTTGATTAAGGGTCGTTCTTCTTAAAATCTTTTAAAATTATTTTTATACATTGGTGAGCCAAACAAAAATAATTTAAAATTATTATTATTTCAGTTTTGTTCACTTAGTGTCAACTCTGCAGAAAACAATTTTTCCAGAATTTCAATTAAATTTTCTCCAAAAAAATAAATTGCTTCACTTTATTAATTTACGGAAAAAAATGTGTGCCCCGACCACTGTACATTGGTTTAACTCGTGCAAATGCCGCTGGCTTAGTCAATTTTATCAATGGCAGAGCAGCTCTCTGCATGGGAGTGTGTGTGTAAATGAGTGTATGTATGTGTGTGTATGCGAATGTGTTTGTGTAAGAGAGCATTTGGAGCTAGGTGCGTTGCTTTGTTCATTTGGGTTTCTCTTTAGCTGCACAGTGAATTAATGGAAATCTTCTTACATTAGCGAGAGACGAAGAGCGGCAAAAAATCCTAGAGACACAGGGAGTGAGTACGAGTGCCAGGTAAAAAGCCGAGCATTTAAAAATTAACAAAAAGGTTCCTAACAGCGGGTGTTGCTTGGATTTGGCCTTGTCGATTTACCTTGATGCATTGCATTTGGTTTCTATAGCAAGAAACTGCTCCTGTTCCTACTCTTCTCAGCTGCTTCATCTTTAGCTGCTGGGGAATGTTGCTCTCATTGTTTTTGTTGTAGTTGTTGTCGTTGTTTGGACTGCTAAGCTGCTGTTAATTAGGTTGAAATGTCTGTTAACTGGAAGCATGCTGGCTGGGATTTGGTTTAATTGGCGGCTGCTGTGCGAAATATGAGCGAAGTTAAAGAGCCCTTCAATAGGATTCTTAAGATTTTGGTCGTTGGATATAAAAAATTATTTTACCTAATCAGGCAAAAAGTTGTGGGTAGCGCGGGAATCAGTGCCGTAAATTTGACTCTGAAGTTAGCATCATTTAAAAAAGTTTTTAATTTTATAGCATAATCTGTTGTAGAGATGACACAGTAAAATAATTGTATGTGCAACGGTTTTGATAGCGCTCTTTTATTTCTTGAAGTGTTATATGGTGCTTCATTTACCAACTTAATGGCCAAGTTAGTTAGATACAATAGCACAATAACGCCAACGAAAGCCTGGAAATAGTTCTTGATCGAAGTAAGAAAATCTTTAACAAAGTCTATGAAGAGTCCTCCAAGGAATAACACTAAAGACTGCCTTTACTATGAGGAAATTTTCACAATGGTTTTATATTTATCGTGTTCGTCTAGTACATTATGTACAATATGATTTTTTTTTTAATTCTATAATGCAAATAACCAAAAATAAATACATTTTTATTAATTGCAGGTTTCAAATTATTGATCGCCAATCCAGCCTGATACACAATATGGATTATCATCATTATTAGTAGTAGTCATGTGGGCCATCCAAATAGAACTTTTAAAAAGATTGAGTATGAGGATTCCGATAAATTTCATCAGTGTATTATACCTTAGACATTTTTTGAGGTTAGGAAATATGGCATAAGTCTGATTCCACACTTTTGCTATCATCCAGCTGACAAAAAGCTAGCTGAGGCTAACATTGGTCAATCATTGTATAATTAGACTATTAGGGGTCGCTGGAACAGTTTTATTTGTATGCAAGCCTTTGTGCACAGTATAAACAATATACCTTTGAATTAAGTGCATTGGCGTTTACTTTCAATACAAAATATCCCAATGGTTAGACAAGAGAATGTTTTAAAAGTTAAACAAGCATATTAAGCAATTTTTAATGCGAGTATCCGATATGCTTTCAATCGAATTCTAAAAGTTTAGCTACACGTTACATTTAGGTTGGATAAGGGGGTAAGAGTGAAAAGGCTGTTTGTATGCGGGCTAAAGCAAAAGTTGCATCAAACAGCAAAACATAAAAAGCCATAGCATAAACGACATCAATACTCACACAGATACTCTAACACACACACAAACTCACCCACGTGCTTGAATGGAGCGCAACAAATTTTCCACACTTTTACGTTTTCATAGGGAGCACACATGAACGCCGATGTTCAACAGATATATGAGAAGAACTCTCACACACCCATGAACACACTCACACAGATACACGCACACATAGCGCTTACTAAACTGCTTAAAATATTTTGTTGAAGCTCTAACAAAAACAAAACGTACGAAAACCTAAAAGTTGTACAGTAACCCTCTCCACACCCCCGCTGCCTACATTTTCCAAATGTTACTGTGCTTCAAACGATTTTCTAGCGATTTGCCAAAAAAGTAAAACAAACAGCAGTATCGCTTTCACATGCCGCACAGTGTTGCAAAATACTAATACTAACTCACCTTGGCTGTAGCGCCTTGTATCTGTGAGTAGCGCCTTCCATGAGTCAGAGTGTATGTGTGTGTGCTTAGTGTATCTTTCACTTTCCTGCATGTGGCAATGAACCGTGAAACCGTAAAATGTTATGTTCTGAAAATCTGAACATTTTAGCGCTTCAAAGCGGTATTTTTTTCGCGTTATGCCGTTGCCATCACCGTTGCAGTCCTGCATGCCACCATGTGGCAGCTTTCAATAATGTTGCCTCCGAATGCTGCTGCTTATGGTTTGGTATACTCGTGTATATGTGCAGACTATCCATAGGTGAGATCCGTTGAGCTGCATTTATCTTGATGTGCTACCGTGTGGCATAAACTGAAAGTAACCAGAAAGGAAGCAGTATCGAAAATACCAACATTATGAATGGCATTAGCAGTTGATTTAATATAGAAATTTATAAAGAGTGTTTTTTTTTTTTGTAAATGAAGGTCTTAGAAGGGCTTAGGTCTTCGAGGAGCATAGACAAAGCATGGGAATGTTTTTCATGTTCTCCGATTTTATTGGAGGTATATAAAATCAAAAACAAATAAAATGGGCATGTATGTGTGTAACTATGTATCTATGTATCTATGTATCTATGTATCTATGTATCTATGTATCTATGTATCTATGTATCTATGTATCTATGTAACTATTATTTAAATTAAATTTGCCCGTATCCCCACGTATTTACACACATAATAGAAGCCGATAGTAATGCAATAAGTTTCGACTTTGAATAGAGTTAAAACTAGAGATAGTGTTTACTTATAATATCCACTCCCATCGCCACTTTTGATCGGAGGCCTACACCATATGGCATACTAGCATTCAAAAACCTATATGCGCTTCAAATTGCTGTGACCCAAACTTTGCCTAGCAGAGCTAGCGTGCTGTGCTATTACTCAAAAATTGAAAAGCAACATGTGAATGGGCCTTTTACTCAGAAAGAACCCGCAAGCTGCTAAAATTCTTGGAACAGGTTGAGCTGAATTGGATTTATATTCGAAAGTCTTTTTCAGAGCTGCTAAAAGGCATTTAAAAGCTAAATGGTTTGTGGCTAAGCAGCAGCAATTGGAAACATGAACTGCTCTTTTTTGTTGCTAATGGAAATGAGCTAAAGCTGTTTTCTTTTGAACATAAACACACACTGCTGCTTTTTATTTAATTTCGCTATATAAAATATAAGCTTTAAATAAGCCTTAATAAACTAACAAAAAACTCTTTAAATTCAAAGGACTGCATGAAAAAAATGAGATAAAAATGGTGAATCAACAACGATGAACTCCCTATATTTAGTAGTATTCATCGTTATCCCTTGAACAAATCGCCCTATATGAAGTTAGCAAATTGTGCATTGCTTGTTGCAGTTCAAATAATTTTTATTTTTGTGTAGCCTACTTTTGGGCTTACCACACTATACAAGTGTAAATCTCTGTGGCTGTATCTGTGTGTATCTATTTATGTATGTGTTAGTATTTGCTGTTTGTCTGTGCATTTAAGCTTATCATTGCTTTATTAGCTGCCTTTTTTTAGGGGCGTTCGAAATTATTTCAAGCCGTCTAGTACTTAAGTTCAATGCACGCCAGCTCTTTCTTTTTAGGTTATTTTGTAGCTGTTTAGTAGCTGACTTGCCAGCTGAGCTAACGCTAAATAAATGGCCACTAATGCACACACACGTACACACACAGAACAAACACAAAGCAAAAACATACTAAGCAGTCATTGGCACTTTGGCATAATGCATTTTTAATGCCTTGTTTTGGGTATTTTTTGGCTTAGGAGTATCTTCAATATGCATGAGCATGTGATTCAATGAGCGCCAGCTAAAACTTTAAACGTGCTAAGGCGAGACACATATAAATAAGCGGTTTTCGCCCCCTGCTAGCTGCGCTGGTTAGATACATATATATGTACCTAAAGATACAACTTAAAGTTAACAACAGCGCCATACAAATGCACTCGAACGCACACAGGTAAATGCCTTCTGAGTGGAAGCAACAACCGCAGGCCAAGTTAGCAGCTCCACTTTCTTCAGTTTTAGCTGCTTTTTGCTGGGGTTATTGCTTTGTTTGCTCGCTTTGGCGCTTTGTTGGCACCCAACTTTTTGCACAACGTTGCAAAAGAAAACTCAGCCAGCACTTAATTTACGAATAAACGCGCATAATTTTATATCTACAAAAGTAACTCCAACTCCTGCTACCTTTACGCACGCCTGTTAGCCAAGTTTTTGGCATATGAAAAGCTTACCAACGTGGCGTATTATAATAATTTTTCAAACTATATATGCGCATGTGTGTGTGTTACCTGTACTACAGTCAGCAAAAGTTTTAACCAATGTCTACTTGTGGCAAAGGCTGAGCAAAACTCAAACGAAAACCCAAACTCGAACTCAAACTCGAACCCGATCCTTTTTGCTAACCCAAACTCAAAGCAAAAAAAAAACCAAGCTCAAGCTCAAGGTGTGCCTGGCACGCATTTCTAGTCTTATCCCTGGATCTCCGCCTACAGCTTCCGCTGCTTTTTAGCCTTCTGTCTGACTGACTGCTGGTCTTTTGTAAAACTTTTCTACCTGCACAACGCTGCATGCTAAAACTTAAGCTAAACTTGCACACCTATGACTGCTCTACATGTGTGTGTGTGTGTATCTGTGTATTGCTGCGTATCTCAGCGTGCGTGTGTATGCGTGCTCAACCCTTGCGTATGTCAAAGTTTTCTGCTAAAGTTTTTGTTCAAAAATTGTTGATGAAAATGCGCCAAGCTCGCGTTAGCGCGTTAAACCGCAACCGAGCAAAACGCGGGTTCCACAACACGGCAACAACAACAACAACAGCAACTAAAACCAACTATTTAAGGCCAACAACAACATGAAACCGTCAAAAACTTACAGTGACAGTCAAAAGAATAACTACAAAATGGTATAATAAAAGCATGTTGGGTTAATGCATTTGTCTGGGATGAACTAGATATTTAATTTGCAATAATAGATCAGTAACTTCAAGCTCTGTGGGCTGCAACCCGCAGAAATTTTCTTATCCAACATCTCAGGGTTTGAAGCTCATTGAGAAAAAATCAAAACTTTTCGCTTTAGCTTGTTTCAATTTTCTTAATTTTTCAATTCCGGCTGGGAATATGCTTAAAAGTGCCTAGTTAGAAATTGTCTCGATTTTTTAAACAGCAAACAGCTACGGATTTATAGCTCATGTATAAAAGTAAGAGTGTATTAGCTATTTGTTATGGCTGGCTGACTTGCCATCTAAACACCTCTTGTTTAGGTTAGTTACACTTGGCTTGACTCCCCTGACTGGCTGCCTGAGCAGCTCACTGGTTGTTTGTGGCATCGTTGCTCCTTGCTTGCCACATGGCAGTCACACACATTTGATTCCTGACTGATGGACTTGTTTGATATGGTGACAGCTTTGGTGCCACACAACCACAACATATGGTGGCAAAGAATCTGTAAGAGCTGCTTGCAGCAGCGCAACATATCAGCTAGATGTGACATTGAGTGGTCCAGCGGGTGCTCTGTTGGCTAAACTTTATATCACGAAATATTTCCAAAAATTTTATGCGAATTCCAAGGTGGTTAAAAAGGTAAACAAATTAGTTGTGTGTCGCATAAACAAAAGGAGTGACTGAACTCACAGCAGTGTGTCCTTAAACGAGTTTTTATGTTTATCCATAGTTTAATGTGTGGATACGGGTTACACATTTTTCCCAAAGTAATTTATATCTGTGACAAATTTTAAAAAGAACAGTTTAGTGTGTGCGACTAAAAAAGGGAAGGAAGGTTTTTCGATTACTAAGTTTGGTAGCGAATTACTTTAACAATCAAACTAATTTCGAAAATAAACGCAGCCTGCGCTCGCAATCTACACGTTATTTGATAAAATTTGATGCCACTACGAGACACATAATTGTACAAGGCTTATTCACTTCCCAAGCCACTGCTTACGCGAAAAATACAGCCTATCCTAATCAAGTGGCAACCTTACCTTCATGTGGTGTGCCCTGTTTTCGCGAACGAGGAAAAGTCGGTATACCCTTTCCTGGCGCAGAGCAAATGCTGTTGCAATCTCGTGTCAAGCACTAGGCTTGGGTGCAGTAGCCAAATCAGCTGCTCACCTTAAATCTGAATTGATCACCGAAACCGAAAAAAAAGGATGAAAATTGAGGATCTATGTTCCTATTTGGAATAACGGGAACCTACATATATATTTCTTTATCTTCGTCGAAAGAGTCATTTGTGTCACCAAAATAAAACCATGGACTTGGTAATCCAGAGTGACAACTTCGATTTCGAAATCCTCCCTACCTAACAAAATTTCATCCCAAATGCAACTACATACAAGTTTTAGACATAGAACTAAATCAAATATGTACTGTGAGCAGTGTTCCCATACCCATGATATTGCAGATACAAAAAACAGAAAGTGGACTCATGTTAAGCCCATTAAAATTTCACTTTGAGATTAACAATACTTTGTTTCTGAAGAGAAAAAGTATATTTTAATCGGAATATCCCAACTGTAGCCAGTCTGCTTGTTAAAAGTAGGAACTTTGATTCTATTTTCAAATTAATTGCATCGTCACTTCTTATTCTAACCTTTTAATATATATATGTACATAAGAGTTCAAGCCTAGGGGTCTGTTACAAATTTCTTAGAAATCCCTAGGTTTAGGTCATAACCAGAGCAACATAAACGTCAATTTATATAACTAGTACAATAAATAATGGAATGGGATACATAAGCATAACCGCTTAAACGAACAGTGATAGAAAGCTCTGTTGAGCTACCATTCCAAAAACTGTGACAGGTATCCATTTAAATGCCCGTAAGTACATAAACAGCCGCAACAAATGCTAGACAGGAAAAAGGAAAGACCAGCTCTTAAAAGGGTGAAAAGTTGACAGTATGGGGTATGCTACTAGCGTATGGATGGACAGATGTCAAACAATGATAGCTATTGTGTCCATTGGGAACGGGAGCCACGGGCTTGGCAATAGTTTCCAACGTCAATTAGATGATGTTTACTGCATTTGCCGCAAATTGACAAACTCGTCGAACGCACAAAGGAGACTTGCCATTCACATAGATACGCAAACACGCACACACACACAGAGACAAAGTTGACACACGAGGGCAAACAACAAGTACTAAAATGTATGAAAAATATTTAAAGCATGCAGAGTGATAAAGGCTGAATGCAGGGAGTTGAAGAGTAAGAGCGGCAGAAGAGCAACCAAAGCAAAGTGGGCAAACATGAGCAGCTGAAAAACCAAATGAAAATTCAAAGCAAGCACAAATTGTTGTTCTTGTTGTTGTTGTCGTTGTTGGTTGTTTGTTGTTATTGCTAATATTGTTGTTGGTTTGCGGCTACGTTCAATTCTGTTGACGTTATCAAAAGTTGCGGGCAGGTTTCTACGTCACAAGCTAAAGCAACAGAAGAAAAGTGGAACAAAAAAAACAAGTAGCAGCAGCAGAAGCAGCTCCAAAAGAAACGAGCCAGTCAAGAAAAAGGATACAAGTAATTTGCTAAGGGCAACGCAGTCAGCCACAGTGACTGCTTGGCTGACTGGTTACTTGGTTCCCTTCGATTCCCTGGATGCCTTGGATGCTCTGTTTGCTCTGGCATGGGCACAGCGGAAGTTAACATTGAAAAGGATTACCGCGTCGCAGTCTTTTTTATGTGTCAGTGTGTGTTGGTGTGTGGGTGCATACAATTTCCGTTGTCAACGCTGTTGACAACAACTTAGCTTGTTGTTGGCCCATTTGTTGTGCCCATCAACCCTACCTGCAAACACCACTCCAACCTGTAGTACTCCCCCTTGCTGTCTTTAGCTCTTCAAGCATTCCTTTTTTCATGATTATTTTTTTGCGCCAAGGTAAAAAGTCAAAGATTTTTAGTTGACTGCGTTTGTGATTTGGCATTATAAGCATTGTATATTCATTCAGCTTCAGATGATGTTTTTTTCTACGAAATACTCTTTATGTAGGCCAGCGTATTTGGCGTTTGTCATGAAGCTTGTGTGTTAAGAGTAAGTCTCTGCATCCATTTTTATACCACAGTCCACATGATAAATGATCTAGTTCAGCTTTACCCAAACTTTGTTCGGTGGCGCCTTGGGGCTACATAAGGTACATGTCATAATAATAAGAGCACAAATTATTTATTGCATGCTTTTTTAAGAGTTTTTTTTTGTTATTTGGATTAAAGCACAATATGTTTATTTTAGGTTAAAGTTTAACAATTTAAAAATAAAAAAAATTATTTTTCACTTCTAAGAGGGTGACAATATCCTTTAACCGAAAGCTTGAGTTGGCTCTATGGTTTATATAAGTAGTTGGACAAAATAATACGTCTGTACAGAGAAAAAGAAAAAGACATGGAGTTAGCTTTGGTGAGTGGGGCTAATAAACAAGCAAGTCGAAAACAAATGCAAAAAATCCAAAATCCAATTCTACAAGCTGGCAAGAGGGTTTACAAGCCGAAATTGATGCAAATTCCAGAGGAAGGGTACAAAGAATATTCCCAGTATTCCAAATGAATAGAAACCTAGATTCCCTAAGTTAATTATTTTTTAAAACTAATGTAAGTTAACCTCTTTTTTCGAATGAAAAATCGCAAAATTTTTGGCCCATTCAGGGAAAGTGATGGCTCATATCGAATACGTTACAACGATGAAATAAATGAATTGATGAATGGAGACACTATAATAAAATACATCAAGAGACAAAGGCTAAAATGGGCCGGCCATGTTGCACGACTGCCCGAAGATAGGCCACAAAAGAAAAATAGTTTACCAGGTAACAGAAGAAGAGGTCGACCACGTAAGCGATGGATAAATGGAATACCAGAAGACCTACGAAGAATTGGAATCACTAATTGGAAAAACAGAGCGAGAGATAGAGAAGAGTGGAATCCTGTTATACAACAGGCTTAGGTCCTTCACAGACTGTCAATGCCCTGGAAGAACCTCTTACTAAAAGGTGCATAAAAAATGGATATTCATAAAATTTCACAGACTTTACAAAAATCATAGCATACCTTTAGGGGCTGCTTTGAGAGTGCTTAGAGTTCTGTATGAATGAGACCGTCAAACGCTGGCAGATGGGCCTCAGGTATATTGAGAATACATGAAAAAAATAAATTTTAAAAAGCCTGATTCCACATGATTTGTTGACCATTTCTTAAGGCCGTTGTTGCCCCTTTTATGATAAGTCCAGTGAATTAGACTGGATTGGCGATCTATAATTGGAAAACTGCGATTCATAAAAATATATGTATTTATGATTATTTTCACTATAGACTTTTTTTATATATTTTTTTTAAATATTCTCTAATGCAAATGAACTGAAAATATCATAAAAGGGGTCACAGCAGCCAACGATCTGAACTGAATCTCCACCAAAAGGTGCCCGGTACTGTTGTCCAATACTGGGCCTTCTGATGGGTACACAGCCATGTTAAGATGTATCCGGCTAATTAAAAATCAAAATAATCGCATACCAATAAATGAACTCAAACGAACCTCAGGCTCCGGTTTCATTTTTAGAAAGTCTACACGGCCTATACTTCTGCAAATACTTTTCTTTCGAAAAAACAAATTTGTCTCCATCTTCAGAAATTTTTAAAGAGCATTTTTTCTTCGTCTTTGCAGAAGTCAATTTAAATTCTGGTTTTTGTTTTAGTTGTTATGGGTTTTGTTTTTTTTATTTTCTACCTGCACGATTTTCATTTTATGCTCGCCTTTCTTTTTTTTTTGTCTTGAATTTTTTTTTTGTTTCATTTTTTTTGTTGTTGTTGTTTCCTTTGCATGCGCAGTTGGCAAATTGAAATTTGCATTTTGATTAAGTCTGTCAGCTTGGCCAAGCCAACAAGCCACACTCATTCAAACCCTTACGCGTTTGAGTAAGTGAGTCAGTCAGTCGGTGAGTGACTCAATGGGTGAGTCAGTGAGCCAGTTGGTAACTATGAAACCCTACGGCAAGGTGGGGTTAAAGCCAATGAATATGTTAAGCAGCCAATAGTTGAGCGCGACTTGGATTGCCAAATGCCATTTGCTAAGCCAAAAGGTGCGTGCTCATTTGCATTTACAGCTGCCCAACTAAAATGGCGTGCCGTATCTGTGTGAGTATCTGTGTATGTGTAGGTAGCTGGTGTGTGTGTGTGTGTGCATAATGACTTAATAAGCTTTACACAAAGTCCTTTTGCAAATTATGACATTTACTTACTAATTTCCTTCCTAAATGCGTTTGGCGACAATGAGAGCGACGACAGCCACTGGCCCCAGGCAAACTCTATCAGAGAAGAGGTCCTTTTCCGGACTTTTCTCTTCGCACTCCCAGCTGCACATGTTTCTGGCATAAGTTGTTAAGTTAAGCTACAAGAGCAGCTTTTTTGCTGCTGCAGATGTGTGTGTATGACATGCTCAAACACATACGTCAGTGGCGTATGCAGTGGGGGTTTATAAGGGGTCAATACTCTGCTGAGCGTTAGAAAATGTTAAAAAATTAAATTTTTAGCTAGTTTCAATGCATTTGTTTATTTTTTTAATAAATTTAAGAAGAAAAGAAAAAGAAGATAAATACAAAAAAAAAATAAAAATTTATGTAGTTTCAGGAGCTTAAGATAAAAAAGCTAGGATTGGATAAAAAATATGAATCGTTATTTTACCAATTTGGAATATTTCGAATAGGAGATCATAGAAAAATTCAGCTTTAAAAATAATACACGAGTACGAGTCCTGGCATTGGGAGCTGAGTAGCTATGTTTTGTATGACGGCTTTGGCCAATGCTACATACCAATAGCTAAAAGGGAATTCATCTGTAATAAAACTATCTGAAACACAGCATAGTTTGAATCCTGAAATCAAAATTTGAGATGATATCATTTGCGTGTCGGAGTTCGGATTTTCTTATTATAGATTCTGAGACATCTTGATGCTTGATGAGCCTCTTTTGTTTTGTTAATATCTTGAGGCTTCCAGAGGACTTTTTGTACCCATCGAGTCGAAAAGAGAGCAAAAAATGTGGAATATGTTTTTTTTTAATCTTAATGGGAATACTTGTACCATATTTAAGACATACTTTACGATGTATGCGCCCCCCTTCGCAAGCAGCTAACTACATCACTGCGATATACAAACGCCCTCATAGAGACTGCCTGACTTCCTGTAACAATTTTGTGCGCTGAACTCCATGCGGAAGGAAATGAGAAAATTTTAAGTGAGCTAGATTTTTGGTCTGTTTGTTGGCTTTGTTGGCTCTAACTTGGACCTGCGGCTCTGGCCCAAGGCTGCCGCCAGCCAACAAACATATGTTGCATGTTGTTGTTGTAAGTATTTGGCACTTGGTGTGCAGGTTACGTATACGCCTAGGCTGCACATTGCACTCAACTTTGGTTTGTATCGATTGAGCTGCAGCAGGCGCTTAAGTTGACCAACTTTGTGTTGCATGGTTGCACGGTCAAAAGTCGTTTCGGACAAATCGAAATAGATTTCAAGTGTAGCCAACTTTAAGATAAACTCCAAATGAATTGAACGAAAGCAAATCAAGCGTTTACTATTGAAGACTAACTGACTGACTGACTGATTGGCTGACTGCCTTAAGGGTTTTCATTTCATTTGAGTGCAAATATTAGCTTAGATGCCAATTACAGGGCGTATACATTTTACACGCACTGTAAATTACAAATTCTCATCTCTGCTGCTTTTTTTTTTTGTTATTGTTGCTTTTGTTTTTGTGTTTATTTAAAAATGAATTCGCTTTTATTTGCTTACGCGCGCTGCGGTTTCGTTTTGCTCATTAATTTGGCAATTTGTATGCAAAATGCACACTCTCTCACACAGATACACAAACACACACACACATATACAAATACACGCATTGGAATACAGTCTAGGGTTGTCATTGTCTGCTGTAATTAGAAACATGTTAATGAATTTCATTTGCTTGTCTGCGTGACGTTTGTCTCTTAGACACTCGCACTCTCTCTCTGCTGCATTGGACAATGTTTGCTTACCACATGGCGTATGCGTAATTGTATTTAATTGTATTTATTTATTCAGCCGATTCTTTTGTCGTGCTGCTTAATGCTTAATGCTCAAGTGATAGTTATTTAATTTTTAATTACTTATGTTGCAAACAATTTTGAAATTTGCAATGACACGGTTAAGCCGCTTAAGCCTTGCTGACCCCTACTCACTCCCATGATCCATCACAAGCTCTCAATTAACAGCTCTGCATACAAAAAAAATTGCATTCATCAAAGACTTGGCCGACTAAAATATACCCTTATGCTTTTATATTACTTCAAATTAAAAATAAAAATTTTAGTTTTTAATTTAATATGCCGAAAAGTTTTCAGCTCAATATACCCTTTGACTCTTAGAGTAATCAATAAATTCATTAAAATACAGCATTTAAATTTAGTGAAACTGCATTTATTTAAATTTTTTGTATGCTGCCATTAGATGATGCTCATATCTTTTTATAAGCTTTTTTTACCTTAATTATTTAATTTGGTTATTTGAAATTAATGATATGTTTTTCATATGTCATTGCACATTTGCGCATGTTTGTATTTTCTTTTTTTTATTTATATATAGTACACTTTTTTTTTGCATTTCGAATTGCAAATACATATCGTTAAACATTCATTTCAATTATGCAGATATGCAAAAATGTAATAAACGTTGAACAACAGGATTAAACGAAAGAGTTGTGCTAAAGTGAAGGATATACCTACTGAAAAAAAAGTGAAATTAAATAGCTTTCAGTGGACTTAATGAGTTGTAAAACGACCCAACGTGTGGCATTTACAAGTAAAGCCCATCAGATGTTTAATCAAATGTGACAAGCCAGAACTCCATGGATCCTTTTTACGATATGTGTCGGTTTATTACATTTATTTCTACCTTCATGAAATGTCAGTTTTCTAATTGAAAACCAAAGATGATTAAGGCCAACACAATTGGTTTAAGCTTGTTTTATAAGCTAAGCCGATGTGTAAATTATATGGTAAATAAAGTATTGTTAAATGTAGGCACTTAACTCGTTAAAAATTGTTATTTTTTATTATTTAATTTCAGCAATAATCTTAAAATGTAGTATAACCAATTAAAAATATTTTTGGTGGCACTATTCAGGATCAAATACAAACAGTACATTAGTTAAACAGAAATATCAACTAGATATCCTATATACGCAAAATTTTAGTTAAATTCTTTTTTTTTTATATTTAATTAAATTTTATTTTTGGCATTAATATTTAGTTTTAGCAGATACAAAATATAAACAGAGTTTAGCGGACTTAGCTTTTCAACTTAATGATTGATCTGTAAAAATATTAAACTAGGATTTCAATAACAATATAGGGTTTTCCAACCAGAGGTGTTAATTTGAATCATCCGGTTTTTCGGTAGCTGTCACTTTTGAAGCTTTTATTCTTTGACATTTAACAAGTAGAAACTACGCCATTACTAAAAATGGAACGATAAACGCTTCAACAACGCATTGAAATTATTAAAATTCACTACAAAAATGGTGAAAATCTTGCTGTCACAGTTCGCAAAACTAAAGAATTTTTGGGTCGTTGTGAAGCACCTTGTCGCAACGCAATACAGAAATTGGTGGAAAAATTTGAGCTGTTGGGACAAGTTAGTGATGTGAAGAATAAAACCCGTGCATGTCGCTCAAGAGCAACTGAGAATTTTGCTGCTGTAGCCCAAAGTGTTGAAGAAAACCCAGGTTTGTCCATTCCACGTCGTTCTTTGGAATTGGGCATTCCACAAACGTCATTACACCGTATTTTGCATTAAGACGTGGGTCTTATAAAGTTCAGTTAACACAAGAACTCAAGCCGGCCGATCATCAACAACGTCGTGTCTTTGCTGATTGGGTCTTTGAAATGCATGAAAATGATCCGGAATTCCATCGAAAAATCATCTTGACTGATGAGGCCCATTTCCACCTCGGTGGCTACGTCAACAAGCAAAATTGTCGTATCAGGGGCTCGGAAAACCCTAGAGTTATTGTTGAGAAGCCTCTCCATCCTCAACGTGTGACTGTTTGGTGCGGTTTATGGTCCGGCGGGGTCATTGGAACTTACTTTTTCGAAAATGAGTTTGGATCAACAGTTACGGTGAATGGATTGCACTATCGAGAGATGATTAATGATTCTTTATGGTCGGAGTTGGATGGTATTGATCGCGACAACGTTTACTTTCAACAAGACGGCGCTACGAGCCACACAAGCAACGAAACCATTTCTCTTTTACGGGAAAAGTGTTATCCTTGTTATCTCTCGAAGAGGTGACCACAATTGGCCACCGAGATCTTGTGATTTAACACCTTGCGACTTCTGCCTTTGGGGCCACGTGAAAGATAAGGTCTACGCCATCAGCCCAGCGTCGATTCAAGACCTCAAAGATAGAATTCATGAGGCTATTGAGGACATAGGGCAGCCACTTTGCGATTTGGTTATGAAAAATTTCATGAAAAGGATATGGTCCTGTAAGCGTGGTCGTGGTGGCCATTTGGCTGATGTTGTCAAAAAATTAAATTTTTCTTTGAATACCAAAATAACACCTCTTATTAGAAAACCATTCGTTTGAAAAATTGGAAAAAACCTAAAGCTGATGAATTTCTTAAATTAAAACTAAAAGCTTAAGTATAGATTGGTGCTTAAGAGTACCAACTTTAGGTGAGCCTCAAAAGTACCAACCTTGTTAGATTCGCGAGATTAATCTAATTGTTGCGTAACATAAAATCATATTTTCTTAAAAAAATTAATTGATTTATGGGGCTGACTTTTGCCCATCATGAAGACAAGAAGTCAAGTAGTAGAATGGGAGGTTGAGCATAATTTTAAGTAGTCTTCCCAAATTTCACAGGCATATAAAAAATGGTCACAAATATAGATTTAAAGTGGAAGTAGTTAATTCATTGTTGAGAGATGGGATTTTCTTTTAATAAAAGGATACAAGATCCGAATAATTCGAATGATTTTGTTAGTAGTTAGTAGTTAATATCTATATTGAAAATGGGCACAGTTTTTCAATAAAGAGCAAAGATCTTTGCTTAACAACACTCATAAGAGTAATAATAAATAGTAAAATTTAAATCGACGTTTCAAAAAAAATAGAAAAGTACCTGGATACCTCTAGTTTTTTTAATGGTATATTAATTAATATTTAATGGTGATATTTACGAACAAGAAATTATTAGAGAGATAATTGGGTAAATAGCGTTATTACGAGCCTTATTTTTTAGTTGAAAAAAATTAAAAAATATTATTATAGTTTAATCAAGAAAAAAATAAAAAGCACATAACACTAGTTTACAAATTTATGGGTCATCGAGTGAACCATCGTAAAAAAGTATTCTTTAGGGTAATTTGGGGTCGAGAAACACGAAAATGGCAACCTTTTTTTTTTTTTCTTAAGCACCGTTTTCGAGATATTTTCGATGAACGAAAAATCACGACTACTGGTCCATACAAATTCGTGATGACGTAACTGAAAAACTTTGAGTGAAGATTGGAACTGTCGTTCAAGGTTCAATAACATCTACAATTCATATCCGATTTCGAAGATCTTGGACTCAAAATGTTCGTAAAAGAATTCTCTTTCAGTTAGAAGCTTAACATAATTTAAAAAAATTTTTGTTCGTTAATAAAAATCAAATCAAAGATTTGAAATTTTGAAAAATGGTCAAAAATTACACTTTTTCCGACTTTGGTTGCCTGTAACTTCTATAATTTTTACTTAACCTGTACGTAATTATATATTACTGTAAAGAGCAGAATTAATACCTTTCGATTTAATCATCTCTCATGTCGATACAAGATTTTGTTTACGAGATATTGATGAATAACTGAAATAAGTGCCCTAAAGCATGTTTTTCGAAAATATCTCGAAAACGGTGCTTAAGAAAAAAAAAGGTTGCCATTTTCGTGTTTCTCGACTCCAAATCACCCTAAAAAACACTTTTTTACGAAGGTTCATTTTTCATGTAAACTAGTGTTATCGGCCGTTATAGGGAAAACGAACCCAAACATTTAATTCCGATTCGTTTTAAAACCTGTTTGGTGTTTCCAATTGAACCAAAACGAATTTTTTATGTGACATGAAATCGAATGATTTCTTGTAAGAGATCTCCAATCGATTTGGCAAAATAGGTTCAAAAGTGCAATTTAAAGTACAGTATTTAGTTTAAATAGAAATAATTTTTTTAATGTTTTTCAAAACTTGTAGATTCTATTTATACCAATTTCAAGTTAAATAGTTATTGATAAATACTTTCAATTATATTTTTTCTGAATCAACCTCAAAATCGAATTTTTATCTGGTCCATGTCTTTCATTAAAAATATTTATGTCTTTTTAAAATGGTTCATGTCTTACATAAACAAAAAAATTCCCTTGTAATAGGAATAGCATAGTCGTAGAAATTTTCTCTCGAAAGGTGTTGAGTTGTGCTAATAACAAATGGCAAAAATTCAAGGTCCACATACAATAAAGACATGTTTATTAAAGTATGTACTACAAATTTTTTTGATACTCCTGAACATATTGTGGGAAACTCTACTACGTCTCCTTCTTTACTTTACATATATGCCTCATATCTGATACCCCTTGTATTTGTCGCACTTGGTCAAATTTAATCTGATTTCATCAAGCAGCCTTTGCATTTTCTTTCTCCAAATACTTCTATGAAAGATTTGCAAACAAATAAATTCTACGAAAAAGTGTTTCTTTAACTTCACTAAAGCCAGGAGTTCAACGTGCCGATTGGAAGTTTGCAGCTTTTAAAACTGGTATGAATATTTTTATGATAAAGATTTAACTACTTAACAAAACAAGAAACATATATATGCAAATAAATAAGACTAACATATAAGCACCACTGCGTCAATTCCAACATCCATCTGCAGCTGTTTTATGCAATCATATAATAGTAGCTGCACAATGGAATATGCAATCACCAGCTCCAGCTTGTTCCCATTCCCCGACTCATGGTGGAAGCTCTTGCAGCTACTTTCATCACTTGCCGCTGGCTTTTAAGCGGCATACTTTAAGCTAACTCAGTTGCACCAAGTTGCCTAGCAATTTGCCTCAAGTTATGGCACAAGACTGCAGGCATCCCCTCGAGCTACTCCATAGTGCAGCCCCACTGGCCACCCGCCACCCACCCAGTGCATAGAGTAAGTTATTACGTTTTACTTATTATGCTTCTCTTTGCATTTCGTTTGCTTGCAAAATGATATGGCTGCATGGTTCCCACTGCTCCCCATATCCATCCACATACATCCCACCCACTGCTTCCAGCATGCAGCATATCTCAAGCTGCAGGCGTAGCTGCTTTTACAAGCATATGGCTCATATGACGTTGACGAGTTACACGGCTGCCAGGTTTGAGGCGGCAACCCTGTCGAGCAGAGCAGTATTGTGCAGCGCTGGGGCACTTACCCATTGTTTGTTTGTTTTTACAACTGTGATTGAGGTGAAATTGCATATTTCTGTGCGCTTCCTTCATTTCATTTCATTTCGCTTTTAAAAACTGGGTTGGGTTTTTTCCCGGTGTGCTCTACTGCTGCTTGTTGTGCGCTCCAATAATATTTCCAAACGTTTTATTGAATGTCGTTACCATTGCTCTCAACGTGCCTAGTCCTGCAGCTACTCGGAATTCTCGTTCTGGTCCTGGACCAAGCGCGTGCCCAATCTTGCTTATTGTAGCTGTTGTTCTTTCCCCTCTCTCCAGGGCCATTGTTTAGCTTGGCTTCGAATTGTTTGCTTCCTTGGCTTACGTTTATTGTACGAATAAATGTCAACAATGGAGAATAGAAGTTGTAAAGTGTTTGCTTACGCTTAGTTCGTGCTACAGCTGAAGCCTAAGCTGCCATTTTTTGTCATACACTGTCACAAAAAGGAGCTACCAGCAGCAATAAATTGCGTACGTTAGGTTCGGAGTGTTGCTGGTAAGCCGGGGATGGTTCCCAATAAAACCCGGCATATTTTTTCATATCAACAAACTAAGAGTACCCTATAAAGTTTACGATGCATAAGTTGTTGACACCAAAATGAGGAATCTTCACGACTATCGATTACAGAGCCATATTAAAAAAATCATTTTTTGGCTTCGTTGTTCAGAGCATGTCTTTTGGTGATTGCTGAGTTGAAGGTTAGAACTTCCCACTTCGCCAGAGCTTCAATAAACATCAAAAGCATAATAAAACGTATTTTAAGCTTATCTCGGATTCTCAGCAACCCCAGAAACGAATAATACTTTTGAGGTTATGTTAGAACCCTGAAGTGATGCGTTTTTTTTACCTTGCATTTTGACTCAATATCGTAAAGTATATATGATCTGACCTACAAATCCGAAATTGATGTTTTGAGTGACTTTAATGACGTCTGCCTACGATCGTCTGCGTATGATCACCTCCATCTCCAAAATGAAAAGAGCTGAAGCCATCAGTGTTTAAATTTAGACCCCTAACAATAAAAACTGGCATGCTGCTTCACCTTGCCATCATAACAATCCAATTCTCCTATAAGCTGCAACTCTCCTATTAGCTGCAATAAATCTCTTTTTTATATTAACTTACCATCCTCATCCACCATATTTGTTGCTTAGGCTTATGAGAGCCCAATAAACTAAAAAACTATTGATTATTATCCAGAATGATCTCCATATACCAACTCTTATAAGCCATTTCTCTTAAAAACGAAGAAACCACTCAACTTTTCAATACAAGACTAGACGTTGAATTCGACCTTTCTGTTCGGAATATGTATTGTCATCTGGCTCTTATGGTGTACATGATCTCAGCTGATGTGCACTGAGCCAGGCATTAAATCTTTCGAATCGGTATTTTTTGCTTAAAAACTATTTAGATCATTAGTTTTTAAGGAAGTTATTAAAAAACCAGCTGGTTACTTTTATACAACTTTTCGGTTGCAATACGCTTTCCGATGCCTACTATAAACTTTCGATTAAACTATCTATAAATAACGATTAACACAAACACCTTAAAGCACTACACAACACTAAACAAACATAGCAGGCCTGGCAGCTAATATACAACACAATAGTCTTTGCTTATAAGTCAAAAAGTATTTTCATTGCCAGTATTTATTTGCTTCACAGTCGTACAATTTATTCCCAAATAATATTTCCATTGACTATTTGTGGTCAATATGCATAACCTTATCGAGAGTGCGGCACTGTTGAAGATATTGAAGAAGCCATTGTTGCAGCATACTCAGCTCAATGTGAATGCTTGCGAATTTAAGCCACGTGCTAAAATCTTGGCCATGGAGCAACTTCAGCAGCCGGAGCCTGTGCAGGAGGCACAGCAGCCGGAGCCGGTGCCGGTGCCGGAGGTACAGCAGCCGCCACAGCTGTTGCAGACTTATCCGCCAGGCTTGCGCTGTGTCAAGCCTAAGGTGAAGATGTCCTGGCGTAATCGCAACAAACCATATCGTGGACTGGGCCTCAATGCAACAAGTAAGTGTTGTGTTTATTAAGCTTAGCCCAGTCACTTCAAAAGCTACCCAACTACCCACAGCTACCTTCAAGACAGCTAACAAAGAAAAATTCAAGTTTCTTCATAGTGAGGATCGCATACGTTGTGCTCGCAAGAAAATAACTGATTCCGGAGCAACTAAAAAAGCTGCAGTCAAGCGGGAACCTAAAAATAAGGCCCTATTAAAAAAGCCCAAGAAATTTGAAGCTAACGAGAAGCGTTTAGAGCATGATCGTAAAGTGGCTCTGGAAGCGCTCAAACTGGTCGAGCAGCGTCGTCAACGTGATGCATTGTTCCCGGAGGATATAAATGCCGCACCGGTTGTGCATATTTCACGCTCACCCGTGCGCTTCTCTCCGGAGGAACGTGAAAAAGTGGATCGACTACGCATCATGAAGCATGAGCGCATTGAGCGCGTGCTGCGTGATATGAATCGCGAGGCGGAGCGTGAAAAACGCATTCTTGCCGAGAAGACTGCTGTACTTTACAAAGAACCACCCAAATGGCAGGCTTCACAGTCACCATCACTACCACAACGCTTCATCTCTGAGCATACCAAGTACTCCAATACCGAGCGCTTTTTGCACACCAATCGTTACGTCTGCTTGCAACGTGCACAGCCCAAAAAAGAGACTAGCCCAGAGCCGGAGGCAGTGCCAAAACCTACAGCTCCGACAGCAGAGCGACCAAAGCGTTACATACCCACAAACAAAGAGTGGGATGATCAGTGTCGTTTGAAGACCATGACAAAGCTCGTGGACAATACTGCATCAGCTGTGGACAAGGAGAATTCACCAGTAAAGTTATACCATGACGAGACTGAGCTCAATGCAGAAGCTTTCAAATCTTTGGATCCATCGCTAATACGCAGCATTGAGAACTTATATATACGTCCTCGCGTAACTGACTCTGAAAATAAGCTTAAAGAAATAATGTCCACAGATTTGGAAGAAAATAATATTTTGGTTTCCTTAAATAAGCGTCATCCGGATCTGCGCCGTTATGATAAGGAAGAGCTGTTGAGCATGCAGCCACTATCGAAGGACTTGCCGATCTTAAAGAAAGCTGAAGAACTTTTGCGCCAATTTGATTTATTGCGTTCCTAGTTGCAACTTCTTAGTTTTCGTAGATTTCAAACACGCATCTTATTATTTTTTTGTTTGCTCGAGTTCTTTATTTTGTGAAATTTTATATGTTTCAAGTTATTTATATTATGGGTTTTCAACCAAGCAATCAATTAAAAAGACTCGCAAATTAAAAATAATTATTATAAATATTGAACATTATATGCATATCATGTCTTTTTTCTATTAACAGATATCGCGAATTATTAACTTGTTTTTTTTTTTTTAGTGATTAAGAGTATATATTATATATTGAATCCATTAAATTCCTACAAGAAACAAAGGGCTGAAATCAGTTGGGTTAATCGGGTTGGAATTCAGATGAGTGGGTGATTAGCCCAAACAACCTAGACTGGTGCTGGGGCTGCAATGTTGATTTCTCACCTACATCCCGAGACGTCGAGATGGTAAAGGACCAACCGGATAAGTCGCCGCTTGTTATTATAAGTATAGGTATGGTATATAATTATATCTCAGAATATATGTATAAGATACTCGTTTTGTGGCCTCAACCTCAATACATGTTTATCTGTTCTCTCGCAACTTCTTAACCTTTTGCTTAAATTTGACAAATGAGGTATCCTTGGAAGCATCTTGATAGTCCGCTGGTTTTAAGCTACGTCACATCGTGTTATTTTATATTAATCAAGTTATTTTATAGTTATGTTCGAGAATGGCCGCGGACATATTCCACCAAAGTGATCATTAGCTTTAAAATAAATAAATAAATAGTATTAAAAAATTATTTGCATTCATTTTGTCAACTAGTCCAAAAACTTTTGAGAAACAGTGCTGAAAAATTTGTGTTAAACATAGTCATGGACATAAATCGCCTTATCCTAGCAGCTAAAGTCAAGTTGCTTTCGAGTAACACTCTACAAATCTTTGCTTTTTTTAAAATACTATGATCGTCGGCTAATTTAATTAGCAGCTACTTTTATGCTGACACTCATCTTGTTGCACTTAAAAGGTAAGCCGTTTGCCAGCACTGTTCCCGCCACTACCCGTTGACAATTATAAAAAGCTTTTTACTTACAAAAGCCGCAGTCAATGTCAACGTTGCATGTTCGTTGTCCCTGCTGCTTTGTCATCTTCTTCGGCAATCGCTGCAGCTTGCCAGGACGCTCGGACTCTTTGCTAAAGGATGCCACTTAGCAGCTGGGCAGCCATAACTTAAAATGCGAACGCAGTGCATTCGTGTGGGTTGGCAACAATTAACAGCATAAATTTAAATATGCAATTAACGTAACAGCTTGAGGCTGCAAATAAACAAACAACAACAAGAACAACAAACAGAATAACACACAGTGGCAACACTGTGAGCGTTGACGGTGGCAATAAAAGCCAAAGGTCATTTTAACACACACTCTCAGCTACACACATACACACTGTTGCACGTTGTGCCTTGCATTTGATTGTTTGTGTTCTCCATTTTTAAAACATACAACAACAGCTACAATAACAACAATAACAATAAGAATAACAACAGCAGCGTCAACAACAGCAACAAAAATGTGAGTGAAAAACACAACTTTCCGCTTTATTTGTGCGGCACACAGTCGGCGGCATCGGTCATGTGATACATTGATGCCGCCCCACACTGCAGTAGCCTGCCTACCTGCCTGCCACATCTACCATGCCGCCACCCGTTCGCTCTGACGTTGCCACATGTCAATATTTTTACACTCAGCCAAGAGCGCCACAGGGGACTTTACCGCATTGCCTTGCTCATTCCCAGCCTAGCAAAAAGCCCAGAATTCCACTGGTTTTTGTACTGCGTATTTATGGACTAAAGGGGTATACTTAAATCTTTTGAATCTTTTGAATGTACGTAACTGGGGACAGGACTCTTGACGATCCAAGAAATTCAGCAGAATCAACTAAGTCGTCAGCTTAGCCATCTGATCCTATAAAGGCTAAGATCTCGGAAAGCTTGGGACGCACAAGTTTACACAAAAATTGGCATAATCTTGAAGCAAAGTGCGTTCTATTTGTCCAACTGATATTTTGAACGCTGAGATATCAGAGACCATGAGCTCTTGGAGTAGCAAAATTTACCCGAAACAGACAAAATTTATATACATAATTTCGTCAAAACCAGTTTCTCTTTTGCTCCAATAGAATATTCGCCATTTTTTTAAAGTGAAAATTGACACAGCTAAGTGCATGTTGTATAAAAATGTATAGCGAAAGATAAATCTAAAAAATTTTGAATTAAACCGCTGGCCAGAGAGTCCAGAGACTTTATGGGCTCATGAATCAATGGTTACTGCAGTGGGAATCTATCAGCTATTTCGAGCTACAAACCTGATTCGAAACAGCCAATTATAAAGTGTGTATAATAGTCAGCTCAGTCCCGACTGAAATTGGACCACTTGTTTTGTTTTTGTTGCTCTTGTTTTATTTTGTGAAAATTTATATGCCTGCATTTTGCCCCAATAGCCGCACGGACGATGGAACGAGATCCGACGCTTTATGCGTTATTGATGTGTAAAGTGGCTGCTCTTGTTTAATAAAATTAAAACAAAAATGGCGACGAAATTTAATAATGCCTTTTGCCAGGCAAAAGCCACTCTCACACTCTCATGCTCACTCTCCCACTTACTCTCCTCTGATACAGTCAAATGTCACAAGTTCAGTACAGAGCAATATAAATTTATTACGCTTGACTTGTGCGTTAATAAAAAATGTAAAAAATATGCGTTCTCTTTATGCCACACTCTCTCCCACACCCACGCACTCTCTCTCGCTCTCTCTCTCTCTCTTTGTAAACGTCATTAAAAATGGGCGACAAGTAATAATTGACAGCAGACATGTTGACAAAGCAACAGCAGCTGACAGCACAACAAAAACAAGTACAGTCATATTATTATTAATATTGTTGTTGCCGTTGTTGTTATTGTTGTTTCTTGGCAAATGGCCAAAAGCAAAAAAGCATTGCAAATGTCAAATGCGTAGCGACTGCCTCGAAAAGTCAGCTCATTATCATAGCTGAAGGCCAAAACTGAAAAACGCATTACATGTACTAGAGTAATGCCAGCGTAAAAGTTACCCAAGTTGCATATATTATGCACAGTGGTTCTGCATCCCACAACAAATGCACTAACCTTGTCCTGGAAACATGTTCTGCTGCCAACAGTGTTTTTTTTTTTTTTAATAGATATTTTTTGCTGCCTGTTGTTAGCGTGCTAGTAATTATCAGCGCATTGTCTGTGTTGTCTGTAAATTGATATTTCCATAAAAATTAATGAGAAGTCATTAAATAAACTAAAAATGTTTTTATTTTAAAGGATACGCGTATGCAGCTAAAACAAAGTCTTCTTTGCGAATTTTTAAACATTTTGTTGCATTTTAAGAAAACCTGATTTTTTTAACTCACTTTAAAATAAAAAAGAATCTTTTTTTTTTAAATCTATTAATCCGCAAACTTACCATTGTATGCGAATACTTAATTTATGTATAATATATAGCTTTAAGAAAGTCATCTTAGTGCATTTTTTCAGTTTGACAAATTTTAAAAAATTTTGGTATCCAGAACATGTTTCAGTCGTTTCCGTAGTAAAATGCCATGAATATGCAGGCAAACAATTTTTTCATGAAACGGATTTCGTGATATTTGGAAAAAAACATTTTTTCGGTTTTAGCATGTAATTTTACTACGGGAATGACTAAAACATGTTGAGGATTCCATTTTCTGTACACTAGTGTTATTCATAATCACTGAAACATTGTTGATTAGGCTAACATGAATCTGTTTTCTTTGTTCTATACTAAGATTTTTCTAAAGAGTTGAAGCAAAGCATTCTATATGATTCTCTTTACAACATCTAGCAAAAATCTTTATGACTTTTCCTATCAACTCTGATATTAATGTTCCATTACTTTTATATACATCTTGAAAAAAACGGTCTCTATTCATTTATATAGTCTTTCGAAATATCAAACAAATAAAAATCGTATTTGTGACAACTTAGAAGACATCCCTCTTCTTCTTCTTCTTCTTATCCCAAACCCTTGTTTACCTCTTTTTGGACTCGCTTATGCTCCTCCTGAGGTGTGGGTATGCGATCTCAGCATTCGTCTGCAGGCATTCCGATCCTGGATCATGTCATCACTGAGACCCATTCGTTGCTGATGTGTATGGATAATCGTTAGTTTTGGACTTTCCTTTTACACCGGCGGCTGTCTCCAGACCCGGTAACTAATCTTATACACTGATCTTTGGACGATCTTTAAGATGTTAAAAATGTGCCTCAAGCTCAATGTGATGGTAAGTATCCTATTTCTTGAATTCTAGCTATTCATAGTTTTTGCTTTAGATGACTAGAAATGAGTCATTTCTTCCTTATGTAAAAGACTTACCTGGCCAAATTTGACGGCAAGAAGACTCGGAAGCTGCTCAAACTGAATCGCAAATCCCTATCGACCACTGTGTCTATTCTTACGGGACATTCTTATGCCCCTCCCTATCCAGAAGGAGACTTAGGACACTTGGGTCCCCATTTCTGACCAGCCTTACAGACCTTTCCAACCTCTGTCCCAGAGAAATTGCTAGGTTCATTGAACTCCCAGGTTGGTTCAGCAACAATACGGTTACAATTGGATAGTCGTGCCTATCTTTTTCAGAGCTGACCATGTGCTGACTACTGATACCTTTATACGCAGATATAAAGGAATCTCTGGTCAGCTCTCGGCCAGCGTTACCTGTGGCATCACAAAGGGCCTCCTTGTGCCCAAGTGCGTCTGGGCTGTTTCAGGACAGGCAACCACTGCAACCTCACCAAACTTCCTTTGTAATCAATCTTTATTCTACGAAATTTTTTCATAGTAATATACCCCTTTGAGCACTGTACAAGGAGTTCTCGAAATATGAGCTCAAAAGTTTGATTTATAGAGTAAGAATTGTTCTCTTTCAACTTGGCAGGTTTCGGAATCAGATGAATTGGTTTGGCATGGTCAGGTAATATAAGATTTGACTAAGTTAGGCTTCGTTTTTAAGATTTATTTTTAGGTTCGCGTTCAACGGACAAATGTTTCAGAACGCATTTAGGCTGGTTGGCAAATTATATTTTTGTCTCAAATAAATCTGTTTTTTATAGGTAATTTTTTAACGTAAACGTTGAATCAAGATACGTCGGGCACATTTTAAGTAAAGATTTAATATAAACGCCAAATTACATGGCAGTTGTGCATATGAAACATATCCATATTAAGCTTTTCTTGTTTTTGTGTCACTGTTTAAGAGAGATGCTGTAGTCTTAAAAAGTAAAAGGGTTGCTAACATGTAGAATAACAAAATCCCATGTACCATAAAATTTCGGTTCTGTTGTATTTTTACAGCACTTTATAATTTTCTTCTCAATTGCGCTTATTTAAAATGACAGCCCACAAGTATGATGCACAACATTTTACAAGAATAACTTGTTTTTTCCCTTCAGATTGCACTGCTTGTGCACTGCTTGGCATCAACAATAACCACTGCATTAGTCATTTGCAGCACGTAAACACTTAGCAGCTTTAACCAGAAACCGCAACATGTATCGTAGTTGCCTTCTGTTGCAACTGACCAAAGAACTATCTCCCCCCTTCCCACATATTTTCAGGTGTTTGCAGCTTTTTTGATGATTTACTTAATTTTTCAGCTCTGTCATTGCATTTGCACGTTTTTTCACCCGAGATCCTGAGGTCTGCTTGATAGCTTCAGTTGGCTGTTACCTTTTAGCTTTATTTTTTATTTTTTGCTTGCTTGCTTTTACCTTTACCGCTTGTCGCACCATGGCACTAATTTAAGTCAGAAATCATTTTGTGCCAAGCTTATCCGTCAACGCGATGTTAGCCATGGCTTGTTGCCTTCCGACTGGTCTCACCTTTTGCTTTGGCTGCTTGCCAAAACAGTTCAGGACATTACTCGATGTCCGGCAAAGCGCATATACTATATGAAAGGTAGTGCGGGTAGAGCAAGAGTTAAAACCAGGTTAACGCCTCTTAACTGGCTGCATGTTACTTCCAGTTGTCGCCGCTGATTTTGTGGTGTTATTTGAACTGCTTGACACAGCGTATTTGCAGTCTGTGGTTTAGTTGTGAACTTTAAAAGGGCTATATACTTACATTAGTGGGCAAAAGTATTTTGACAAAAGTTAGATCATTTGTTTTGCTCAAGTGCGAAAACAATACCAATTGGATGAGAAAAAGACGCTTATGGATAGATTTAACTTTCAATCAAATCTTATTACCGATTCTCTTTGATAACTCAAACGAAATACTTTTTTTGATGTATAAAAAATATTTTACAAAGAAAATTTTTGTTATAACTTTAATAAGAAAGCTAAACGAATAGAGTTAAAAAAAATTAAAATATAGGGTGGGTCTATTTTTAATTGTATTTCAATCGTATATTTTCCAACAAAATGGGGAAAATGTACAGACTTTTTTGGACGAAAGCTCATCTGGCTGTTCTCCCATCCATTGAACGAATTAGAATTTCATAGAAAATATTTTTTTATTTTCGGTTTTTGCAGTTATTGAACTATGGAAAAATAATGTCCGACTGTATACTTTTTTGTCAAAATACTTTTGGCGACCATTGTAACATAGCTATGTTCATAATGCGCGCTAATGTGCATAATAAGCCACTCACACAAACAAATCTACACTTATGTGTGTGTGTGTGTGTGTCCCCTGCCCAAATGTTGTTGGAACACGCATACTTGCACACGTGCCACGTGTTTGAGGCAGACAACAACTACAATAATAACAAGAGCGGCAGCAACAAAAGTGAGAGCAACAACGAAACAGGCAATTTAACAAGCCATCAACGTTGATGACGTCGACAATGATGTTGATGATGGCGGCATGCTAACAATAACAAACACTAACACACAGATACACAGGTACAGACTTAACACACACACACACACTCACACACTCGAGTTCACCTTTTCGCGGTGAAATTATCAACAAGTTATTGAATTTGTTGCCTGGCTGCGCGCCTCTCTCTCATTTATTAGCGCTGAAATGTTTTGATTATGACAAGCTATGACAAGCTTCTGGATGTCATTGCTGCTGTTGTTGTTGTTGCCAAATGTTGTAATTGTTGTTGTTGTTTTTGCAGTTGTTGCACGCTTCAGTGCCTCATTAAGCAAGACTTCAAAATTGCATCCAAACTGGCATTGCATTACACGCTGCGTATACGTAATAAATTAATTTTCAACAAGCTAAGGACAAACGTAAAAAGTACGCAAGCAGCAGTTGCAAGTTAATTGTAAATTACAGGTTGCAAGGCAAAACGGAAATGAAAATTAAGCCAATTCAAAGTGACATTAAAAGTGTAAAGGAAAAAACTGTGGAGCCGCAGCAGTCAATGCATAAGTAAATGTCACGCACTTGCAACGTGTTGAAGTAGCAAAATCATAGGCACGAGGGCAGTTTGAGGTTTTCGCAGAAATATATTTCAGCAAAAATAGGTTTAGTTCTTCAAATGGCTATATTTAAGCTTTTTACATTTAAGTACAGAATTTTTTAGTGACCTTTCTTAACAATGTTTACATTCATTATTCAAACGAAATTTTTGAAATCTCGAAGGAAGCTAAGTCTGCGGAATATGATAAATACCATGACGTCTGAAATTATCTGCTCCCTGTGCATTGTCATGGCTCAGCACTTTTTCAACGCGAAATATACTGCTTCTAACTTCAAATCCACATAGTAGTCTATACAACCCCTGGATTGCAAAAACTGTCGCAATGAACTATGTAAGCTGCCACAATCACTTTGAACTTCTTTGTTGAACGTTTTAAAGTCCATTTTGCAATCATTGAAATTTAGCTACAAGGTATGTCGTATACTTAATATTGACCGAGCAACATTTTTGGAGTGATTATCCCCAAACCAGTTTATTTTTTATCGCTCATCCATAGATGCAAATTTTAGCTTGGAATTCTCTGGTGCAGGTTTAACCATAGAATTCTACACTTTATACTACTCCTGGGCTCTATGGCCCTCTTTTGAAATGCTCTTTTGGAAGAAAGTGAGCTACCATGCCACCCATGGCGTGGATGAAAATTTACATATCGAAAAATATGGAATATGGGATCCATTCCCTACCCCAGTTGGGTGTCCTACTTTTATTCTACGACTTTCTAATATAATCTGATAGCTTTTATCAGCGATTTCTGATGTCAACTCTTTTGGTCGTTCTGAAAATTCTGCGTCACCTTTGCTAGTAAAATCACAATGAAATTCGCTAGGACCATCACTTGATGCAGCGCTTGAACGATTTTTCGAACCGCCCTCCTTGTAAGCTCTTGGCACCTTGCGACCAGAATTCATCATCAGTAGCGGTTCCTACTCACGTAGCGCTGCAGCAAAAACGAATGCCTTATGGTTGGAGACGCCACAGTCTAAGGCTTATCTTTGGCTGTCCAAGGTGAAGTGGAAGACATGCGTGCAGTACGTGCAACCGAAGATACTTTGCCAAAAACTGTGTGCTTCATTCAAAATTCATTACAAATACGCAGCATGGCAGCTGGTTTAATTTTTCTTTCTTTTTTACGTTTTTGTACAGCCAAAAGCTCTATAAGTGGCTTAATTAGTGCTACAAAGTGCAGGCCAATTGAGTTTCACTTTCAGCTTAACTTGCTTATGGTCAAGACCAGGGGCCACTTTATGGAACGCCTTTAATGCGCTTACACAATGACCTAGGCTTTGGCTTTGACTGAAACTTGACTTGGCTTCTCTTTTGGTAGAACAACTTGCACTTAACACCTCAGCTACACAACGTTATCAAAGGCGTTGCCATAGTTTTAGTTTGCGCTTAAATTCATTAGCAAAAAAAAAAAAAAAATGAATTAAAAAATGGAGTTTTATAAAAAAGCAAACTCGACTAGTCTTTCTTTTGACTGGCGAAGCATTTAATGTTGGCTTTGGATTAAAGTTTTAGTTGAAAAAGTTTGCAGACAAAATTAAAACTATTTTATTGAATTGGAGTTGCGTTTGATAAAAAAAAAATTTTTAAAAATGCTTAAGTCGCTCTATACGGCAAGCTAATGAGCCAAAGTAGCTGGCTTTTTCGAAATAAAAATGGTATTAAATATATCCTGAGCTGCACCATCCAGGATTTGGTCTTAGGGAAGCCAGAGCAGGCAAAAAACTTTCTACCCAATTTTCCATTTTTTGGCGGGGTCCGGACCTTTAAACACCCTGTAGATCCGTCACTGGCATCATTTTAATATTAAAGGAACAGTTTTTTTAAAAAGTCATAGTTTTTTGTTTATGGATTGTTTGCAACAGATTAATCTTGTTAGTAATTTGTATTCTTACTGCGAGATTGGCTCCAGATTCTGGAAGTTAGTTATCCCGCATCCAAGTACAGTATTTAGAACATATTAGACCATTCAGTGCATAATCAAAAAACAAGAGAGAAATTGCAAAACTATGCTAGAAATTAGAGTTGCGGGTGATATTTTGTTGGCTGGCCACACTTATTTTGGCATATAAACTTTTGTGAGCCTAATTTTTCTAAACAGTCCTTCTAAACAGTCCACAAAACAAATCCACATTTCGAAAATGAATCCTGTCATCCTCCATCCAACTTCATTCCGATAGCTTCAAATATTTTATGCTACATATAGCCCCCGAACATTTTTTATCTGTTTGTTCCAGGATTATATTTTTTTGTTTACTGTCGGTCATCGTTTTTCGACTGTATCACAACAAGGCTTAATGGTTTATTAAAAATATTTATGGGTATTAAAGCCTTGGCTTTTGACAGCCGTTGATCTTTTTATTGCCTGGCCACACTTATGACTCACACATGGTCACACCGAAACACACTCACACACTCACACAGTGTTGCATTTATATGCTAACAATTGCGGTGGCACTTAATGACAAAATGTTGCTGTTATTGTAATGCATTTATCGAACATAATTTGTGTGTATTTTGCATACGGCGACAACTCTGGTTTTATATATTTTTTTTTTGTGTATGAGTTGTCGCCTTCATTGCAATTAAAATTCATTGTTATATGCAGCTCATTTTCAGACTTTTTGTTTATTTTAATATGGCAATACATTTGGGTTGACCATTTGAGGCCAACCCCAGTGCAGAGAAATGTTCAGTGCCATAATTATAGATACAAGTATTGTATATATACAAACACAATTATATGCATACATACATACATATATATAAATGTAGCTATACATATATGAATTGGGATGTCGAGCTTAATGCAGAGCATCATTTAAATGCTTTTAAGTAGTATTTAAGAGCTGCTGCACGGTTGACTCTCGACCAACTTGCAATCCCAATATAGTTATTGTTGATTGTTGCATTAAAAGAGAGCGCTCTTAATATGGCATAATTACATGTCAAGTGCGGATTGAGTGGAAGCAATACAGAGTCATTGTGGCCATAAAGAAAAACCAAATTTTATGCAAATTTTATGGCAATAGGCAGCAGGGAGCTTGCCAGCAACTCGATACAGTAGACACTCGCAAAAGTTGAAATTGAGATATTGTTATTGGCTATACATTATTTATTAATAGATGGCGACAAATAATATGTAGTTTATATGCTGAATCCGAATCAAGGGGTTAAAAAGAATACCAGCAATGCAGGCTTTTGACAAAACCTCAAAAAAAAACCCGTAAAACGAGATATTGTAAAGTGTATATTAGAAACCCGACGTGCTACGGTGACTTTGGATTCGAAATTTAGCGATCCGAAAAATATATAAAAAAACCATAGCCATAGCATAAAAATGTTTTGTGGTTTTTTGTGGTTAGAGTAAAATCTAGACTCGTTGGATCAATTCTTTTAGTGAATTGGGATTCAGTCAAAATACAAAAGAAGACTCTGACAAAAAAAAATTAAAAGCACTCTCATGTTTTACGTGTATTATTTAAAGACCCATTAGTTGTTCCTCTATCATCCATTAAGTCAATTTTTTGTAAAAAAATTAAGATCTTCGAAATCGGATAGGGACTGCAGATGTTATGGAACCCAAACACATATAAAATACATCGCCGGATAGCCTGAAGGCCTATGTTGCTCTGGCTTTAAAACTACTTTTGTTCCCTAGAATTAATTCTAAGTTACAATATTTTAATAAATAAATAAATAACATCGCCGGATAGCCGGTATTGAAAAAAAATTGGTGATATTTTTTGAGATTAGGGTAGAACCACAACCCACAGATTGGACCAATTCTGTAAGTGCATTCGGATTAAGTCGAAATACAAAAGAAAACATGTGCCTTGTCTCCAGATCACGGCAGTTCTATTTTTTTAGTGGCTGTCTAAGTTTCAGTTTATCCTCAGGAAAAGTATAAAAAGTAAGCATTCTCCATTTTTTTTTTCTATTACTTAAGGACCGATTAATTGTTCCGCTGTCGTCCATTTCGTAAGTTTTTTGAAAAAAAATAGTAACCATGCATATTGAGGACTCCCTTTAGAACAAATGATCTTCGAAATCAGATCATATCAAAACTTTATGGGAAGATAGTTGAGATGCTGGGTTTTTTTTAAGGTCTTCATGCAATTAGCACCCTGTATAGAAGGGCAGATCGATAGATAAGCATGTTGTTCTGACTAATTAGGAATATTCTATGAGGCGTTTAACTGGCTACCTTCTTTTGAAATATCGCACCCTTTGGGCATAGAAAATTAGAAAAATTTCTTATACATATGCATAACTTGTATATCACTTGGCATCATTTCCCACTAGTCGGATTATTACCAAGTCCAATTTGCTACAACAATCCCTATTTCCATTGAAAAAAATTATTATTAAAAGACGCAGCCCTGACTTATTGCGATTGCGATTCCATTTCTGGTTTGACAAAATATCTGCACTGTTCATACGTATAGGTCGCCATATATGAGCAGCTGCCTCTGAAATATTATCTAAACTATTTAATCGACATATAACAACCACAATCAAAATTCGAAACCCCCAAAAGCATTCATTTTCAAAACTCAAATTCTTTAGTTTTGCATTTGTGCAGCGTCCACTGTTATTGCTTTTAATAGTTTTGAGCATTGTTTAGACCGATTTTTGTGAATTAGCCACAAATGCATTTGTGGCCAATTGAAAACTCTGGTGCAGCAGTGCAACAAAACTAACAACTGCAACAACAGCACTTAATACCCTAACACGGACTACACTAACGTCCAAACAAATGTGCACAGCTTGACACAGTCCCGTCCCTGACTCATACACAAAATATAAACTAATGCTAGAACTTTAATAATAAAATTGTTAACAAAATTGCTCTGCTTGGCCGCAGAAACATGTGTTGGCCTTGTTACACACACAAAATGTGAACCCGTAACTAAAGCATTCTACACTGTACTCTTCCTCCGACACCCCTTGATTTTCTTTGTCTCATCAAGTTGTTATAGCATGCCACATGACTAGTTGTTGTTGTTGTTTTTGGCCATTGTCGACGGCTTTGTTGCGCAATCCAAATAAAATGGCCATATATGTGTGGGTGTATATAAGTATGGGTGTGTGTGAGTGAGTGTGTGTTGTACGCACAACTTTTGCAATATTTAATCGTTGCGGCAACAACAAAATTTTTGGATTTTTAGTGCCAATTGTTGCCAGCCCAAAAGACAAGTGAGTGTTGCTGCAACAGCCAAAGTACAGTGGGCCAGCGAAAACAATTTGGCTACAAAAATTTATGTTGATACGAAATGATCCAAAACAATGTTAAGCAAATATTAATTTCTTTTTTTTAACATTTTTTTGCGTTTATCATATCTTTTGCCATAATAATAATACTGGAATTATCAAACTAGATCTAGATCCAGCGGAAATACTGTGAAAAAGAATTTTAGTCAATTTATGAATACAAAAACCAATCATGTTGTTTGGTTTTGGAAATATAATTAACTATCGTAATGGATGAGATCCAAAACTATCCGCGAGAGGTATCGAGAATAAAAATAGAAAAAACTTCTATTAACAAAATTCTCCCTTAGAGGGAGCAAAAAAAAAAAGCATTGAAACCAAGTCCAAAATTAATGGACAAAGGAATTTTTGAAAAGGATTTTGAGCCAAATAAGAGCATTAATAAAATATAAGATTATTATACTGCGATTTGTTTTGAAGCTTTAAAATGTATTGTTTTAATAATTTTAAATTTGGCTTCAATCCAATTGTACTGAATAGAACATAGTGCCTCGAGATTTCAGTTGTAGAGCTTTTTCCATATAAATACAAATTCTGCATCTCCAAATCCGACGTGGATTTCTGGGGGTACCACTTGGAGACTGTGTTCCTCGTGGGCTTTAATTTATATTTTAATATCTGTAGCTTGAAAAACGTGGAGTACATCCATAACTTAAGGAAGATCTGGTGAGCTCCACGGGTAAGATGACTAGCGGATTATATCTACACCATGAGACCGCTTCTATGCTGAAGAACAGATGCCTTTTGCAGCTGTTCGCTCCGAGGCAGACGCTGCGAACTTCGGGAGGCGATCATATTGTATATGTCAAAGAAGATTCCCCTCTCGTTAGCCCTGACCATGCATGACCGGGTAGATACCTCGTCTTCAGCTATGGTTGCTCAGGATACCAGGGTGTATCACGTGATATAGCTGATAGCAACTTCCTCCGATTTCTAAAACCCCCTTACACCCTTTGGCGATATTGCTCAAAAGCAAAAGATTTAAATCTTACAAACACTTAAATTCTGTCTAAATTTCCATAATTACATTTCTGTTGTAGACAGACGCTCTACCGCCCACTGTGCTTATTGACTCTGATGGCCAACTGTACTGCACTTGTTTTCCCACTCTCTCTCTCTCTCTTCATGGGCAAGGACTCGACTTGGTCTCCTGCTGCGCCTGGCATTTTTCGCTTTGGGGTATTTGCGTATTATTGTTAAACTTTTTGTACGCTCTCCCCCTATTACGTCTACCCCGATTCCCTTCCCACTGCCCCTCTCATACACAACAGCTCTGTGTATTTTTGAAAATATTTGCACAAAATTACGTTTACCTCGGTTGTTGAAACATTTGCTTACCTTTAGGCCGCTGCAATGCATTCAATCCCCATATGGAGCTCCTTACTCCTCCTAGCTCCTTACCATAGCTGTTAGTTGTAGTTGTCCCTGCTGTTTGGATGCTGCTTTTAAGCTTGTTTGTGGCACTGAGCAGCAGCTTAAAACGTGCACCAAAAACTTTTCCCGTATATTGCATTGGCGTGCTGCAGTTGCATCTGGAAACTTTAGCTAAAAATTTATGCAAACCTCCATTATGACATACGTGGCAATGTGTAGGAAGGAACACGCCAGGGGGATGTTGTTCAGGTGAGCATGTGCTTGAAAATTGATTACAAATTGGGTCAAGTCGTTGCTGGCCAACGGCAGTTGAAAGTTGGCCACAGATTTAGCTATGCCATTGGACACAAATCAAGAGATTTGCCATTTTTATGGCAATTTTTAGGTTATGTTAGAGTCACACTCAAGCAGCAAGGTGGCGCAACTAAGAGTCGCAGCAAAGTTGTTGGCGTTTAAAGCTGCAGCTAGCTTTTTTATGGTTTCTCGTCATAACCAGCGGCTCCATGTTCCGATTGCTGGCTAACACATACCCAGTCAGTAAAAAGAAAAAGAGTTTAAAAGCTTGAGAAAAAGGTTATGCTAAAACGTCCTCCAGTTCCCAAATTGTGCAAATCGTTTCCGCAGCGTGTTTCAAAATTGTCCACGATTGGGTAGCCAATGTAAAAGTAAGCAGGTAAGGTTTGAAAATTTTCCGCTAGAGGAAGTAAAAAAAAAATTATAGACGGAGAAAAAGACCCCTTTTTTTGTATCCCTTAATTGGAATAAAATCACAGTTTTTAACTCTATTTTCCTTTTCATGTATACGTTTTTTGCTTGCAACTCTCTCTTTACCTCTCTCTATTCTCTTTAAAGCTGCCACTTATTGGGCATTTGTCATTTATCGCTTGACTTCCGGAGCTAATGACAGTCGGACGTTCCCAAGTCAAAAGAGAGCAACAATACGGGCATCAATTACAATAAAGAATTCTGACTTAATTACGAAACAAGACCACAATGAAGCATAGCAGACTCCCATCGGCAGCCCTTGAGCAATGTCATCCAGGCAAACAAGTTAACTAGCAGCTCCAATGATGCCACCAGCAATGCCAAACCTCAACGCTTTTAGGGCAAATGCCACTGGCCAACATCACAGCAGCAGTTGCAGCATGCAGCATGAAGCATGCGACATTTAGTGCAGACACAAACCAATGTGCCTCAGGCGTATTCCCTATGCAGGCCTCTCTCTTTGCATGTGTGTGTGTGTGTGTGTGTATTTGTGTGTATGCGAGGGTGTATGTGTCTGGTTTGTTTTGGCTGCGGTAGCCATAGACAACAACAACAACAGCAATGACAGCATTTACCACTACTCTGACCAGTGACGTAGATAGATTTTTTTGCGTTGGAGGGATATAAACTTCTCTTAGAAATAACTCAATCAATTTTCATCCCATCGATTTGAAATTTTGACAAAATAATAAAAACTTTTTATTTTACGACTCATTTTCCATGATTTTTTTTTTGACAAAAAATTGAAAAAATTACCTTAAAAAACCATGCTCCAGGTGTTACCCTTTAAGAGCGCTGAAATTCTAATAATACTTTTTGGTGTTTAGTTCATCTTTTTCCAAATTCCGTCAAATAGAAGACTCGAACAATAGAAATATAAATCAATCTTCTTAGTAAAAACTAATTTAAAAAAAAAAATAGTATAAAAAAATCTATTTAACTTATTAAAACAAAAAAAGTTTCGATGCATCCCCCCATTTCTCTCTATTATTTCCACAGTTTTTAAACGATTTGAATATGTCTTGATATATTGATTGGAAACCCTTAATCTTGTTTGTGTCAACTTTTTTTAAGCGCCAATATATCACATGTGAATACAACGAAAAACATCGATTATAAGATGCAGGTTGTGAAAAACTGTCAATCTCTTTTTGTGTCCTCTAGAAGTAGGCAGGGATATAGAGACATGAGAATTTCTAAGTCGGTTAACTTTTTTGCGTATACTTGATTTATAAGTTATAAGTACCGATTAGGTTTTTACAAAAATCTTTAGTTTCTACGGATTATGTGCATTTTTCGTTAAAATTTGTTGTTCCTTGCTCTTATATGACGTCACGGCTACTTTTGTTTATCATTTTAATTTAATAATTAATTTTAATATATATTAATATGTTTCTTTTAATGAGTCAATTTTTTTTGTAACCTGTTGTCATCTTAAACTTGTGCTCAATTCCAATTTTTTTTGTTGACTTAGCGTTTGTTCTCCTTTTTGTTGCTGCCTGTCTACGTCACTGACCCTTCCCATCACTCAGTTGAGGCTATAAGAGACTCGAAGTCTCGTTGCGTCCATTTTGGGTTTGTTTACAGGCGACAACTTTGTGCCGTGCCCTTGCATATTTTATAGAAAGGCGGCTGCTGAGGCGGGGGGGCGTGGTCGCTTGTTCGGAGGTTTTGTGTGTAGACCGCAGTACTGCCTGCTGCATCTTGTTGTTCCTGTTGTTGTTAACTTGTTTTTGTTGCTGTTAACAATTTGGTTGGTTTGTTCTTTGTCCACGAGCTTTGATTGTTGCCAGCTCTGGTACAGGCTGCCTCCCCCCGCATGCAGCATCCCTACTAGGTACCCCCTGCGTATGTGTGTGTGTGTTTAACGTGCCTTAAATCACATTTGACTGTAATCAAGCTATACAAATATACCAAGATTGTATTGGTATCGACTCCTGTCCTGAATAGACATCCAACTTAACTCCCTGGTTTCAACTTCTCCTGGCTGCATTTAATGTCATACAATGTGCCAAGTTTTCGTTACGTTTGGCAAATTTAAAGTTAAGCATTATGCCACCAAGAGAGCGAGAGCAGGGCGAGAGGAGCGAGTGTGTGTGTGCGGGTGTGTGAGCAGATATAGAGCAAACCTAAGCTCATATTATACACGTTGAGTGTGCGTGTGTGTGTGGGTGCTAGTGTGTATGTTTGTGTGTACGTACCATTAACTGGGTCAATTGCTGCGCTCAGCTCGACCATAAAATACATGACGTTGGGTCGATGTGTGTGTATACGTGAGTGTGTGTATCTCGATGCTAAAACGCTTATGAGACCAACCATATGTGCTTAGGTATTAGTGTATGTGCGTGTGTGTGAGCATGTGTGTGTAAAAGAGTGTGCCAGTATGCACTGCAGACATTTTATTGTCACTGTGACAACAGGCAGTGAGTTATCGTCGTCGTTGCCAGATGATGATGATGATGGTAATGTTGATGACGATGATGATTGCTATTAGAGTTGGTTGCGACACAAAATATTTGATCCCATTCCAAAGTCAAATTTGTGGCATCGTCTTTTGTTAAGTTCTGCCAAGTGTTCCGACTTCAAGCCAATGAGCAAACTCTTTGCGAACCACTTGGCTTGTTTCCTGCACAGACAATTAAATAGAGATTCGTGCACCTATAACATATGCCAAAATATCTAGGAAGTTTATTGCAGACCTGAGACCTTTCGAAGATTAGCGTATAGCTGCCCGAAGTAAACCTTAGGCTAGTAGCAACAGTTACTTGTAGCCTGCCCGGGGGCTTCTTTTAGGATCTGCTCATTGTTCACGTCGGGAAGCTTGCCGTTTAATCTAATGGCCGTCACGGCAGGTTATGGATATTACCTCAAAAGCCGAAAAAATTCAAATTTGATTTAATGTCTTGGAGTTTGAATACAATTATAGTACACCTTCAGGTGCCTCGTTGTGAACTGGTTGAGAATGTACATTTTATCTTAAAACCTGAGTTAAAATGAAATTGGTAAAATTTTATTTTAAAATTACATTTTTAAAATACTTTGTATTTGTAATTGTAATTTACAATAAGGTAAACTTGACTAATGCTGAGAAATTTATAAAACTTAATTTTGTAAATTAAACTAATATATGTGCAATTATTCACACTGTTTAGCTTTCAACAGTAAAAATACAAATCATCATAAACATCCTGCTTGTCAATAGATTTTATCGTTTGCCATCTTAAATACGATTATGATAATGCTAAGGACTGAATAATCGATAATGATCAACGATTTATCGCCAAAGACAGACACAGAACTGTCCTACAGAATAATTGTCATAAATCGCCGTCAATTCAATTAACATAAATTGTTTGATTAATGGCTGCAACAAAGCGAGACAGCGATGGACTGCAAAAGTGAGTGAGACAAAGAGAGAGAACGCGAGAGTGAGATGAAGCTAGTGTGGGTAAGTAATTGCCGCATAATTCGTTTTCAATGATGACTATAAAAAAAAAAAAAAATTTCGTTGAAAAAAAAAAAAAAACAATTTTGCTATCTACAAATTTGTTGCAAATAATTTTTTAATCCCTGACAGCCGATGCCAAGAGTCATTAATCATGCATTGTAGTTGGCCAAACGGTCGTTCAGTTCTTCATGCAGTCAGTCCTTCCAAAAGTCAGCCAGTCATTGAGTCAATCAAACAATTGAATACACATTTGAAACACTAATGCCAACAGCGAGGTCAGAGCGCCTTGGGTACGGCTTATGTGCGTGTCTTGTGCTGTCTTACTCGGGGACAGGCTGTCGGCGCTGTTGGTGCGTCATTGGGGCTACTTGACCCACAGTGCTTGGGTCCTTGGGCTTTAAGACAATTTGATTTGACTTGACTTGGGTCAGTTCAAGGCGTTGGCGCATTTAGATTGTGCTTAATTAATGGCTCGATGCTTTGGCGCTTGTCCTTATGGCTATGCCGAGAGACAAGGAAGATTGAGCTTGGTAGGTAAGAATGGAAACTCAAAATGTTACTTCAAAATGTAACTCAATCTACATGTTTATTATTTTGCAGAAATTGGTTTATTATGTAGTGCACGTAAGAAAAATATGAATATTGTAATTATGTTTCATAAAACTTGGTTCACAATGTTGGAATTCTGATGTTTAATGAAGTTCTTCAAATTGATTAATTAATTAACAGTAGCTTAAAGGACCGAGCTGTAAAGTAGAAGAATTGAAATCTTGCAGAGGAGTTCTGTTTAATTTGTCAAAATATATTTAACCTTAACAGTTTTAAGAGGTTCAAAAAGGTCCTTACTACATAGAAGCAGCTGAACAACATACTGAAAAGTAGCATCAGGAGAAGGATTCGACAAGCCATTGTGAATATTCTGTCTTCCAGGCTTCACTAAAAGTATAAATGCCGAAAGTATAAAGCTAGTCTCACTTGGAAAAACCCGTAGACACATCTGCGTAGAGTCCTTGCAGAACAAATAGTTAATGTCACAGCTTGCTAGCTTTTCAAACTTTTTAAGAGTATCAAGGAAACGCAGAGAGATAACTTATCTGTTACAAAGCCTTGCTTGTCTTTAGCTTTCTACGGCTTTCTATTGTTGGCTGTATCAACATTTTCCATTGAGATTATAGAACCATCCAGCTTTGGGCTGTAAAATGCATTTTCGAGATACATTATACTCAATTGTTATCGATGCAACAAATTCAATTGTGAAGTATTTATTATAAGCCAAACGCCTCTTGTGCCTAGCATACCCTTTTATGTATGCTACAAAATTTTGCATATTCCAATTAGGACTTAACTTGATGTTACTCATTGTTAGTTATTTTCATATTTTCCAAACATTTCAACTCGAATTGCATAAATTAATATAAATATGCTCATTTGTTATGATATCGAATAACAACAACACCGACAACTATTTATGAGCATTTAAAGGTTGTTAATTTGCAAAACATTTTAGCTCTTAATAGTCAATGTGTTCGACTGTTTGGTATTCAGGTTGAAAAATTTGTTTGATGCAATACAGCCAACAAAATAAACATAAACATCATACACATGCATATGAAGCCAACAAATACACGCATACACACGGTTTTTACTTATTAGCATTCCTTCAGTACCTCGGACATGTCCGTGACTCACGTATCGTTAGTTACTTTTCTCTACTTAACTAGAACTCTCGCTAATGACAATGCTCTTTTTCACGAATTTAATATTGTAATATCCTGGGGAGCAGTCAATTAAGGGGGGATGCCTCCCCCAGGACCGTAGTTTTCACAGTTGCCCGGTGTTATTACTGTCGTACTAGCAAAACACAATGATTAAAGCTAAAGGTGTAATAGACGTGCCGGTCCTTATCTTATCTTTTGGTATTGCCGAATCATTTCGATAGCTCGCCACATTCTCCCATAGAAGAATTTGTAGCTTATTAATATTATTAAGATCGCCAAAAAGCTGTAGGCAAAGGTATTTCGTTAAAAAGTTCAACCATCTGGCTAGAGATGGTTTTTTTTTCTCGTTCTAATTTTCATTATTTAATATTATACTTTTTTTATAATCTAGTGTCAACTGAGCTTAGTTGTTCTCTCTAAGCAAATAAATAAACTTAACACAAGCTTAGAGTATAAAATTCGGTGAATAGACCACAAACTTTCTCCTATTGAACGCTTTCGCCCTTTCACCTCATTCTTCTTATACATCAACAAGTAAATGTTCTTTTTTTTTGCGAAAAGTTTTTTCATGGTATCCCAATGTAGCCCAGATAAATTTTCTTTTTTAAAAATAAATTAATATAAATGGCACGTGACGCTTTACTCTATAAGCTGCGGTGGTGATTTGTCTTAAGTTTCAGAAGAATAAAGCAGTAGAAAAATTAACAAGATGGCGCACAACTACTGTTAAAAAGAACCTAACCCAAACTCTGCACAAAAACTAAAGCACGACTTAGGAGTCTTAGGAGGTGCGGTGGGGGCAATTGACCCCTACCCGGAACAGAAAAGACATTACACGCACACAGCGTACTGCAGGAATACAACCATGCTGTGCAGTGCATTTTATATTACATATAATATTATATCTATAATATAATATAAGTTTGTGCGAGTGTTGTAAAAGGTTATTTGTGTGTGCTGTAGTTGTTGCTGCTTGTGGTAGGGTTGCCACAGGCTGACGCTGAAAATTTATGCGCAATGCAAACCGCGCGTGCTGCACTCGTGCTAGCTCGCTCTTGCACTAGCTGCTGTCTCTGTTGCACTCGCTCTTTATATGCAGGATGCAATGCCATGCATAAAATATTATTTGCTGTAGCATAGTTACAGGCTATTTGCAATGTTTCAACGCGGCAAAAATGCAAAATGTAAAATGCATAATGCAAAAATGCCATTGCAATGAACTTTCAACATGCATAATTGCAAAAGGGTGCAACACATACCGTACCTCCCATTCCCCTCTCTGACACACGCCCCAACTCATTTGGACAGTGTCTGTGTTTGTTTATGCTTGTTACTGTGGATGGGTGAGCGGCGGGTTGGGGGCAAGTGTGCATGAGTAATTAGCGTTGTTATAATTGTCGATTAAACAAATGTAGCCGAAAACTTCAGCCAAATAACACAGCCAATTACTGACCAAATGCATTACGATGTGAAAAGCGTATCACCGAGCCAGGGTTGCAGCCAGGGCTGCCTAATGGCTGCATTAGTAGGTACTGTGAGTGTGTTTGTGTGTGTGTGAGCCCGCAGGACATTTTGTTAACTCACTTTGTCGACTCTTGTTGTTTGTTTGTACTTTTCTTTATGTTCTTTCAATTTGTTTTACGATTAAAGGCTGCAGGCTTTTGTAATTTTTTAAATTTTGGAACCTGTCTGCTGCCTTCAAAAAGTACAGTTCAAGAACGGTCCTGGTGCGTTCTTTGACCCAGGACTTGGTTTGAGTGCAGACTTGCAAAAGAAAAATATAATTTTTATTTATTGCAAAAGTTGCAAAACACTTGCTTTGAAGTGAACGTACTGATTGATAAGGGTTTTAGTAAGATTAAAAATATTACTACGTTAATGTTAAGCTTTTTTCATAAGTTTTACTTATTTATTCTCATAAACATCTTTATATGGAATCAAATTTAAGTAATTTTTAAATAAAAAGCAAATGGCACGACTAAAGGAAAAACTTAACAAAATTGTGCCATATACATGCAATAATCGCTTATATGCTAGATAGTGCATTTAAGCAATTAACTGCTGCAATAAAAAAAATTAAATATTTATTTCATTTTAATTGAATTGATATTTTTCATTTATGTGTTTATGCTGTGAATATGAAATGAATTAATTGTTTTTTTTAAGAGTTCAGTTTCTGAATGTTTTTATTTTCAACAAGGTGGCTTGATTTTAAGTTTAATCTAAGCATTTATCGAGTTAAGCTGAATTCGCTTAAAATAGTGGTCAAAAATCTCTAAAAAGTTTCATTTAATTTTATTTTCTGAACAATTATAAATCGTAATTCTACGAACTGGTTTGTTTTTATTTTAAGTGTTTCGACATATTTTATACAACTTTTTTTAAATCACACATTTATATATAGTTTATGAAATTATCCCATATATTTATTTTTAAGTAAAATATATTTTCACTTGATAATTTTCGCCTTAAACTTAGGACCGACTAACTCGTGATCAGCCACTGTTCACACGAAACCATTCTCCAGGGACCAGTCCTCCAGGATAACACTCGATTATTATTATTATATATAAAAAATAATAATTTTTTTTTAAAAATTAAAGTTTTTTTTAATAATTTTTCAATTTTTTAATAATTTTTAATTTTTTTCCAATTATTTTTAATTTTTTAAATCATTTTTAAAATAAAAAATTTTGCATAAGTTTAATTTTTAATTTTTAAAATGAAAATTAAACAATCATTTTTATAAAATTTTTTATTATTGTTTCATCATAGAATAAATTTCGTTTTATAAAATAAAAACTAAGTAATTTTAATTTAAAATATTTGTATTATAAATAAAAAAAAAAGACATTCATCGATTTCTAAATAAAAATGTATATTTAAGTATTATTTCAATATTTTAAGGAAAAAAAAAATGTAAAACTTTAATTTTCGGAATAAGCCAAAATTAAAAAGGAACCTTTTTGTAGATAAAATTTTTTAAATCATTTTTAGAATAAAAAATTTTGCAAAAGTTTCATATATAATTTTTATTGTAAAAACGTTAAAATTAAAAATGTGCTATAGAATAAATTTCATTTTCAATTTATAAAATAAAAACTAAACAATAATTTTTATTCATATTAAACAATAAATTTTATTTTAAATTTTTTTATTATAAACTAAAAAACAAGAGACATTCATCGATTGCTAAATAAAAATTTTTATTTAAGTATTATTTCAATATTTTAAGGAAAAAAAAAAAATGTAACACTAATTTTCGGAATAAACTAATATTAAAAAGGAACCTTTTTGTAGACAGTCCTTTTAAAAATATGATATATCGAAGCTTATACTTTCGTCTAAAGCACTTTATTTGTTTTTATTTTTTTAATGCGAATACTCTTATAAATATATATAATCCTTGATACATTGCAGACAACGTTTTGGTCATACTCGGAGCATAGGGCGGAAATTACTCTTACTTACGATCCTTATTAATTCTCGATTACTTTAAAAATAACTCATAATTGGTATGCCGCAATATCTTATCTACCCTTCCCCGTTCCCCAAAAAGCGTCTATGTGCGAGTATTTACATAGTAGGGTTCCACATAAGTCTACCTTTCTTCTTATTCTGGTTCCACATAAAGTAAAGAAGTCTCAAGTTCCCAAGCTGGTTCAAATGAATCGCAAACAAATGTCTCTCTCTATTTTCCACTGACATAAGTTTGCTAAAAAATTTGCATTGCAAACGCAGATCCTGCGAAAGAGACAGAGCGATAACAGTAACCCTTTCAATCAAGCAACAAACTCTAACTGTTTCTGCATACATGTGTGTGTGTGTTTGTGTATATTTTACTCTCTCTCTCTCTCTCTCTTTGTTGCCTTTTTATGCGTATTCCAAGCTAATTTCCTATGCGCTCTTTTGTCAAATTAAAAAGCGACCAAAAGTTGGTGACAAGTTTTTTTTTTTGCAACATCTTTTTTGTTTGTTGTTTACCGTTGCTTCATTTATCATGATTTGTTTGTTCTGTCGAACTTCTCTATGCGCTGTGTCTGTGTGTGAGATGCGTATTTGTGTGAGATAGGCGTCTCTCATTTGTTCTTTTGTTATTGTTGTTGCACGCATCACCAGCAGCATTGTGAAGCATTGGCAGCATTGGCAGCTGCTGACAGCCCAATCGAGTTACCAAGCGCTGACACGCCCCCTTACGCCTTACGCTCAACTACACCGCGCCCCAACCCCCCTCATAGCCCACATTTACTTTTGCGTCTGTGTCAGCCAATTTTGTTTGGGCGCACTTTTTGTTTGTCTTTGGCAGCGACGAAAATTGCAAAGTGATTACTTTTGATTAGTTGTAAAAAGTAACGTAATTTGTTTACGCTTTTGTTGTTATTGTCAGTCTTCAGTAGTCTGTTGTTGCATCATGTTTGTGTTTGATAAATGTAATTTGCCTAACTGAAAAAGTCTCAAACTCAGCCTGATTCGCTGATTAAAGGCATCCGAGTTAAACAATAAACAAATCGAGTACAAAATACACGGGTCTTTTGCTAACGAGCTTGCAACAATAGCAAAAACGACAACAACAACAAAAAATTGCACACCAGCAGGCATTATATCAAAAATTTTTCAATTAACATTAGCCGAGACACGAACCATTTGTAGATTGCGGGTGTGCAACTTTACTTTATATTTTACATGCTCGCTACAGTGGATACCTGCTAGTTGAAAGTTTTGAGGTCAAAATAAAAATTTAAAAATTTATGACCTTTTAGGTATTCATTTAAAATTCGGTTTATTTCCGCCTTAATAGTATAAATCATTAGATTCGGTAAGAAAAACAAGTACAGGTATATTAACTTAATGATGATCCTTTATTATGGCAATATGTGAATTGTAGAAAATAAGAGAATCATCGCAGACAGTCTTTCTGAAGATTTTTGGTACAGCACATGTATTTGGGGCTATTAAATTTTTGTTGATTGATCAGCAAATTATTTGTTATGAGTGTAATCTAAAGTCCACTATCCGCTTGTTCAATTTTATTTAAGTAGCTGCGGAGCCTACAGTGTCCCGTCAAGAGACCCGTCAGAATCCTCACGGTATTTTTCCCGTGAGTTATCATGAGTTTGAACCTCTTACGGTTGTAGTTAGAGAGGAGTTTTTTGACTGCTTGAGTCGTGGTTTTGTGCCCAATGAAACAGCCGTTTGTTTTCTTCCTCTTTCCTCAATAGGTCCCTCACCACGTGGTTGCCAATTCCACAGTATGGTTTAGGTCCGATTAACGGTGTTTCTGCACCTGTCCTTGCTAGTTTGTCTGTTAGCTCATTTCTAGGGATATTGTTGTGTCCTGGAACCCATCTAATTGTGTTTCTGGCACCTAATTTGTCAAGTGCAGTTCTCACTTCTTTGACCAGCCTTGATGTGATCTTGGCTCTGCTAATTGCCTTTATCGCTGCTTGACTGTCAGACAGGATGGAGATTTTTTGCTACTACCCCAAGGCCGCTTTCTTCATCGGTGAGGGATCGATCCGTATACCACTTTATTGTCTGTGGTTTCATTGGGTGAACTGCCGCAACTGCTGAGTTTAATAACGAAGTTCTGATTGAACTTGTACTCAGATGGCATTTCATCCCTTGGTTGCAGAAGCATAGGCATGTCCTTTGCAAAGTCTGCAGCGTCTTTCATTCCCTCCCAATTTTTATTAACGTTGCTTTCTGCTGCATATCAACAACAACATGAAGCGGTGTATTAATACTTCGATGGCCGCAGTCGGACAAGTGCGTATTGCTCCTGTCATACATATGCAGGCCATTCTTTGCAGTTTCTGCAATCTGGCTTTGGTCATGCTTAGGCGCGCCCTGCTGCCCCAGGCTATTGTCCCATATAATAGCATGGGTCTGATAACCATTAGGTACAGCCATCTTATTATTCGTGGTGATGTACCCCCAGATTTCCCGGCAATGCTTCTATACGTAAAGAGAGCCCTTGAGCACTTATTTATCGTGTTGTTTACATGGGTCCTGAATTAAGCTTGGAGTCAAAGGTGACTCCAAGATACTTGACTTCATTACTTGTTTCTATGCTGCATCCTGATAGGGTTATACTCCTCATCCATCCAAGTTTATATCTCCTTGTGAAGTGTGCTATGACTGTTTTGGCAGGGTATCCTAGGATACTAGCCAATTTGTTTTCAAAAAAAAAAAAAAAAAGACTACAGAAGTGATACAGGGAACAAATATCGCATTTTGATATCGATTTCAATTTATATATATGAGGCCCAATTTGACGAAATTTGTTAGAAGAATTGAAAATATCAATATATTCCTAAACACTCTCAGCAAGAAGTTCTTGACAATTTCCTTATCGAAATATACATTCTGCAAGTATTCACTGTACCTGCTCTGTTATTTCCTTATGATTTATACAGCCAGTAGAAGGTTTACATTTTTAAACAGCTGCCTACATTTAGAATTATGACTTTAAGGCGCAGCTGGCTAGGAAATACACTACCCAAACATACAGAAGTGAGTCAGTGAGTGAGTGAGTGAGTCCTACGCACAGTTGCATACATCAGAGGTAACAAAAGGATAACATAGAAGTTATTCATTGTGCACGCAAACATTACGGAAGTCATATGTTAAAAGCACAGCCAGTCTGTGCCAGAACTGGAGCTTCTAGCTCGGAGAGGAGAAGAGAAAAAAAAAAAAACAGCAGGCTAGGTAATACTTAATGTGGAGCCATTTTGTAAAATGTTGTTGGACTGTGTATGTGTGTGTATTTGTGGGACTCTGGGCAGGTCCAAGTTGTGCCTGTGCTCAAAAAAAAAATATGAAATATGACTCCTAGTCGAATTGTGAAAACTTGCAGAAAGGTAAGAATAAGCATATCAAGATCATAAATAAACCAAAAGCAGGGAAATTAAATTTTCTACTTCTAGCAGGCATTTACTCAAGTCTCCCACACACAAACAGAATGACTGTGTAGATGTGTGTATGTGTGGGTTGTTAATATACGCATTTCCATGCTAACTTTGATTTGAAAATAAATTATTTCTTTCTTTTCTAAGATTTTGGCCAAATGCGTGGCGAAAAAAAAGGAGAACAAATTTACAATACCTTTTGCTGCGTTTATTTCCAAATCGAGGAAGCTGACAGAGGAGAAATTGACTGGCTGCTTTACTGTTTCAAGGCAATCTCCGACCACAAAAGTTAACTTGAACTTAAAATAAAAGTTTGCCTTTTTTTCGAGAGGTTCTTGTTCCTGTTCCTGTTTCAGTGCCTTGTTCCTAATGTTGTTGTTGTTGTATGTACAAAGTCAAATATCATAAAGTTTGCTACGCCTTTTTGGATATTTTATTTGTGCTCATTTGTGCGGTGTGGGGGAAGCAGGGTAGAGAACGCAAGAAAAAAGTTTTTCGCCTTGTAACTTATTTGGTTTTCTACACAGAGAGACAAGCTTGGTTTTAAAAAAAAGCAATGAGAGTTTTGCGGAAAATATTTCTTTTACTTGAAATGGGTATAATTGGTAACAAAGTTGGGCTAAACATAAAATAAACTTTTATTTAAAAAACTAACGATATGAAATATATTTACTTAGTAGGGTGTTTCGAAACGAAAGGAAGCGAAAAAATTCATTCTTGATTAGTAGAATAAGCTTTTTGTATGTTTTGTAATTATTACATACGCAAATTTTCCAAAATAATTGAAATAGCAAACATTTGTTTTTTTTTTCAAAATCGAAAAAATTTAGGAAGACGCTGCTTTCGACTGGGCCTGAACCAGCTCGTTTTGGAATAATTGGGACTCGAAAAAGCATTCAAACATGCATTCAAGCTTAGATCTTTTAGTAGGATTTTTAAAGCCGTAAATTTTGAGCTCCGGCTTTATATAAATATCTTTAACATTCATATTCGAAATAGTCACTTTTCAATCGCCATATACTCGGGAGTCAGCAAAAAAATAAAATTTGATCATTACAATAAATCCTTATAGGACTTAAGCCTAGCGCGTAACAATATTTCACTCTTCTCTATTTCTCGCTCTGTCTTTCTAATTAGTGATTCCAAGTCTTATCTATCTCTTACGTCGACTATCCCTCCTTCTGTTTCTGGTAAGCTGCCCGTAGAAATTTTCTTCTGTGGCCTATCTTCGCGCAATCGTGTCGGCCATGTTACACGATTGCCCGAAGATAGGGCCCATTTTAATCTTTGTCTCTTAATGTATTTTATTATGATGTTTCCTTTCATCAATTCATTTATTTCATCGTTATATCGCTTTCGATATGGCAATAAATTTATAAATAAATTAATAAAAAACTTTCTCTTTTCTTTTCAATTGTAAAAATGTTACTATTTTGGGTTCAAAATAGTCGAAAATAAAAAATCTTCATAATTTATTATACAAAGGTTGCCTCAGTTGTCCGATACTAAGGATTTAAAAAAAAACACTTTTAACATAAAAAAAATGTAATACAGTCGAGGCGGTGCCCGACAGTGTAATACCCAGTACCTTTTTTTTCTCAAAAAAAGATTTATTCCTGCATATTCTTACTAAGAATTTCCAATTGGAACATTTTTTTGTTGGTGCAAAACGATATTGATACCTATAAGTTCCGCAAATTTTAAACGATTTTGATGAAAATCGAAATTTACGTCAAAGAAGTTATTTAAAGTATATGGGGTAAGTTTCAAGAAGATATGTTGAGGGGTGTGGGAGAAAACACGGTAAATCGATTGCGGGGGGTGGGGGGCCCGCATTGATAAAATTTGGATGTGGATTTGTTTATTAGAGGCACATGAATCAGCTTACCAAAATTGGTGGTTCTAGGTCATTTGTTACTCTTATTACGTAGAGTCAAATATTGACGCAGTTTATTGACAAGGGGAGGTGAAATTTTTACATTTTAGACTATAACTTTTGTTGTAATTGTCCCATTTTATTTATTTTTGACACACAGATGCATGTAACCACAACGCATCGCTCTGTTAAGTTTCAGATTAAAATATTAAACGGTTTAGCTAAAAACTGCGAAACTCTGCTACGGGGGAACGGGGAATGATATTGACATGATTCAACAAACTTGATCTTCTGAGGAAATATGCGCATCAGCTGGTAAAGTTTCGTATCTCTAGCTCTTATAGTCTCCGAGATCTAGGTGTTCATACAGACGGACAGACGGACAGACGGACGGACAGACGGACATGGCTCAATCGCTACCCGAGGTTCTGATAAGCATTTTGGTATAAAGGACTTGGGGTCCGCCACGCCTCCTTCTTGCCGTTACATACATTGCACAAATCTAGTATACCCTTTGTACCTATAGGTACAGGGTATAAAAAGTTACTAAATAAATTTTAGAGCATAAAGTTTCTCACATAATAAGTCCAAATATCAAGTTGGGTTTTTCCAGTCATTGTAGTCTTCAGCATCCTGGCGGTCATAAAGCAAGATGTACAGACCGACGCACGAGTTAACGAAAAGTTAGAAGGGCGATCATGTGTACATCAAATTCTTTTATCTTCTGAAAATATTAGACGTTACTTTGGAGGTCTTCAGCGTCTCCTTGTTTATGTTACATATATTCGTAGAAATTTAATATAACCCTTACCACAAGCTAGAGGGTATAATTAGGTAATCAAAGTAAGTGGGCCGCATGTTCGAACACTAGGATGAATCGATTATAACTATTTGTTGTTTATGAATTGTTTATCGTTATTTATAGGGTGATTTTTATAAATTTAGCTCGTTTTGAAACGAATTGAATTGGACCCAAATTGAGAATATTTCACTTGTCACATCTTATACCATATTTCTAATCCGATATACTCATTTATCTACTTAAGTTTTTCTCACCGTGTACTCTTGGCGACTGTGCACCCTCGCCAAATTTCTCCATCTCTCTGCAGCTCTCACTCTTTCAATTTTGCAACAATTAAATTATTCAACCAAAATTTAAAGAGGGCGCATAGTAGGCGTGGCAGCCATTGCAAAAGTCACGCGCACTTGAAGCTGTAACAAAAATAAAATGAAAAAAGTATACCATATAAAAAAAGTAAAAAAAAAAAAAGAAAATTCAGTTTGTCGTCAGTTTCTGTAGTTGTTGTTGTTTGTTAATATTGTTTTTACTCTGTCTTTTATTCTAAGTTCAGGTTTTATTTTCCGAATGAAATGAGTTTGAAGTGCATTTCACAGTTGTTCTTGTTGTTGTGCGTTTTTTCCAGCGCCCTGGCTTAGAAGAGGGGCGGTTAGAGGCGTGCCCGGACAAGTTTTCCACAGTTGGCGCGTTTTGCTGTAGTTGCTGTTGTTGTTGTTGTATTAAGCATTTTAATGGAAAAGTTTTGCAGTTGAAGGCGCTTTTCCAAATGATATTTTAAAAGCTTTTCAGAAAAAAATCAAAGCAACAAGCAAAAAAAGAAGAAAAACACAACTTAAAACAAAAAAAAAAATAAAAAATAAAACAAACAAAAATAAAATAAAACTGCTGAAAACCAATTAAACAATTTGTGAGTTTTTATAGCGAATATATAAAATGATTTTTCATTTGATTTTCATTTTTTTGATTCATGAATTTTTCTCTTTGAATTTAAATGCACGATTTCAGTTTTACAAGTATATTAAATGCTAATTTGAAATCAAATCGATATGCAGATTGATTACGGCTATCGTTTCTACAAATTAGGGCTCTTTTGTTGAAAAAATATAAAATAAACGAGTTGAAGTTGGTCCGAAGGCAACTTTTTGAATTTTTTGCGTGGAATACAGAAGTCATGGAGCCATATGAGGTTAGTCGCATAAGACTAATATAATCGTCTAAAGGTGGCAGCCTAAAACCTTGGAAAACTGATCCAAATTGATTGTTTTAGACGTAACTCTGTGAGTCGTAAGAAAGACGATCTCACTGTTTATTTTAAAATGTGAACCGAACCTAACTTAATTGTCCTGTCATCTCTTAAATACATGATGTAGGTAAAAGTGCGCTTGAGAAAAATTGATAGAAGATTTTTAAGTCTTTAACTAACGTTAAATGCTAAGAGCATCAAATTTAAACAAATTTTGTTTATTTTATTATTTTATGAGGGTATTATTCGGCCTTGATTTGGAAAACGAATTCGCACATTTTATTCGGATTCGTTTTGAAATCACATGTTTCGTGCTCCCAATTTCACCAAAACGTTTTTTTTTATGTGGCTTGAAACCGAAGATTTTGTAACAAGTGGAATTAAAACGAATTGACAAAATATTTTTAAAGTGTAAACATTTTAAACTGAAAAAACTTTTTAAATATTCTTTGATGTTCTTAGATTGTATTTATGTTAATTTCAAATTAGATTATTCGGCCATGCTGCGGAAAATGAAACCGAACATTTAATTCGGATTCCGTTTTAAAACCGAATGTTTGGTGCTCCCAATTTCACCAAACTGAATTTTTCTTGTGATTTAAAACCGAATTTTTTGTTGCAAGAGGAATCAAAACGGCAACTATGTCAGCTGTTTTGTATCAAACAAAAATAATTTTGCGCCAACACAAAATGATATTTTATCGGAAAAATTCGAAAATAAAAAGCGAAGTTATCGACAAAAAATTCGTTTTCCGGAGCACGCAAAACCGAAACCGAATAAAATTGTTCGGTTTCGACTTTTTATTTTGCGGATCACGGCTGATTAATGAATATTTATTATTTCAATTTTTTTTTTCTGTTTCAACCCAAAAAATAGTATGCACAACTCAAAACGAATTTTTGCCCATACGTTCACATATAGAAGCATGGTTCATGTCTTGCATAAAAAAATGTCCCCTGCTATAACAAAAAGTCATAGTGTATTTCCCTTGTAAGATTGTAGAGCTATACTAACAAAGTGTAAGGGAAATCAAAACAAAATATGGAATTGGGAGCATGCCAAAAACGAATCTGGATAAAATTATTCGTTTTGATTTTCCATAAAGTCTTGTGACTTACAAATATTCTTCAGGTACATTACCAAAATCTCTTGTTGGTTCATAAGATGAACCTGCTCCTTCTTCTATTTAAAGTACAGTTCCCAGCTTTGTGGCAGATTTGATGCTCTCTTTTCGTCTAAGCTGCTTGTGTATGTACAAGGGTTAAGCGCTCCACTTAGACTCCTCTGGCATGGTCTGTCTTGCACTTAGATTACACACACGCATTTTGTCTCTCTCACGCTCTTTATTCTCTTAAGTTCGTTTTTGTATGCATTTTTTGTGCGCTTCTCTGTTTGTTTGCTTTCATCGAACTTTGCTTTCATCTGCATTTGTTTCTAAGTGCTGCCTGTCAGGCGTCTCGTCCGCCCTCATTCCAGTGGCATATTCCCCCCCGCCTTAGGCCTCGTCACTATCTCCACTTCCGCCCACTTATCGCACTTTAATGCCAGCTGAACTGTCTGCATCTGTGATGCGTCTGCGGCATTTGTGTCCTCTGTCCTCTGTCGTCCGTCCACTGTCCTGAGTCCTCTGTCCAGGCTGCTCTGCACTGTCTGGTTTAATGAACTAGTGCCAGCTGCCTGTTGAGCTGACTCTGCTGATATTTTGTAGTGTTTTTTTTTTTTTGCAGACAATTTCACATAGTCCATTTGCTTTATATGTATGCAAGTTGTATATATTGTGGGTACTAGTAAATGAAATTAAGTTTATTTATGCAATTTTTATTTATGCGCTTCATTAAAAGTATAAATCCGCGTTATTTATATGCCAGCAGCGATATTGTTTATACAATGTAACATTTTTTGTTTAATTTTTTTTTGTATAACTATTAAGGCGGGTTTGTTTATTTTATAATGAAGTTTGTGACGCACAAAGGATGGTCTGAGGGTCTACAAGACTGTTATGACTAGGATTAGTTTAATCCAAGCAGTAATTTTGAACTGCTTTTTGGAGTGCTACTTTTTCATCTTTCAAAAAATTTATTTTTATTTCGTTCAAATTGTTTCTTATGTATAGCTGAAGCCACGCGTCTCATAGTTTATTTATTTATTTATACAACTATAAATTAGAAGTTGATTCTAAATTATAAATGGTTTGGGGCCAGAGCAACTTAGGCCTTTAGGCATTATAATATTTTTATATTATTCCGTCTAGAGACGAGTTTTATGAAGTTTTTCATATTTGCGGTGTTGGTCTATTGAGTCGAGATACTATGTAAAATATTTGTGGATTTTTAAGACTTCTTAGCAGTATTTCTAAAAAATTCAAAAAACCCAAACTCATTAAAGTAAGATATAATCATTATATTATAATGTTTACAATCTCTATAATTCATGGAAGCTCTTTTTAACACTAGGGGGCTTCGGCACTACACGCTTCGTTCTACAAACCATACCCACAACTATACAAATGTTTGATATTGCTGTGAAAGTGTTTGATTCGGATAAATTGTTGATTACTTTTAAAATGAAACTTGTTTATATTGTATAATAATTAAAATTTTTATATTTTTTTTAATTTAAAAAAAAAAAATATAATATAATATAATATAATAATAATATTAAAAAAAAAAATTTTTTTTTAATTTTTATTCTTTTTTTTAGTTTTTTAATTTACATCATCAACAGACTTAGACTTATTTATAAAAATAAAAAAATCTTTTTAGACGTCTAACGATGTTGATGCACTTGTATCTACAGGTTAATTGCCAGAACATTTTCAACCTATTAAGATATTTTCGACATATTTTGTAAATTTTATTTTTAGCACAAGCAACATTTTTGGAAGCACTTCAATGTTTCTAAGTGCTATGGATTGGTCTCTTTGAAGGATTTCAAAGATTTCCCAGAGTTGCAAACTACTTTGAGGATTGCCTTATTAGCCGTTCTTTATTTCCTAGACTCCACCAAGTGGCACCCAATATTTTATTAACTTGGACTTCAAGAGTATGTAAACTTTGTTATACTAAACTTAGCTTTTCTTTTTGATTGTTATTATTATTTTTTATGTCCATGCTGACAATGAAAATTACTTGGCATTTTGCCGCCTTGTTGCCGTCCAGGGTTGTCGTATAAATCGCACTCAATAAACCATATACAAAGCATAAATTATACGAGCATTCATACATTCCAACATATGTACATAATAATACTGTATGTATGTATATATACAATGTATATTTTTGCATATTTATTAAATTTTATTCCAAGTATTAAGCAGTATGTCACACTGATACACACAGACATAATGCAAAAAAAAAATTAAAGCACTTGAAACTTTAATGCAACTTGAGCTCTGGCGCGTGTAATCCATTCGCCATTTTGCATGTTTTCCTTTGCACACTGACCAGGGTAGTAGGTCAAAAATTAAATAAACTTAGTAAAGTCCTTTGAAGGTACATCTGAAAGTTTTACTAGAAAATTGCGTATTCAATCAGAATTAAATTTCAAATTGGGATCAATTGTACTGGAAGTATTGGTATATTAAAGAAGAGGTACATATGATAATTTTTGCATAACTCTAAATTTTCTTCTAAAATAAAGCATCGAAAAAGATTCTATGAAATATAATTAAAAGATTTTTCTTAGGTAAAACTGCTAAGCAGCAGGAAAAGTAGAAGGAGCTACCAGCTTCCACCTTCAGCTCAGAAAATATCTTATTCACACTGCTGACGTCATAGTAATATGCTGAAATACTATCTGAGAAAGCTCCTCATTACTGAAACAAAGTTTCGACCGAATCAGGCTTGTAAAATTTATGTAATTTTTTATTTAAAATAAGATTCTTCAATAAAGGGACAGATTTCATTTAAATCTGTTGGTTTCTATCTGATTTGATTTAAAAATGTTGGGTTTCTGAATTTGATGTATCTCTATTAAACGACCTGTCATCATTTATTTATCGGTTTAGAGTAACCGCTAGGTGGTGCTAGCAGGTTTTTGCAGTTTTTTAATTTATCTATTAATTTATTAAATAGTTACAAATTAGCTTAAAAACTAAAGTTAACTTGGTTAGCCTTCGGCTAATTGAAGTTTTTTATTATCAAAAAAATATATATAATTTGTATACCCTGTACCGTATGGTACATTAAGTATGTGCAAGCCGAAAATGTATGTAACATACAAAAGGAGACGTCGGAGACCCCCCAAAGTTACCTAAAGTAGGATCAGGGTGACAAGAGAAGTCGATATACCCATGTCCGTCTGTCCGATAAGATGCGTAATTATGTCAGGGGAGACAAGTAAATTTAATTTTTTGATATCGGGGTTGTATTATATAGCTCCCATAGGGCTGTTTCAGAGGACCCCGAAACTAAACCAAAAGTTTCAGATGGATAATTCGTTTTTTAGAGTACCCAAGCACTATACCAAATTTGATCAAAATAGGTAGACTAAGTCATATAGCGCTCATGGGACCAATCGGTCAAAAATACGTTTTTTGTACAGATTTCGTTGTGGTTCGTTTGTTTTTGAAGATATCGTAACCAAATTTGGCAGTCGGAAGTTTTTTATAGTTCTCAATCAGTGTACCAAATTTGATAAAAATCGGTTGATTATATCATATAGTCCACATAGGACCGATCGGTAAAAAAAATTTGTTGGTGCAAAATTCGACTGATTTCTATTTGTTTATGAAAATATCGTAGCCAAATTCGCCGAATAAAACCTGGTATGTGGTACAGTGTATCCCAAAGTCGTCTGCGCCCGACTTTAAGGTACGCCATCTTTAAATATTAAAATTCAATATTTTCTAAGTATAATAAAATTGTAAAAAATATCTGGTCCAGGTTAGTGACTGTGAGATGAAGCAGGAGGTGAAGCACCTTAGTGTATCTAAGTTTTTATTCGTTCTAAATTAATTTTGTATTTTGTGACAGCATATCTGGCTTAAAACATCCTTACTGAGAGGTGGTTAAAGGGTGAGGTGGGTTGAGTTGGCTCGTCCATTTTGCTTAAGCCTCTTTGGAAAACTCTTATAAAATTAAAACAAAAAATCACCGCAAAATGTTGTTTTAACTTTTGCTTACACCGTTGGTCAAGGGCTTCGAAGTGCCTCTATTTCATCATAATTTATTTCTGGGAATTCAATAATATAATTTCTTAAGCTTTAGGTCTTCAAACTGCAAGCATTTTTAAGCACTCACTACAAACAATTGCGACCACTGTGCATTGTCTGATTTTCGCTGCAACCATTTTGATTATTTTTTTTATTTTTAAATTTTTATTTTAACAATATATTCGTGCAGTTTTTGTTTTGGCCAAAACAAAATACAGCTAGGAAATAGCTTTGGCCATAACCGAAAACAACAATTGTGGCACTTGGCAGCAGAGCATTCAACAGTGGAAACCAAAAAACAACGACAACAACAAGAACCAAAAATGAAAAAATTAATGAGCGCAATAAACATTTTAAGTGGAATTGTTTGTAAAGTTGTTAATTTTTAGTGCAATTTATTTTGGAGTGTAATAAAATTGTTTGAAATTGGATACAGCTCGAATATCTCAATGTAGCACGAAAGAGCAAAAGAGTCATCAAGTGGCTGGGGGTGGTTAAGTTTGGGGGTGGCGAAACCCCTTTCAGAAAAACATTCGCATTGGCATCATAAATAATCTGTTTACAAGTAAGTTATACAGTTAATTTCTTTGTGCTTTTGTTTTCTGCTTTGCAGCTTCGTACTCGGACTCGGACTCGTCCTCGGACTCTGACTCTAGCTTCGACGCTGTCTCTGGCCTTTTAAAGTAATTTCCCCAAGGAATGCTGCGGCTTTCTGGCGTAGGTGTGCGCTCTTATTGTCTGTCCCAGGCACGCACCAGGTACAGCTCCAAACTTTGCTGCCCCTCCGATAGCCGCAACAGCTGTGTTGCCCTGGGTTAGTTACCTGCCACGTGTGGCAATCCTCTCTACCTTGTTATATAACTTTTGGTCTAGTTTTGCGCACAAAATTATTAATATTTGATGATGCCTTTGCTGGGTATTCGGTGCTTGGACACTTGGACATTGGACTATATGACTCCGCTCGAGCGTACCACTCAGTCTTCTATTTGTATTGAATACTTGATGGCGCTTTCATCTGGTTGAGTGCTTAAAGGCTTGCCATTGTTTGGCAACGTGTTGACCAAGTGGGTTTCAGTGCATGTGCGAGTCTTTGGGCAGCTTTATCTCATGCTCCGTAAGTGGCTCAAAGCTTCTAGTCATAATTGTGCAATCTGGCCGACTTTTGGCAATGGCGGTTAGCAATTTGTGAGCAGTCGAAGGTGTGACTGGCATTTTGAAATGTGACCGCCAACCGCAGCAGCTGCACTAGTTCAAGTCTACTACACTGAGAGAAATTCAGTATGAGTTTGAATTTTAACAAGATTGTTTAAGATAAGAAAGCTTAGTGAAGAAAATGATATCATATACTATGGAGGAAGTTGGCAGAAAAATACGTTAGTTGAAGATATGCACAGCTTAAATAAACGGAAAGTCTTTGCTGAAAAGAGGATTCTTTGCACTTTAATAAGTTCTTCCCAAATGCTGAAAAATGTCTTAGATTCATCTGTGAAATATTCAACCTCTTTCGATGAATCGTTCCTTTCCAGATAGATCTCACATTTTTTATCGTCATTGAGACTCAAGTAGTCAAAATGAGGTACAAAAGACTTAGGAACCATAATTAAACTAACCAAGTCTTGCAAAAATTATTCTTTCTCACGATAAAGATATCAGCAGGTCTTGGGATCTTTCAGCAAATCTTGGTTGCATGACTAGTCCGGCATCCATCCAATCGAATCTGTGGTGTTAACACGGATTCCATGCCCAGTTCCATTAGCTTGAGAAAGTCACTTGTCACCCAATCATTATCACCCGATCAATGGCTTTGTGGAAATCTTTTTCATATAGCCTTTTTGATATTTAGGGACGCTTTTTACCAGAAAAAATAAATATTTTTTAGATAGATAGATAGATAGATAGTTTTAGATAGAATTAAAATAGTGTAGACTTATCCTCGTCCCGGGAACCAGGCGAAAAATATTTCTTTACTAAGTAATCCATCTATTTGGGTAAATGGCTTTTTCAGCTGAGGGTGCTGGTAAAAGAATATAAAATTTTCCTCGATTTTTTTTCTTATTGGTAAAACCAAACCATTTTATAGTAAAAATTTTCGCTAAATGTTGATTTTAAATTATGCTTATATTTAATTTTTCGCAGTGTATTTGACTATGTTTTAATATAACACGTAGAAAGGCTGAATTCTAGACAGAGACCTGCTTTGTTGACAATTAAGCCTCAATGTTTGTCAACTGATAAGTTTCTCTTCACCTGACTTTTCCTCTAGCAGTAGTTAGAGTATGCCACAACTTTCCAAGTTGCAGCCTTTCGCTATGCTTGTCAGAAATGTGGCATCTATTTGTATTGTATGTATTTAAGTTTCACTCATGGCCCATTAGGCTTCAATGCGTAGCTTTGCTTTCCACAACACTAAAACTTTGCTTAATTTCTTGGCCGGCACGCAACTAACCTCGTTAAGGAACTTCAAGTTGCCAGCTGCTTGGCTGCCCCAACGGCATGCCATAACTATATATACTATGGTATATATATATATATATGTATCTAAGGACGCCTGGCTTTAGCTGACGCAACACCTGCGTCAGCCTTGGTATTAACACTTTGTCATGTTTGCTAAATGCTTTCTGACCCGAACCCAGACGCACCGCAGTAACCAGCCGCTTAAAGGGCTTTCCAACACTGGCTCAATAGTGTGGCTTAGCGTGTGCTTTGGTGCGTGTACAGCAAGCGGCAATTAGTTGGCGGAGTGTATAGCGAGAAGGCATAAAGTGCTGTGCTAAGCAGTAAGCTAAAAGAAAAGAGAAGAAGTGAAAGAGAGAGTGAAAGATTTTGCTATTACTTAACGCGGCCTTTGATTTTGCTTTTGATAGATTTTTTCGTACTCAATAATATTTATTTATACATTTATTGCTTGGCAGTGCCATCAATTGAGATTGTGTGTGAGTGTGCGGTGTGTGTGGGCCAGGCCAAAAATAAATAAGGCTTAATTGTATGTAAGCTTGGTAACACACACAGCAACACGAACACACTCTCACACACACACACAGGCAAACACTTTGCATGCCCCAAAAGGCGGCTTGCTTTATGGGGCAGCGATTTGGCATGCGGGCGCCTTTGGAACAAGTAAAACCATTTAAAGGTTATCCATGGCATTATTTTATCAAAGGGAATTAACACGCATAAACAACAAGCTGCCAGGACGATTGAGCCAACCATGGGCCAGCCTTTGCACACTGGTCAATGGCCAGAAATCAGAACTTTTTGGTATATATTCGTAATGCCAAAACAATTATTGCCCGAAAAACTTTATATTCGGACGTGCGCCGGAGAATGAATACGAACATTTTATCCGGATTCGTATTGAAACCGAATATATGGTGCTTCCAATTTTACCAAAACGAATTTTTCCTGTGGTTTGAAATCGAATGTTTTTTTTGCGAGAGGAATTAAAACGAAGCGGCAAAATAGGTTTAAAAAAGGAAGCATTTTATACTGAAATTATTTTTTTTTAATTCTTTGATATTCTTAGATCATACTTATGCCAACTTAAAGTTATATATTTATTGAAAATTTTTTTTTCTGTTTCAAGCCAATATATAGCATGTTCGTATTATACACGAACACATGACGATAAGTGTATTGTATTTTTGTACAATTTTTTTTAATACAATGAATCATAAAAAATTAAAAATTAAATGAAAACAACATAGAGTTGCGGCAACCATGTCAGCTGTTTTGTATCAAACAAAAATAGTTTCGCGCCAACACAGAATTCATCGGAAAAATAGGGAAAATATACGAACTTATCGAAAATAAAAAGGGAAATGTCTAAAATAAATCGTTTTCCGGAGCACGCAAAAACGAATCCGAACAAAATTTATCGGTTTGGTTTTTTCGTTTTCCGGAGCACGGAAACATGTGAACCATTATGGGTCCTATCTTGTAGATCAACTTATTGGCAAACAGTCTATGATGCATCTTTATTTGTATGTTCGTATAGGATTCAAATCGGCTAGATTTCTGGGCAATCTGTTTATTATAGCGGCTGGTATATCTGTTGGTTTGTAAGTGAATTGCGTCAAAACTGGTTTCATTTATAACCAGACATATTATATATGGATGAAAATAGTTGATCGTAAATGATTTTTTTTATTTACATTATTTTGACTTATGATGTAAGGATCAGTTCGCTGCCTGTGAAGTCTAAGTTAATTAGCTTTATATGGAAATATTTTAAATAAATAGTCTTAATCAGCTTTTACACTTTTTTCAAAACTAAATATCCTAGTATAAATTGGAGCGAGATACAAACCAAATGGAAGATACAAATTGCATACTTTTCAGCTTGAACTGCATTTGATCTGGGATTCGTATAGGAGGCTCCTACAGCATAGGTCATATGAGAACCAGTATGCAGCTGTTTTTCACGAGTTTCTGGTTTTAGCCCATTAGAACATCATATTATGAAAAGGCGGACCCACAAATTTTCAACTAAGTACACAAAAAAAAAAATATTTTTAGCCGCTGACTCCATTCAGGTAAGACCACTGTGCACTGTGCCAACACTTGGCCACCTTATCGGCCGTTGCAGCAGTTAAACATGACACGAAACCAGGGCCCGCATTGCGTGTGCTGTATGGCAAAAAAAAAAAAAAGCAAAAAAATCACGCATACGCCTTGTATGCCACTTGGGCTTAGCATAAGCGCGCTTATATATATATATACTATATTAAAATGTGAGCCTGGTAGTAGCTGTCTAGATTCCACCTTTTATGCTGCTTTATTTACTCTAGGCAAAACGCCTACAAAACGGTTGAAATTCGAAAAGTCAACTTATGCCTTAATACATCACAAATTGAGCGGCAAAACTGCTTTTTTAGGCCGCAAGTTTAGAGTCAAGGTTGGGCCTGTCATAAACAGACAGACTAGTCAGTTAAGTGGGCGTAACTGTAGGCGTTTCCTGTGCATAAAAATCAAAGCGGCATCAAAGTTGCCTCTGCTACAAATTGATCATAATCTGTGCGCAATTTATCTTAGAGGCAGTAGACAGTCTGGGATTAGTTTGGTTGGAGTTGGGGGGACATGGCTGCAGCATGGGATAACCTCCATGTTGGGTTGACAAGGCAGCTTGTTAGATGGATGGGCTGGCTGGCTGGCTGACTGGCTGCTTGGTTGGCTGAATGACACAGTCTGTCTGAATGAATGGCTTTGTTTGAATAGATGAATTGCCGGCTGGCCACAGCATACCACCAGCCATAAGCTGCACCGGCATCCCTCTCTTTTTGTTTTTTTTTTTTTTGTATAGCCTACTTATGTGCGCCTTAGTCGAATGTGCTAATTTGGCAATTTGTTTATCGATTTCGAACGCTAAGTGACCAATAAAAATCACTTAAGCTTAAGTGCTTGTACAACACATGCCAGTGGGTGTTGGTACCCAGTGCCTGTTTCTTTGGGGGATGATGATGAGCAAGTTTTGATGCTGTCAAAAGTTGTTGGTTGCAAAAGAAAAAAAACAAGCAAAGCGCTTCATGTGATTTATTGTCAGCCGCTTAAGGACAGCAGTCAAATTTAATAAGGGGAAGATGTGTGCAGAAACAATGTCTGCTCTTGACTGTGGCACCCAACTCTCAGCCCTCACTGCTCTTAGCTCTAAAATCCCTTTCATTCCCTTAACTGTCCGGCTATAGAAAACTGCTTAGCACTGCAGGAAAAAAAAACAATGCAAATCATATGTGCTCATAATAAAGTCATTATTACGCTACATTTGTTGCATATTTGTCGCCATATTGTGTTTATGTGTGAAGGGTTGCCCGGCTGCGAAAGGGGTGAAAGTGCTACTAGCGATAACTGCTGCCATTTTGGCAAATTTCTAGGTTATGCCAGTAAGCAACACAAAGAGCAATATCAAGAATTTTCCTCAGCTGCAATCTCATTTTTTTTCATTTTCATTTTTCACATTTTGCCATTTTGCCGCGCCATTTGTATGACACAAATTTTGACAGTGGAAAACAAAGTAATGCATATGCATATGGGTCTGTCTAGCTGTGGCTCGTTTATCCGTGCTGGGGCAGGGATAGGGTGGATTGAGCCGGTTTGAGGTCTTTCATTTCAGACAAACAACAAATTTTATGAGTACGACGTGGACATGCACGTTCTGATCGAGTGACAGCCTGGGGACTGAAAAGTGTTGCCAAAACGACCAAATGTCAAACAGTCACTGTCGCACACTGGCAATCACAATAACACTCAACAATCACAGTCAGAATCACAATCACAGTTGTGAACTTTGTGTCTTTTTTTTTTTTTTTTGCCTAATCTCATTATTATGGAAATGGTAAAAAACTTCGAGTTGTTGCGGCGAGGCATTCAAAGAAGTTATGAAAATTTGTTTATTTAAAGGATAAACCACTATAGTCGTATGTTATAATTGGATTTGAATATTTTTTATAGTTTTTGCGCTATTGCGCGAATTTATCGAATATTTTTAAAAGTAAACTTTAGAACAACATCTTCTCTTTGTCAAACCATTTTTAACATGCCACCTAAGAATATCCTTCTCTTAGTAAAAAAAAGTTCAATTTCGGAAACAAAAACGAATGTGATATTTTTGGGCTTTAACAGACATTAATATTGAACCTCAACTATCTACGTCACTGTAAGGCATTTTAACACAATTTTTTTCTGGTGATGATCCAGAACCAGATAGTATCAAAAAGTAATTCTTCTAATATTTATTCTTATTTTTTGGGTTCTTTGAATCAACCCCACTGGAAATAACACTTAAATTATTTTATAAGGAAGCAATATAATTGATTTAGCAGGTCAGGATCCAACTATCTATTTGGCTATTACAACCGGTTCCTATCCCAAGGCTGCATTGCCTGGTCATCCCATCACAGAGGTCGACGTCCTTCCATGGAATTTTGCTCGAAAATCTTTTTAGCTGGAGCATTTTTTTTTTTGTTAAGAGGGGGCTGTACTCTTGAACTTCTTACTGAGCCCAAAGTAACACCGGTTTGCAAGATTTATCCGGCGTCGTATCTCCTTGCTGACGTCGTTTTTGATATCATTATTGTTTGTTCCTAAGTAGGTGGAGTCATTAACAACTTTGAAGCTGTAATTACCTACCAATCTGAATTGTTAACATCGGCTCGCAGCAGAAAGGCTTCGAACAAAAGATTGCAAAAGTCGTATGATAGTATATCACCCTGCCTAAAAATTCGATTGGTATCGAATGGTTTGGAGAGGTCCTTTCCTATTAAGACGGAACTGCAACATCATACAAAGCCGAACTAGCTTTGCGGGGATACCAAACTCAGACATGGCTGCGAAGAACTTCATTCTATCAGGCTTGCCGAAAGCAGCTTTTAAGTCGACTAAGAGATGGTGAGTGTCGATTTGTTTTTCACGAGTCTTCGCCAGGATTTGTCGCAATGTGTATATTTGGTTTTTCGAATCTGTAGCCTCTTTGATATGGTACAATCAGTTCGTTTACAAAGGGTTTCAATCAGGTCAGAACCTAGCGGGCTGACTTATAAATATCGCATAGTTTCGAAGGCGATTCGGTCGGAAGTAAGTTTGAGCTCAGATTTTTGGAAGTTTTCAAAATAGCGAGGATGCACAAGCACATCTGCTTCCTAACCTCATGGATAGTCCCATCCTTTCGAGTTTTTGCCTGTTGAAGTTTTCGCCTCTATTCGTTGCGATCTTGGTCTTGTGTGCACAAAAATCTCAGTCCCAAGTCCTCCGCATCTCGATCGACCCCATTCAATTATCTCAAAAGCGTTTCCGACGACACGTCTTCGTAAGGTGTCGTTTGAAATCCGATGTTCTACTATAATTTCCGTGACCTTCTTTTTTTAAAGTGCAAGGCTGTCGGCTTAGCGCCAAACCCCATTCAGGAGGACCCACCCTCAGTTTTAGGCCTAGGGGGTTGGCGTACTGGTACAGTTCACATTTATAAAGCGGGCTCCTTGCTGCAAGGACAGACGCCTGCTCTTAGCCTAACTATGGTGCATACAGACTCTGAGAGGTATTGAGGAGATCTTTGACACCGTTGACCCTTAAATTGTTAGTTCTTTCGCCAACTTCTCGATCTCGTCTTTACCTTTGTTTGATAAAGACGCTTTCATCACCGGCCCATGTGGTCCGCGGAAGGTATTTGATTTCCCTCCTTCCACCCATATGTGGGAGGCATCCCCCTATCCACCACCTGGGGAAGCGCTCTTTAGGCATAATAGGTTCCCACGAGGGTATGAGTATTTTTGACTTACGAAATTGACAAAGTCACTGTATTATCTAACCGTTTAAAAATTTTATAAAAACAAATATCAAAAATATTTTACCTCTTATGCTGTTTATTTTCACTTTTTTGATGTCTTTTTATTTTAGCCAAAAATTGTTTGCATTCTCGCTCCACAAAGCAATTTATTTCGAAAGTGTGTCATCAAAACAACTGTATGAATAAAAATATGGCGCATACGCCACGTAAACAAGAACATCTACGAGTACTCTATAACAAGGCCAGCTATAATGGCAAAGGCAAAGAAATTGAAAAGATATTTTTGCTGCCACACCAGAAGCAACTTTCACTGCCGTGCCGCAAAAAGTGAAACTTGGCCAAGAGTTTCACGAATTGGCCAACAAATAGACACCAAGTGGCAGTCAGCACACGAAATCTGCTTATTTTTTGCCGCAAGGGCGTGCGTGGCAAAAATCTGTGTCTAAACTAATTTTTTGTTGTTACACTGGCTGAGGTAGCTACTCGGTTTGGTTTGGTTTGGTTCTTGCAACTACCTGTAGTTGGCTGCCTACCTGCCTTTGAATATTTAATGAGCTTCAAAAAACCAAAAATTCGCGCAAAACTCCCACAAGTGCCAAACAACAACGGGAGAAATAACAAAAGCTGGAAAAAAAAGATGAGAAGAAACTTGCACACAATTGTCCTGAGGGAAATATGAATGAACGCGCAGACAATGTGGGGCAGGTAAATGGTTCTATGGCACGATGGAGTATGCTGAGGAGCATGGGGTGTATGAGTCTGTGGCAAAGCTGGTTGCGGGTTTTTTCATGACCATAAAGGGACTTGAGCACACGCTGGTGTATTGTTTGCAACATACTTTTGGGGCATGCAACAAACACACACTTGCACACAAAATTTGCACACAAATTATGTAGCCGAAATAAATATATATTTGCAAAGTTTTCAACGGCTGCGAAGCTATAAATAAAATTGTGTCAAAATAATTATTAAAAAACCAAAAGCCATATTTATAGGCAGCCAACGAAAATTGAACGCAAATATGTATGACTAAAATAAATAATCGGAGGTGTCACGAAAAAATCTATTTTAAAAAAAAAAAAATCAAAACCGAATAATCAATTACCAAATATTTTCTAAAGCTGAAAATTATTTAGTGCTTTTTTTTTGATTATAAAAAATTTGAAGGACATTTTTTTAAAATAAAAATTACCCAAATTAAAAGTCTACATTTCAAAATAGTATACATTTTTTTTAAGGCAATTTATTTAATAAATTTATTGTTATTATTCACTTATTTTTTGAGTTCTAATTAATTGAATTTTTTATTATTTTTTAGTAATAAAATGAGTGTGACGTAAGCAGGCAAATGAGAGAGTTGAGAGTGTATTATGAGATATTGTGAGATTTTGGTACTCAAAACTAGTGCTGGAGAAAACATCGATGTATCGAAGTTTAAAATATCTATATATCGATGTTGGTATCCAGGATGTTTCTCCAGCACTTCTGCACTCATCAAATGGGTGTTTAGTAGTGCTGGAGAAACATCTCTGTTAGCCAACATCGATATATAGATATTTTAAACTTCGATCATCGATGTTTTCTCCAGCACTACTTGAAACCACTTTTGTTTGTAATTGAAAAAACAAATCTAAATAAAAAGATATATAAAAAATATAATTTTTGACATTCCAGTCAAGGCATGCAGCGAGTTGCAAAATTCTCTAAAACAGACACTCTTTACTAAAGCGAAAATTTTTGAATTTCTCGTGACTACCCCTTATATAAAATCAGAGTTCAGTCGAGACACGCATACACAAAGACACAGACAGACAGACAAACAGACACACGGCGAGTCAGTTTCAGTCGGAGGCAGTTTTTCGATTACAACTTTTTGCCGAGCTTCGAAATAGAAATAAAATTGGCAGCCAATGTGACTATATGTGTGTGTGTGTGTGAATGTATGTATCTGTGTGAGTGGTTGCGTGTGTGTGTTGTGGCGGCCACCTACACAATTTCAACTTAATGACACAACAATCACGAATGCCATAAAACATTTTATATATTGCATTTTCTAAACTATTTCGAAACGCACCAAAATTTTGCAAACTCCCACTTTGCACGAGGGTTGCCTTTTCTGTTTTAGAATTTTAGTCTGAAGGCAAACTGCTATCCTCAGAGACTGCTACAGTAGATTGTTTTTTATTGTCGTGCCGAAAAGCCTAGATTCTTTACATCTCAAGTCTTATATCTAGTATATCTTGTATTTTGCTTCAATAAATCTTATGGGCTGGACACTGGTTGATGCCCAAGGATGCCTCAATATCAAAATAAGTCATATGAATGGCTTGTAGATGGATTCTAAAAAAAAACACTAATGTTACGAAATTTTTCTGCCAAAAGATTCTTGAAGCCATGGTTATTATCTATGGTGCACAACAGTTTTCCTATTTTGCCAATAGGGCAGTATGAAAACTGCTTGGACTGCTTGGTGAGAGTAGCGGTAAAAGCGCGCTTGCTCTCACCAACACTAGGTAAAGTATAGCGGCCTTTAGCTTGGCGCGCTACATTTATTGTTTAGTATTAGTGAGTAGGGAAATGTATTGTTGCATAGGTGTAAGTGAAGAGTAGGTGATAAGGATAGTGTAAGGTAAGCGGACTCTTTCTTTTCTATTAGGATAAATAAGTAGATAAGCAGAGTGCCGTTTAAGATTAATAAGTATAGGTTTGGGCGGGAATTTCAGGATTTGGCGGTGAAAGAGGCCAATATAAGGCTGATCGCCAGCCAAATCGTGACAGTCTTAGTGAGTTTGTGAAACGAAGAGAGTCTTAGTGAGTCAGTGCAATGAGAAAGGTCTCGGTCAATGAGTGAAAGTAAAAAGTATTAGAGTTAGTGACGCAAATTTAAAGGCGTTACGTGTAATATAAAATATAGAACGGTCGTAAAGTGCGAATATAAGAATATATTTATGTAATAGCGCACCGGGTGCGACCGCTTCGGAGTTTTTTACGGCCCATGAACGAGCCACGTCAAGTATTGCTACCAGGAGTGCATAAGATATATTAAATTATTGAAACTGTTCAATTTCACATTGTTAGATTTCAGTTGGACTTTGATTTCCCAGAATATTGTTTAGGTAAAAATATTATTTTGTGTAAAATAATATATTTTTAAAACTTAAAGCAAATTTGTGTTTTGTTTGAAATATCGAAAGTCTCAGCGAATTATAAATTCGTTGTGACATTTACCCTGGGCATAGCTGAGCTATCCCAAACGTTGTTCTGAAAAAACCTTAGGTCGTTACATACTAATTGATCAAAATTTATGCGCTCTTATTGAGACACATTACTTAGACGATTGCACAAAATATCTTTCTTTAAAGTTTATCTTGATAATATTTTTTTTAAAGAACGTTTTATTTATTTTATTTTAGTTTTTCTTGAGTATTTTCTCACGGCTAGATACTCTACTTAGAAATGAAATAGTTACAATTTCCAATATTTTCCATACCTCCATATATCCTCCTACCATATCCTCTGTTTTAGGGAGAGAGTCTTATTAGAGTAGAATAAGACACTCAGATCGACATTTACATATATCTTCGCTATATTCCATACAACTTTTTCGCAATTTTGTAGAACAATAGATAATAGATAAAGCAGCGTGTGAACAATTTGATATCTGTTACTTTCAAATTCTGAAATTCTTTATTGTTAGCCAAGAAATAAGTGTTCAAACATATTTTTATCAGAAGACTCTGCTTATCTATTGCCTTGACTGCAGCTCCTAAAATGTTTAATATATCTTCTTTTTTACAGATATAATTCCAGAGCTCCTTAAAATCCTTAAAATCTCAAAAACTCTCTAGATAAATTTTTCAAGTGTCTTTCAACCAAAGAATGCTCTGAGTATTTTCGAGGCGAGAAAAATCAATCAACTTCCCTAAACCGACAACAGTTTTGATCGGATAACCCCGTGACTGCTACTTCCCGAAAAACATGAGTCAACCCTCGTATCTCGCTGACCACATAGCACCCCGCCCCCTCCCGTTGACGCCCTCTACTACCAGTTTTTGCTGTTTAGCTGCTCTACCACATTGTTATTGCTGTTGACTTTTGGCTATTCGATGTTTTTTGCTGCCTCTGCTACCAAAGTTTTTCTATTATATTCAAATTAAACTTTTGCGCTGTTTTGTTATGTTGCATTTCCGCCCCCAACAGCCCCCCAATTGGTCCTACCCAAGCCCGCCTTACCTTTAACTGCCAAAATTGTTGCTTTAGGCCATGTACCAAAAAAAAAAACTTTTGCACGTTACCTTTTGATATTTTGGCTTCATTTTTTTTTTTTTTTGGTTACTGCTGTTACCTGTGGCACGTTTTGTCATTAAATTTGCAAAACTCAAACTGATCTGGCTCTGAACTTGTCTATGGCTTCTCTATGGCTATATCTCTGTTCCTGGGCGCTCTCTCATTCTCCATGGGTACTACGATGCGCCTCTTAAGTCTACGAGTTTGCCGCATTGGAATAAGTGCTCAAGTGCGTCGTTAATACGCCATTTGCGGGTTTTAAATAATAAATTTCTCACTCTGGCAGGGAAAAATGCCAAGCCAGTGGTGAACTGGAGGCCTTAAGCTTGCCCAGGCATTTAGCAAGTTATCAAGCACTTGACTGTAATTCTATTTATTGCTGCATTTGCCATTAAGCAGCATACGCTGTAATGCTAGACGGTGTAAGGAGTCCATGCCAAGAATGCAAAAAAGATGTCCAATCGAAATTTATAGTGAACTCGACATACAAGAACATTTCATTGGCCTATCGAAATTTGGTTATCTTAAAACTTCAAAGAATTATTGTATGTACTCTATGAGTATTTATCAATCATGTCCAGCCTACGTAAGTGACTCATAAATTTGAGATGATGGAATAGAACAGAATGAATGTCATCGAGACTACACATTTCTCAGCTTTTTTGCAACATTGATAAAGGTTTTTTTGCTTGGTAGAATAGACTATGGGCAAAAACTGAAAAAATTTAAAACAAACAAAAAAAAAGGGAAATCTTCGAGAATTGAAATAAGATATATTGAAGATGAAATATTAAAGGTGAAAGATAAATGTGGAATAAAAAGTAACAGATGAAAAATGATAAATTAAAGAATACAGATAAAAAAGAATTGAAGGTAAGATGAAAGATGAAATATAAATATTGAAAATAAAAGAAAAAAGTTGAAGGTAAAGATGATAGGCTTAAGATGATAAATAATTAATAAACGAATACAGAAAATAGGATAGGTTAAAAAACACTCCGACCAGGAGTGACATACATTATGTATTCAATGTTTCTTTTTTACTAAATTGTGATAATTTAAGGAATAAATAATAAAAAACACTTAGCTAAAAACTATTTGAAAAATAAAGCCAGAAAATAAAGCAATCTTCGTGAATTGGAATATTATAGAATAGATTTGAGATAAATGATTAAAGATGAAAAATGAGAGACAAAAGTTGAAGACAAAAATTAATAAACGATGACAATTCATAAATTGAAGAATACAGATAAGAATTTATTGATGATGAAACCTGAAATGTGAAATAATAAAAATAAAAGACAAAGGTTGAAAATAAGTACAATAGGTGCAAGATGATAAGAAATACTATAAACGAATAAAGAATATAGAAGATTGGGATTATTAAAAAAATTCACTAGTTGAAAATAATTTTACAAACGACTTCAATGGTGCTATTCCCAAAAAAACAAAACCGGTCAAATATTGTAATTTCATGAATGTTAATATAAAAGACTCAAGATGAAATAGTTAAGATGAAAAATGAAACATATATGAAGATAAAAATTGTAGTTGAAAGATGACAAATGATAAATATAGGCATACGGATGGGATGGAGAGAATTGAGAAAGAGATTAAATATGAAAAGTAAAAATTAAAAGTTGAAGAACTTGATGAGTGAAAGATACCTGATCAACAGATAATGGAAGACTGCGCATAAAAAAGGAAAATTGGATTCTGACTCCATAGCAGCTATAAGCCAATTTTTATTGCTAAAAGAAATAGCATTCTCTTAAATCATTATGAAGCACTAGTATGTAACCATATTTTCCAAATGTTAAGTAACTAAGAAATTCTACTTGCTCAGTGAGTTATTTTTTGAAGTCCGTTTATTTTATTATACGTTTGGGAGTACTCCTTAAAATTTCGAAATCAATGCTTAGATTAATTAACAATTTTGTATTATTTGAATTGAACTTAATCTCCTTACGACGAGATTCAAATGCATTATAAAAGTGTCTCAAGTCTTGATTGCAACTTTAGTTATTCTTCAAGTTTTTTTTCCGATCATCTTTTATGACTCATTCCATTTAAGACCAATTTTTTTATTTTTTACAAAAAATTGAAACTCCTAAGGGCATTTGAGAGTCAGCTCAAAAATTTGCATTTAACGGCTTTAACCCAGGCCTAGTCTCAGCTGCAGGACTTGCCCCCAGTTACTGACGTTAGCTGCACTTGCAATTTAAGCTGTCTCTTCTCTGCTTTCGCTCCGCTGCTCTCACACCCTCTCTCTCTCTTTATTCTGTTTCTCTAATTTCTCTGCATTTTCTGCTCGGCCATTTTTGTACCATTTTAGCACTTACGCTTTTCTTTAGCAGTCACCGCAGGCTGCAGCCGGAGACGACTCTACTTCTCAGTCAGTTCTCTGCCAGTCAGAAGTTTATTTAGTTGCTGAGCAATACTTCTACACACACACACACTCAGATACACACACACGCACATAGATATACACTGTTGCACTAATACAGTGAACGACTTACACTGACAGCCGTCGTCCATATTTCTTATTGATTTATCTGTTAATTAAAATTCTTAGCACGTAACAGGGTTGTCGAGCGGGCAAGAGGGGCAAGGCTAAGGCAATGGATATGGCCAGAGTAGACAACGAGTAGGAGTTTAAGGTGGAGCCATAGATGCATATGAAGTGTACTTGTTTTTGTTGCCGTCTGCCATACAACAAAATAGTCAGGCGAAGCGACAGGCTGATAAAGCAGCGAAGAGAGTGGGAGACGAGAAACAAAGCGGAGGAAGAGACAAGGCGTACAAAATGGCAGGCAACACAAAATGCATTTCAACTGCATGTCTTCAAATTGTAATGCCAATGTCTCTACATGGTTTTTGCTTTGCAACTCTGTGTGTGTGTGAGATTGAGTGTTGTGTGGGAGTGAGTATATGTGTGTGTGTCACTCATTCATTGTGCGTGCGTGTGTGTATGAGAGGCAAGACGAAGACATATGTATATTGTGGTAGGTTTTTAATTTGATCAAATTGCACGCCTCCACGCGAGTCAAGATATACACAGGGGGTGCGGCTTTTGCAGCGTGGGGCTGCACGCAGGCAGAAGGCACATTATTTGATTGATTTCTTAAAAAAAAACAGCACGGATATTTGTGTGTGTGCGTGTGTGTGTACGAGTGGGAGTTGACTTTAAATTGTCATGGAAAAACCAACAAAATAATAAATAACTTGCTGAAAACTTTTGCCCAAGCATTGCCGCTGCTGACAAAGCAAATTTTTAAATTTATTTAAAATTTTTAAACCAAATTAAATACAAGCGACAGTTGCCAAACGTAAGACGCCCCTCTCGCACACACACACACAAACACTCTGAACCAGTGGTGTAGTTAGGGGGTATGGGGAATTAATTGAATGAATCCCCCAATGAGTTTACAAAAATTATGATGGCATTATAAATGAGCTTAGTGTGCTATTCTCATAAGTTTGCAGTTGACACTAGTTGGAAATATATTCGACATGTAGACTTACGAGGACAAATTGATTGACGGCCTATCTAGGGCTAAGGGTCAACATTGTTTTGTTAATTAGCGTTACTTGAGGACACTTCGCAAATAAGAGGACTTCAGCACGTCTGACTGTAGATTTACATAAAGTAAAGCTGCGTGATAGTTTGAAACAAGTACGTTTAAAAAATTATGACGCAAAATCAAACCAACCTCATTGCTTTCGAAAAACAGCGAATTTGAGGTGTCCAAAATACTGATGTTCCTATAGATGGACACATATCTTCTTAGCAACTTTGATAAGCGCATTAGTTTGCCTTGCCTGATCGAAAAACATTTGTCCTTAAATATTGAAAAAAAAGTTTCGAAAAACTGATTCAACATGATATGAGCTGAATCTCCACCAAATGATGCCCGGTAATCTTGGCGTTCTGATGGGTACACCGCTGTGTCCCCTTTTATGATAGAAAATTGCGATTCATACAAATATATTTATTTTTGAATATTTGATAATAGAATAGAATAGAAAAAGAAGAAGAAGTGCTCAAACGAAGCATTATGCGCTCTTCTAAGAATGTTTTTTTTCTCATGCTGAGATTGATAGTTTTAAGTCTTAACTTAAGAAAAATAGAGAATAATAATTCTTATCAATTCTTAAAGAAAACTAACAATTGTGTTATTTATTTTGAGTGTAAATAAATTATAGAACTTTTTTCTTAATAATAGAAATTTTTTCTAAATTTCGATTTTTTCAAAATTTCGATATTTTTAAAAATTTATATCGGTGAAAATAAGTGATATAAATAAAATAAATAATGAGATAATATATTAAATTTAATAAAAAAATTTTTTTTATTTTTTTTAAGATTTTTTTTTTAATTTTTTATCATTTTCAGTTTTTAATTTTAAAATTCAAAAGTGATCTCCCATGAATGAATGTTCGTTTTGACATTTTAAGGTAAATTTCGAAAGCGCCTCCATATATTTAAGTTCAAAGGTCACACATATCGGTTTTTTGCAAATGACATTTTACCCGTGCTTCATCTTTATTTAAAATGTTCTACAAAGTTGTAAGGCGTAAAATTCTCTACCAAATCGGTGTACGACCGATTTAAATTTAATATTTTATATATTATGGAAAAAAAAATTCGCGTCAATATCTTTATTCGATTAGAAGATATAGCTTGTCAAAGAATAGTTTTAAAATAAAAAACCCAATATTTTGTTATCGATAACTCGATAAATAATCGGAATTTTGAATTAAAATTTGACGTGGTTACTATTGACTAGTAGATCTACCAAATATGCAAAAATCTTCAAAATCGGAGAAGGTCGGGGGAAAAATTGTCGGTTTCACTTATTTTGACCGAAATATACTAACCGTACTATCGTAAAATTAAAAAAAAATATGTCGCCGTTAAAGATTTAAATCATTTTCATGTTATGCAGATAAGATTCCGTACAAAAACATTTGGTGTTAATAGCAGCCTAGACACACTCCCTTCAAAAAAGCTACTATCTACGTCACTGTGCAGAACTATGGCAAGTTCTGATGCTGAGCTACAGATACTTACAAGCGATATCCACACATCTATATAGTATGTATGGGACTCTCACTGTCTCATAGACAGACACACAGCGACAGAGACATAAGCATATTACAATATTACGCTGTCACCGGAAGTAGTATCTACATATGTATTAGTCCTGGTATGCGTGTGTGTGTGAGTGTGTTGGAAATTGTTGAGTAGTATCTAGAGAGGCGGCAAAAAAAAAGGCAACCAGATTGTATGCGACAAATGGCAGATAATGCTGCTGGCGCACCAGTTGGCAGTAGACAAGTTAAGGGTGCGGGGGGGATAGGGCAACAGCAGCACGAAGCACATTGCCGCGCCCCAGGAACAACGTTGAAGAGTCCTTTAGTCTTTGGGTCTTGTTGTTTGTTGTGAGTGTGTGTGTATGGTTTGCTGATGCGGGCTGCAAATGCGCTACCCAAATAAAGATGGCCTCTGTGTCACCGTGTGTGTGTATGTTTCAGTGTGTGTGTTTGTTTGTGCGGCATTATTTTAACATTTTATGCTGGCAAAATGAGAATCTGACAGTTGACTAGCACAAAAAATATGCTTGACACTCGAACACTTACACACACATTCATTCACACATACATACAAAAGTCTCACTTGTAGTAGTGGGACAAAGCGAAAGAGCAAATATTATATTTCACACGCAAACTGACGGAAACGAGCACGAAAGTGTTAAAAGTTGCACTATATACGATATGCGCCTTTGTATATGCGATGATTGCGTTGATATTCAATCAACAACACTCATACATTCATCATGCCCCATCATCTGCATTATCATCTGCATGATTATCAACAGCTTCATTATCATCTTCATTTTCAGCCTAGTTGGCATCCCTTTGGCTGAGTGCTGGGGTCTGGGTAGCTAGGGGGAGTGCAATAATTGATAAACCAGCTCACGTAGTGAATCAGTGATGAATGCTTTTATGCTTATTCCAAAGTTCACTGAGTGAAATGAGTTGTTTGTCTACCTGTCTATTTGTTTGTCTTTCGGTCTTTTGGTTCTTCTGACTCTCACGCCAGAGCGGGTCACAGTTATGTGTGGCATAATATCTCAATAGTAGCGCATTAGCAGAGTGGTTCGGGGCAAAGTGTTTGTGTTGGCCCTGTGGCAAGGTCCTGTCAGCTGTAATGTAAATGGTTGAAGTATTTGTATACGTATACGTATTTTATTTCTATTTTATTTGCACAAAGTCAACTTATTAGTCTATCGTTGTGATAGTTACAAGCTGAAAGTTATCAGATGTTAGCATAGTACGATATATAATTACATTATCGCAATAGACGAAAGCTCTTTTGTTTAACTTTTTGAAAAGAAATTAACGCTTAGAATAAAGAATTAAGCTTAAGGATGACGTACATCTTTTTGGATTTTTAGTTTACAAATTGAACAAGGATTAACTTAAAGCTGGTTTCTCAACTATGTGGTTGTACTTCAAATAATTGGAGATAGGTTAGATTGGGTTACAAGAGCTGCTGCCTGAAAACGAGATCATGCTTGCAAAAAAAAAAAAAAAAATTAAATGAATATTTTCAAGGAAAGGGAAGTGGAATAGGATAGCTGCTGGCGCTGTCATAGCTGACTCAATTGCTCGCGGCTAAAATCAATATTGAATTAAAGTCTTTTCAGAAGAACAGAATAGTCATATAGCAAATATTGGGTGCTTTCTTCAATCCTTTATCCCCAAAAATGTCTCTCAATGATCTCTTCATAAAAAATATTACGTATTCAAAGAATGAATTTTGTCAGCTTTGTTTATAATAATCTGTAAATAATTGCTAGGTATATACAGAAAAATTCAACACCTAAAAACAAAGCTAATCTTGATTGAAGTCGTACTCTCTTCTAGTCCACACTACATTATGCCACTTTCAGCCATTTTGTTTTGTGCAGAGTTGTTTTTATCGATAATTGAACCATAATTAAACACCGTCTAACTCATCAACAGGGCGTCGTCATGCATGACAAATCTCTGTTGGGGGCAGGCGCATGAAGTGGAAGAAATCACGGTGAACATGGACAACCATTGGATTGGCTGGTCAGTTGCAGTTCGATGTGGGGTATGCAACTGCAGTGGGTCTGGCAATGCTGTCAAGCGCAACTTATTTATAGTTGTCCGCGGGCCGGCTCATTTATCGTCATTAGTGCGAACCGCACAGTGAAAATTTTCACTTGAAATTTTCACGAGCCGAAATGGAATGCTTGTGGCAGCGCGCGGTGGGGGAAAAACGCGCAGGAAGCTATGGCGGCCAAAGCAGCAATGGCGGCCATTGCTTTTGTTAATGACGGCGCCCCGATATGCTGCCGGCAACTTTGACAGTGCGACGACAACGGTAATGATGATTACTGACGGTTTTAAATCATGCGCTAATTATTGCCATTGTTGCTCTTGATGTTGTTGTTGTTGTTGCACTTGTTGTTGTTATTGCCTGCGGCAGTGCGTCTCGCTTTGTGCAAAAAGTTGATGACGTTGAACCTGCCACAGTTTAGTTTCTAGCTCAGTCGACTCGAGTTGAGTTGAGTTGGCTTGAAGTAATTGATGATGACGTGCCCCAAACGACAACAAAAACGCAGCTGTTATCAAATTCAAAAGAGTTGAGCAGCTCTTTGAAGCATTTTGTTGACATTTTGAGAAGTGAGTTGGCCACAAAACAAACAATTTGCATTTGCTTTGCGACTTTATATTTGACATACACTGCGGTTTGAAAACAATCAGAGTCAATTGTTGCCACAGTTGCCGCACCCCTAAAAATAAATTCATATATTTTTTTTTAAGCCACATTTGTCAATTTATGAAGTTCACTAAACTGTGGCAGTTGCAGCGGCAAGCTGTGCTGCCCCACAACAATCAACCTAATTTATTATGCGCACTCATTTCAACCCCTTTTCGAACACACACACACACACACATGCAGACACACATCCATGAACGCCTAAATAGGTGCAAAATACCGTCATGATTACAGCCATTTTGTATATGCATGTTAATAACTGCCATCGATTGATCCGTGTTCGAGCAAAGTGTTGGCAAACACGTTGCAGCTGCATTTTGATGCAGCCTTTGCGTTGCCAATTTTGGTGGCATTTTGCAACAATTTTATGATTCGCACGAGTGAGATGCCCCACGGCCTGTCCCAGGTCGCAAATAATGATAATTTGTAATATTCAGCTTCATTTTCAATTAGCAACTTTTGACTGGCGGCAACTATGCGTATACATTATGTGATACCACATGCCAAAGCTGTTCTATGAGTTTTTGTATGTGTGGCAAGCTAACAAAAGCGTTTGGTTCAAGTGAGTGTGTGTGTAGGTTTGTGGCACAATTCATTGGGGCATTAAGAGCGATACTTAAAAATAAATTGTAATAAATACGAGTTTTGCAAATTTTCTTTTCTTTTTTGTTATGTACACTGTAGCAACAAATGTTAGGGTAGCATCGAAAAGTGTAATTTTTCAGCCGCATCTCTATGAACACTCAGATCTCATAGACTATAAGAACTAGTGGGGCAAACATTTTTTTTAATACGCAGATGTATTTTTATTGCTGTTGGACTAAATACCAAATATAATATTAATTCAAACTGGAAAGGTAAAAACTAATACAAATTTGAAACCAACAAATAATCATAAAAAAATGTATTTAAAAAATTTCGATTTGCAAGCAATTTTATCAAAGCAGCAATAAAATATGGCAAAAAGTCAACTAGCATTTTTTTTCTTAAAAAAAAGAGAAGAAATAGATTATATGCTTAATAAATTGAGACCAGTTAAATAAATAATCATTTTTCAATAATAGCTATTTGCTTTTATAGGCACTATGGGCAACTAGAACTGCACAAGTGCTTAATAAACTTCCGAATAACAATTACCTAAAGGCCAAAAACGAATTGCGATATATTGGTTTTATAGGATTTTTAATTAATCGATTAATCGAGCAGATTATACAATCGATTGCATCGTATGTTGGGTTCTTGTTCGACATTTTTTTATATATGTTTTCAAAATGTTTTTATCTTTGATAAGTCACATAAGCGTACAACTAGTCGTATGAATTCTTTTTAATTAAGCCATAATTCGTTCAGTTTAAAAACAAAAATTTTAGGAAATATTTTGAAACTATTATACGAAAGGCAGCGTAATATTTTTTTATATAAATCTTTGCAAGCAGATAGAACCTTTGGTATTAATGTTAATGGAAGCCTAATAAACAAAAAAAGGTAGACTTTTGAAAAAACAAGCCAGTATCACTCCATGCTACAATACCCAAGGCATCAATGCAAAATTCGGCGTATATTATTATATTTTTGTTTTGAGAAGTAGAAGCTTAGAGTATCTCCCTGTCGTATACGCGACGACGCATTAACTTTTTTTGTTTTCGTTTTCATAAATAAAAGCTAGCCGTGCTTTATTGGTGTAATATTAATCCTCTCTAGTCTAATAAATTATTTGCAAAATATATAAAAAATGTAATACAGTCGAGGCGGTGCCCGACAGTGTAATACCCTGTACCTTTTTTCTCAAATTCTGCATATTCTTACTAAGAATTTCCAATTGGGACATTTTTTTGTTGGTGCAAAACGATATTGATACCTATAAGTTCCGCAAATTTTAACCGATTTTGATGAAAATCGAGACATCTTCGTCAATAGGAGTTATTTAAAATTATGTGGGGTAAGTTTCAAGGGGATATGATTGAAGGGTGTGGGAGAAAACACGGTACAATCGATTGCGGGGGTGGAGGGGCTACATTGATAAAATTTAGGATGTGGATTTGTTCATCTAGAGGCACATGAATCAGCTTACCAAAATTGGTGGTTCTAGGTCATTTCTTACTATTATTACGTAGAGTCATAATATTGACGCAGTTTATAGGCAAGGGGAGGTGAAATTTAGTACATTTTAGACTATAACTTTTGTTGTTATTGTCCGATTTTGTTGATTTTTGACACTCAGATGCATGTAACTACAACGCATCGCTCTGTTAAGTTTTAGATTAAAATATTTAGTGGTTTAGCCAAAAACCGCGAAACTCTGCTACGGGGGAACGGGGAAAGATATTGACATGATTCAACAAACTTAATCTTCTGAGGAAATAAGCGCATCAGCTGGTAAAGTTTCGTGTCTCTAGCTCTTATAGTCTCCGAGATCTAGGTGTTCATACAGACGGACAGACGGACAGACGGACGGACGGACAGACGGACAGACGGACAGACGGACGGACAGACGGACATTCGCTTTTTTCGCTTTCCGAGGTTATGATAAGCATTTTGGTATAAAGGACTTGGGGTCTGCCACGCCTCCTTCTTGCCGTTACATACATTGCACAAATCTAGTATACCCTTTGTACCTATAGGTACAGGGTATAATGATTTAAGAGCATTTGAATATTTAATATTAAATACATTTTTTGTATATATGCATTAGTCGTTAATAGCTGACTGCATCCTGATGCAATGAAATCTCAAGTACTGGGTTTGTTGCAAGATAATATCATTTTTGTAGTTTTTCATATTTATTTTTATTATTGCTTGTAGTTTTTATGTTGGCCATAGAAAGTGTTTATTATAAAATGGAAATAATGGGAGAAAAAAAAAGAGTAGCTTAGTAGTGAGAGCTACTGTTAGCTGGATTTAGTTTATATACAATTTTAATTCAACGCTCTACGTTTTGCTTGAATTAGAAATTGTTGCAAATGAATTTCGAAATATATTTAAAAATAAGTATGATGAGAAACTTTGTATGTTATTCTTATTTTTGTCATTTTTTGTGCTTTCAAAATTAGAGCTTATGTCGAGATAAGCAAAAGTCTAAAGCTTCAAGTTGTCTTAAATGTATTTATTTATTTAATTTAATATTGTAACTTAGAATTAATTCTAAGCAACAAACGTAGTTTTAAAGCCAGAGCAACATAGGCCATCAGGCTGGGTGGTATACAATACAATTGAGTGACTTAAATAGATTAAGTATAAATTTTGTTTTGTTGTTTTAACATTAAAAAATTGCCCAAAATTGTACATATGAACAATTGACTTATAATAATAATTTTTTTTTATTTATTTATTTAGAGAATTAACTTATAATTAAAATTATAAGAAACCTAGGTTTATTTTTTAATAATAATTTATATTTTTTGGTATTTGGTCAGATAGGTTCTTTCTTTTTTTCTAAAGAGAGCTGACTCAATATCTTATTATCTTATTCATTTTAAGATTTTCTATATAAGCTGCACTTTTAATCCAGAGTTCCTCAGCTAATAATCTGAAACATCCATCGTACATTGAAGTTCTATGATCGCAAAAAAGAAAGACCCTTCTTCTCTCAATTAGTAAAACATGCAAGAATGCCTGCTCAATCTAAGCCTTCTCAAGTAGTTTCTGAACCAGCTCTTCTTGCTCCTATTAAAATGATGGGCAGGAACCCGGAAGTTGTTTGACCAGCCGTATTACGAAATAGCAGCATCGTTCCCTGCCAGCGATAAGTTCAGCTACTTTTTCTTAAGCTTTTTCTTACGCACTGGGATGCATCTAAGAGATACTTTTCTCTTTCCTAGCTTATTTTAATTGGCTCTAGATTCCTAAACAACTTTCTAGTAGGTTGTCGTTTAAACGTCCTCGAGCATATACTTCTGCTTGAAATATGCTAATGTGTATGCACAGTGCCGCGACTTCCAGTACCGCTCCTGTATTCCATTAAATTGTTGGCCTATAAAGTGTCCTTTGCTAGCCAGTTTAGTTGGCGCTTGTTCTCAATCCCAGCATCCAAATATTTTACAGTCGCCTTTAGCAAAACTACTTAACTTTAATTAAATTTTATTAGCTAACAAAATGCTTATGAGCCACAATAAAAATTATTGCTCTTTAATTTTCGTTCAAAATTTTCAAGTTAATTCCAAGAAATTCCTTGGAGCAGCTCATAAGTGCTATCTATATGTAGCCTGGCACTTAACATGCTTAATTTGGTTTTATAGTTTCGGGCTGACATCTTCCATCAGCTCAGGTGGCTTTAATAGCTAAAAACAAGAGTAAACTTTTCGATCAGTAAAACTGATACGCTTAAGTCCATTAGCAACATCGTCAGCAGCACTTAGCCCAACTGCTTTCATAAATCCCAAAAACAAAGTTGGCTATTATGCGCAACAGCAATGACTATGTCAGGGAGTGGGGATTGGTTGGCTGGCTGGCTGGCTGCCTGTCTATATTGTGTGGGACTGTAGTGTGGTGACAAAGGACGCTCGTACACTTTATTTAGTTACTCAATCAGCGCCGCAAACAACACTTCAGTTCTTGGCTGGACAGTAGTATAGTGGGACTGTGGACACTGAGACGAGAGTTGACGCTGCGACCTAGTCAAAAGCTAAGCAAGCCAAAGCAAATAAAGCAGTGGCAGCGGGGATGAGCTAGTGGCACGAAGGGACGCCACTCTTATGCCACCCACTTGGTCTGGTCACTCACTTGTGCAGTGCACATTCAAGTGTCACTGATTTAAGGATAAGCACTTCACAGGCAACTTGATAGCCTGCTGAATGAGCCCACTCACAGTCAGCGTGGCAGTCACTGCCACTTGCCACCACTTGCACCCTTTACCCCAACTAGCTACTTGTCAGACTGACAGTCAGTCAGTCAGTCAGTAAGTAAGGGCGACGAAGAGGGGCTATGGTTTGACCACTGAGCCATGGCTGAAAAATAGTAGCAAGTTTTTATTTGAGTGCCACTCGTGCAAAACGAACTAATTTGAATATATAAAATCAACAACAGGAGCAGTCGCAGAGCATTCAATGTGGCAACAACAACAGCAGCAGCAGCAGCGCAGTAGCAGCAGGCAGCAATGGCAAGCAAAGTCATAAAACTGACGCTCTGAAGTCCTACAAATGTTGCAACAAAAACAACAACAAAGACTACTTGAAGAGTTTCTGCAGAGCAAAGAGCAAGTAATCGTAACACAGAGAGACACATAAAGACTGAGAGATGAAGAGACAAGCCAAAACAAAATTGATGAAAACAAAAGCAGTTTTCATGCTCGACTCTCTTTTGTGTATGCTTTTGAATGGGCCAGCTTAATTGGTTGAATTTATATACAGTTGATACAGAGCAGTGGCGTATGGTGGAGTGGGGTTTATAGGAGATCAACTAAGCCATACTCAGGATTTACAATATACCATATCCCAATTCTTTGAATAAACGACTTGGGATGTTTTCCATTAACTCCTCATCTTGAAAGCTACGACAGAAGTCTGTTGCACTAAGTGATCTGTAGTTGTGCCACCCAAGGCACAATGTCCAATAATATTCTATCTTGCTTCTAATTTTCCCAATAACTTAAACAGGATATACAAAAGAAATTTTTGTATGCCAGTGACCACCAGTGCCTTCCTTGCAGAGCTTGGTCGACCATTTTTTTATTTTAATATGCGTTTTAGTGGCAGTAATCCCCAAGGAAAGAAAACTAACTAATGAATTTCGAATCTTGAAAAAATTACCAACAAACACGCTCTCAAAATTAAAAAGATCGCACAAAAAAAAAGTGTCGTGATCTTGGGACGAGCCATATGTTTTCTTACATCTCTTAAGGCGCTGAATCTAAGTTCGCTGACAATATTGCTCCATTGGGTCTAAGTACTGTACTTACCTCAAAAAACCCCACAACATTATTTTTTGAGACCTATGATGCTCTTTATATGTATTTTCTGAGATAATCTCCAAAATACCTCTTCTTTTATGGCACTAAGTCAGGAAAAAAATTATAAAAAATAATTGTCCATAAACGTAATAAGCTCATTTCAAATATTATTTCAGTATTCCATTCTTCCATAATCAAACATAGGAAATTTATTATTGTCATTTACGCTTACCCCCTTCACAACAAAAAGCCTTATACGCCACTAAAACATATACACACACACCAAGAAACAAATGCAAAATGAAATGAAATCAAATGAAATGAAATGAAATGGAACGACACAAATTTAGCTTCAGGGACAAGTTCATTTGTTGCTTGGTTTTTGTTTGATGATTGTGGTCCACCCTACACTCTACTGCTTTACTGTAGTCACTCTAGAGCTACAAATCAACCACAAATTACTGCCAACCAATAAATAAGCGAAAGTAATTCGTTTAATTAACTAACTTTTTATAAAAAAATAAATATATAGTCTAAAATAGTGAAAAACCGCCATTAGGGTGAGCTGACACCATGAGGTTAAGCATATTATTTAGAGCACCACAACTTTTGCATTGAATTGGCCATAAATTTTGTAAATGGCTGACACTGCACTAAATACCAAGCAGTTACCCAACACTGCAAGACCAACACACATTAACACCAATGCCAACACCTATTTGAAAGCATTAATTTTTGTTTTAGCACACTAACACATGCAAATTAGCAAAACAAATGCAAACATTGAACCCTAGAGTAAAATACAAGCAAACTCTTGAGCACACAGACAAATACTTATATAAGAAAAACATATATAAACACATAAGTAACACGGCGCAACAAAATTGGAGAAGCAACTTCGAACTACTCGATGATAATATACACTGTACCAGTGACTTCTTAAGGAATATGTTCAAAATTTTATGGAACCTTGGCGGGTGTTAACTTCGATAGCAGATTTCTTTTTGTTCACTTCCTTGAAAAAAAATTATAATATAATATATAAATAAAAAAATATATTTAAAAATAAAAAAAAATTAAATATTTTATTAAAATTAAAAAAAAAGTAAATATATCGAGAACAGGTTCCTTTTTGTTCACTTCCTTACAAAAAAAAAAATTAATAAATAAAAAAATATTTAAAAAAAAAAAAAATATTTTGTTAAAATTAAAAAAAAAAAAAAAAATTAATACATATTTTTTGTATTTAACATTTTTTTTTTTTTTTTAAGTAAAATTTTTTTAATTTTTTCGAATTATATTATTTTTAAGTTTGTTGATGGGATCTGATTACACTAGCTTACACGAAAAATTAACTTTAGTAATAAAGCGTTTTTTAGTGCAATTTTGGGTCGAGAAACACGAAAATGACAACCTCTTTTTTTCTTAAGCACAGTTTTCGAAAGATTTTTCGAAAACCATGTTTTTAGGCACTTTTTCAGTTATTCGTTATTATCTCGTGAACAATATTTTGTATGGACATGAGACTATCAGACCCTTTGAATGTTTGCTTTTCAATTGTATTTCAATCAAACTGTAACCAAAAAAGCCTCATCAATTAGTTTAGGCATGATTCCTTAATTTTTGAAATTGTGCTACATTTTTTTTAACGTAATACTCTGCTATAAACACCTTAACAAATCTAATGAAAAAAATTCTTGTTGCACAGTGTAATTTTAAGTCTATAATAAACCTAATAGGCTTAGTCAGGGTAGTAAAGGACTTATGCCTCATTGGCAACAACTGTTGGTAAAATGAAATCAATAAATTTAGCGCAAATCAATTAAAGTTCATGAGATTTCCAAATTAGTGTGAGTGTGTATCTGTGTTATTTATATGTTAGTATTGCCTTGTATTTGTGTTTGTTATGTAAACTAAAATATTTGTCAATTTGCGGTTTTGACAAAATTAAATTTGTCACACAGTACACACAAACATGCTTAAACGCTCACAAACACACATAAAGAAACACACACTCACACACATATACAAACGCATACCATTACATGTAAGGCATGCCAGGCATAGTTTGGTATTTGCATATCCTAGCTCTGTCTATATAAATAAGCTAGGTCCTTGTCTGCCGGTGTGTGTGTGTGTGTGTGTGTGTGCATCTTTGTTTTTGATGTTTGTAAATTTATTTAAATTTATTTATACGGCTTATTAAAATTGTTGTAAGTGTATTATTTAATTAAATTTTTGTCAAATTTGATTTGAGCCAACATCACAAATGTATTCAAATAGCAAAAGTGGCAATAAAATGGCTGTAAATGTTAATAAACTTTGTTTTTGACCGTCAAATATAAATGAGTCTGGGCAAATATTTGCAGTCAACAGAGGCAGCTTAATTTAGCTGGAATTTGATAGCAGGATAGTCGCATCTTGTCGATGCTTTTTAAGGTAATCAAGAGTATGCCTGAGTATAAAATTTGTCTGCTTCTTTTGAGGACAAGGTAGGATCAAAGAGAAGCAGAGCTGAGCTTTTGTACTGCGAACGTAGCAGTGGAAGGCGGTCGTAGCATCTGGGCGTGGTAGTAGACAGCTTTCCGAAGAGACAGGTTTCTTTTTTTGTCAGTTGCCAGCAACAATTTCCGTGAACCTTTATTTAGAAACATTGTCGCTAACAAAAGAAAAAAATCTCCAGCAGCTCTACGGATACCCTCAGAACGATTAAACACGCCTTCTGGGATGGTGCCATGAGCCGCTCAATAAAGTTCCAGTGGCATAAGCTGTTCCAGGAGGATCGAGTGCACGTCATCCGCCATCTTTAAGAATTAAGGAAAATATGGCGAAAGTGAAGGCATTCCTAGACTCTGATCAGGTGCAGAAACATACGTCTGATTGTTGATGAGTTAGGGATTTTGTACGATAGCTTCCAATAATTTGTGCCAAACTGCGCTAATGTTGAGGGAGTTTCTGCCTAAGGAGCTAAAAAAACACGATGCACAATATTTTTGTGAATTTTGAAATAATTACACTTAATAAATAATTCGATACACTCTTCAAAGCTTAGTCTATGCAATGTGCGCTTGATTTGGTTTCTTTGTACTTAACCTTTCCGATAACTTCCATGTTTAAGGTTCAATATATTATACACTCATATTTACCTGTGAGTGCCTTGGGCAGCAGCTGCTGCATAAGCAAACACGTGAAAGCATTTGATTTGTACTTAGCCTGGCTAACATTACAACAGCGTCAATTGGCTACCTGGTAACAGGCAACCCCCCTCCTAGAATGCTTCTAACCAATCTGTTTATGCCATAACAAGTAAAAAGTCAATGGCGGTCGCCAGCTGCACTCTCTCAATACATGCTCAATCTACATGCGAACATATATGTAAGTGCACAGATATACATATTTACAAAAGGGCGAAAATAAATAAAGCGGGCCATATTTCGATATCAGGATCTTCAATTTTGATGTTAATGTTAAAAATGATTTTTTTAATATTTTAACTGAATTTTTTTTTAATTTTAAATATTTAGGAAGACTTTTCTTAAAGAAGTGAAAATTTAATAAAATTTTGAATAAATAAAAGTTAGTTTTCAAAATTTTTGGAAAATTTTAGCATAATTTTTTTTTTTAATTTTAATAATCAATTGTGAACGTAGTTTCGCTAAAATTAAAAAAAAAAAAAATTTTAAAAAATGTATAATATACAAATTATTATAATATATGCGATGTAGGTACCAGAAAATATTCATCACGAAATTTTTTTTTTTCGAAGCAATTATTTAAAAGCCATCGATAAGCTAAGACTTTGCGTATACTTTTGAAGCAAATGACAAGGTCATGATGGGTTTCCGTAACGCTATACCTCTTGAGGGATCGATGTTAGGTTATAATTTTTGATGTAAAACTTGTGTATATTATTAAATGGTCTATAATTAATTCAAAGCAGAAACTACTTTAACAACTACTAATTTTAGATTTAAAATAAAAAAATAGTTACAGCACAACATTTTTCAAAAATAAAATCAAATTGGTTTTATTTTTTGTTTTATGCAAAAATATTGAAATATCATGGATATGACTTCTTAAAAAAGGTCTACCTTAAAACTTTGTTATCGTTAACTCAATAAATACTTAAAATTTTGGAAATATTTAATTAATTAATTAATAATTAATTTTGTACAAAATGAATATTGTTAGGCGCTCTATACATAGCCAACTTAGTTGTTTATCGAAATTTTGAAAATTTAAATTTGTTTTAAATTGTGCAACCAGTCGTATGGTGTATGGCTTGGATATCACTAAAAATCAACGATTTTGAAAAAAACGATTAAAAAATCTTTCGCTTCAAGTATTTCGACCCAAATACTTACACATATATACGCCATATTGATTGTTATTCAAATTTGCCGTGAGGTCCCGCATTGGCAGTTTGGGCTGCTGTTGGACATCTGCTGCTCCTGCTCCTGCTCCAGCTGCTGTTGCTGTTGCTCTTGTAGCTGTTTGAACCTCGCTTATGCATTAAACATACAGTTCTGCAAGTATCTGTGTGCCTGTTTATCTTGTGTGTGTGCATCTGCTTCATTATAATAAAATATCAGTCGAGCCGAGAGAGTCTCGACTTGTATATAATTAAAGCTTTTCTACACTACAGCAACCACAGCCAGCACGCTGCTCGCCAATTTTTCGTATTCGCATATACATATACACACTCATACATATGCACACACCTCCGTTGACCTCATCTAATTGAAAAGCCATTAAAAAGCTTTCAGCTACTCATTATACATTTATGTAAATATTTGCTGTTTTTATTTCGGTCGCGTTCAAAAACCTCCCGCAATGCACCATAATAATTTTTATTTTAATTTCTGTGCTCTAATTTTTTTATTTTTAAGTTTATGTTCATGTCGCATAAAATATAAATTTCCTAATATTAAGACACAGTACACTTGTAACAAACGAACCAACAACATCTGCCATTTTGCCTATGCGTATACGTAATATTTTGTAAGACTTTGTGTGTTTGACTTTTAAATGCACTACAGCGGTGTGCATGCATAAACTGGTATGGCAAGGCTGTAGTGACCAGCGTTGCCAGTCTTGTTTTTGGTACATTTAGAATTTAGCTGAAACTTGCTACCTCACGTCCTTTTTGGGAATAATTAAGGCGTTGAGCCTGTATATCTGCATTTATGACTTCTAAGTTATGCTAAATAATGCTTTTATGAAAAATTTTTGTTTTGCAAGTTATGTTTTAACCCTAGAAAAATGGAATTACATCAAGAGTCAAAATATTCCTCGAGACACATTAAAAAAAAGTTTTAACTGAAGAACGTAGGAAAAAAACTTCGTTATATAATCACATTACCATTTGCATCCAAGCACTACCTACTCCTTTTACCATAAATTTTAATACGTAACTAAGAAATCCAATTTATTATGTTTCTCTTAGTATGCAGCTTTAGCTATTTCCTTCTGCTACCTTCTTCCTTGAATATGTATCTTACTATATAAGCCCTGGTTCGCTTATCTAATGTTTTAGCTTTTCTGTGACTTAAGCTAAGCAAAAAGTTTAGAGCATGATTCCTGTTGTGGACGAGATTGTTCGCTGTGTTTATTTTTTTTATCTCCGTTTTAGTTACATTCATCGGGTTGTCATTATATCTTTAAATAAGCACCTCCAAGTCGTCTGTGCTGGCTGCCGAAGCAAGGGGGATTAGGTCGACTATTGCTGAGTACCCCTTGGGGAAAAATTTTCTTTGTGTTTTGATTTCATTTTAAAATGACATCTTTAGAGTGAACAATGAGTGATGGGTCCATGGATCTATATAAAGTGCAGGCCGCCCATAGCCTGGAGAACAGGCGGCTACCCGATGGCAAATCGGCTCCCAAAAAGGCACCAGGATTTGATTTGTTGTGAATTGATCTTAGCTTCGAGATTCCTCTTCGACCAAACCGGCGTGGTTGACCCTACCAGTAGCTTTGCTACCGCCGGCATCGCTCTTAGATTCATTGCCCCTACTGAGCCACCTCAGCACGTCAAGGTGCTAGTCCCCGAGAGGGATGAAGGCCCTATGTTCCACTTAGGAAAAAAAAATATATACATAAATCATCATCTTTCTTTTTAGCCTTTCCAAATGTAGTCTTTTGTTAGCTGAGCATATAAAAATGCAACAAAAACGAAAATTAAATAAAGCCATCGTACTGATTCATACATGATTATTATGTATGGAAGAGCATTTTCACCTCAGCCCCACTGCCAGTCCGAGAAAATATTTTTTTGAACCAAATCTGCACCTTTCATAAATATCTTTAGCGCCAAGTCAAGAAGCTCACGGCGTTATCTATGGTCATAATCTCACTGACTTGACTTTTTCTATTTATCTCTGGTCACACTTATTCAATAGTGATACCCAAGATATCTTTGGCAAATGGTGTTCTTATATCAGGTTTTGTTTTTTAATAGTTTTAGTCGCAAATAAGCTGCCAAATATATTCACTATAGCTCAAGTTGTAAACTGCCCCTAACTCAACTTATAATGACTCTAACTGCAGTAACAACTGCAAAAGTGTTTCCTTTTCATTATATACAATCCTCAGACTTATGGGATATATTATTTTATTTATTTCGCGCAAGTTTTGCATCTTTCAGCAATTTGTCAACCGCAAAAGCGAGACGTCAATGGCTGAACAAACCAAAACGGATTAAGCCACAACCTTTTACACACACAACACAGCCACAATCAGATAAAGTTACAGATACACGTGTGTGTGGTTGTATCTGTGTGTGTTTGTGTCTGTCTGCTTGCTTTGAAAACTCTGCCAAAGGGTTGGCAGCTCTAAATTCCAATTGCAAGCGCATAAAAAATTTATGATTCCGGTTGACTAGCAGTGGCAAGCTCTTACACAGATACAACTCACAGAAGTATACAAAAGCAAGCACACACCCACACACCCATACACAGACAAGCTGTGCAGCTCATAAAAATGCTTAAATTCGAATTATTGCACTTTAGTTTAAGCCAAAAGAAAAAAAAAAACAAGCAAGCAAGACAACTTGCAGCTAAAGCATTTTAGCTTGTTCTATTGCCATTTCCATTTTCATTTGTGTATCTGTGTAGGTTTGCATCTGTATGTGTTTGGGTTTGTGGGTTTCTTTGTCTTTGTTTGTGTGTGTGGTTGCAGCATCTTAATGCCAAGCAATTTGCGTTAAATGCGAAAGAGATTAAAACAATGTTGCAGTTCTAATTGTTTTAAGCAGTGACTGGCACACATGGCGTATACGCTACACTTGTAGCAATTGCAATTTAAGTATTTTGTATTTATAGCGCATTTACCCACACAGTGGCACATACGAGGACAGGCTTTGAAGTAACTGGCCTAGTAAAAGGACTGAAGCACGATTGTGATGAAAATTGTTAATCTCAGATAGCTGCACCCTTATATAGATAGATAACAATATTATGTTTCCACTGTTGCTAGCTCTGTATTGGTTGATCGACGATTTATCAACAGTTACCAAAAAGCTCAAAAAGTCCCATATATAGTTTTTAAACATCGATTAGCACTGCTTCAAAATAGTTACCCGATCAAGTTTATTATCAACCACTGCAGCAAATCTTTGGCAGATAAATTTCTTGAGTCTAAATGTCTACGATTTCAACCAGCAGATCAACCTGGTGACTGAGATGGTTTCTTTTCTTGTGCGCTTACATTTCAGCCCACCCTCGCACTCAATGCCATTTGGCAGGCAAGACAACGTCAACACTGTCGAACCCAAATCAGATACCATCGCTCCGGCCATCCGGCCCGACCAAGTTGCCATGACAGAAGCCAAGCAGCATATGCGGCAGTGGGAGCACACAGAATCCGTACTCGTATCCTTAGTACTGAAGCAATCAGACTCAAGACTCAATTTGCGCAGCTTAAGTTTCATAGTTGCAATTATGAGATTATTAAACGCAATGCGTTCTATGTGCTCTTTATGTTTTAGTATCTATGTGTGTGTGTGTGTATCTGTGTGTCAAGGCTTTGTTTGCTGTGTGGCAGCAATATGGCCGTGGCATGCTTCTGGCTTACCCAGATTTTGGCGGAAACTCAAATTGCTTTTTGATGTTAATACATAGACAAGTGTGTGTGGCAAGTTTTGTTTGCTTGTAGAGTACGCTACGCTTAATTCAAGTCATACGAAGTTGCATCAAGCTGACTGCACTATATGCGCATATTAAGTATACGCCATGTTAAACGCTTTAAGACAAACTAATGTTGAAAAACTTAGCAAAATGCCATACAAATGGCCAGAGTTTTCAAACAAACAAAGGACCACAATTAAGCCAGAGTAAAATGAGAAGCAAAGTTTTTGCTAATTCCAAGCATAATTGAAACCATTTCAATGTTAATTCAATCTAAGTAGTTTATCTTTAAGATTTAAGTGAGTGGCACAAAGGCAAAAAAGTTTTGAGCAGAGCAAGACGAAGTGTACTGCGGCAAAAGTAGCTTAAATGGCTGTGGCTCCGAGCTGGTAAGGGTTGTCAGATACTTCATATAGCAAACTTTTTGCTTGATTGCGCCATTGACTATATTAATATTGAAGCATTTAGAAAAGATCACTGATGGATGTTCGGTAGCGTCGTGGAACTCTGTCTTCTTCTTGACAGTGTCACAGATGCTGATCCCTAAGGTATGTAGCAAATTTATAGCCAGCATTTTGTGTAGTCTAGTCTTTCCGTATCACCCAACGAGGGACTCTAGACTGGCGCAGCATGGACAAGGGGTGGACCAATTGCGCTTATTTCCAACCTCTTTCTTTTTGTTCCGAATTTGAGGATCTTATTTCTATTAAGGATTCTTTTGACAATTGAAAGTTGTGGTTACGGGGTTTTCCACTGTCGTAGGTAATCAAGACATGGGAACTCGGGGTAACTTAGTACTTAAAATAGCGCTTAAATTATCCTATTTTCCTCTAATACTTTAATTTGTCAAATTGTTATTGTTATCTGCTAGACACTCTAAAAAAAATCTCATATGATGTACTCTAAAACAAAAAAACTTTATGCATTTTTGCACTTAAAACATTTCGAGACTTTTGTGCTAAAAAAAAATTAAATATCATATATTCAACAACTTTTGCTGTTATTATTTTCACATTCATCTCAAAGTTTTTCAGATATGCTCTTCACAGTGCATATCTAATTGACAGTGACAGTAAGTGCTCTAGCATTTTCCAACACTCTTTTAAATGCACTTGCTTACACTGCCTCAGCCCGCATTTGCATTCCTTCAGCCATAACTTTTGCAATGGCCTGGTTCTTGTGATGAAATTCATAAACAAGTTTATACCATAGTACATATCTCTCTGTCTATATGAAAAAAAAAATATGCTAATAACATTTAGTTGCCACAAAAAATAGCAAAAAAAAAATTACACAAAGTTTGCATTTCTTTGAAATCAGTTTTTCCTTTAACTTCCCCTTTTGCGCTGCTACTTGGCGTATTTTTCACAAGTTTTGCGCAACGAGAGCGTAGTGAGGCGCCATTTTGTTGTGGCCGCAACTGTCCAAGCGATAGTGCCCCAACAACTACGCTGCATCTTTTCGCTTTTCAAGTCCACGGAACGAAGTCAACGCCAACTTTCCATACGGGGGTAGAGTTGCAATTTAATTTGCCTGAGCTATTAGTTGAGGCATGCAGAGAGCAGTCCAGGAATGGCAATGATCTACTTGGTGCGGAGGCTGCGCAGCTGGCAGGGGAAAGCTAGTTGCTGCGCTCAACAAAAAGCTTACTATTATGCCCAACTAATAAGTTATGCGGTTTTTACTTTTGCCACAACTTTTGCTGCGGTGCCACATTATTTCTTGAAAATGAGATACATTTTGTTTGCTTAAGCTCACACACACACACTTACACTGATATACATATGTTTTATATATGTAGGTAAGTATTTCTAAAAAGCGTTATGTTCTGTTTACTTTGATTTTTGGCCACAAACCAAACTATTTTGGTTTTTAACAAGTATACGACCCTTTTTGCTTTGTTGTTTTTAGGCCTAAATGCAATTCATTCATAACGCCTGAATGCATGCCACACAAATGTCGCAAAATGCAACTAATTAAAATATTATGCAACTACTAAATATGTAACTAAAATATATGTTTATAATCTTTGATTAACTGGGCTTTAACTGTTGCCAAATCAATTGCTGACGGCTATCAGAACACTAGCCAACAAAATTTAAGTCTATTGAAAGCCTTTGGCTTGTGTTTAATTTGGAGTCACTGCTGAACATAAATATGTAATCGATTTCAGATTTTAGAAAATTAACGAACGCCATCTTGAAAGATGATTGAGTCAGCTTGACTTTCGTTACCTCTTTAAAAAAAAGGTTTGCCTTGATGAACAGCAATGAAATAGAATTTTTTCATAACTGAAAAAATTATACATTTTTCTTTAATGTGTTTCAAGCCGTTCAAATCAAAGTAGCTTTACATTTACGAATTTATTTTTATTCTTAAAATTAATTGTGCAAAAAAAAAAACAATTCTTTTAACCATCTATCTTAAAACATATCTTTACAAATTTCTCACTAAATGCAAAATTTATTATATGTAAAGCTCAAATAGAAATGATTAAAATAACAATTTTTGTTAATCTAAAAATTTAAGATAAAATACATAAGTATTTGTCGTAAAAGTATTATTTTTCACAAAGAAATTTTTCAAGTATCTTTTTTTAATTACCAGATACCTAGGTCTTGTCAATGAAATCGTGTCAAACGGAAAGCTAGATTGACTTTAACGATACAAAAATGAAGAAATAAGAATATAAAAAATGTTTAGTTTTTGTGGAAATTATACAGCCATAGCCCATCCGATATATAATGCAATTTTCTTCATGACAATCGATGGTCGAGCTTTTGGCAAAAATTTAATTTCTTTTATTTCAACAGAGTCGAAGTTTTTAGTTGTAGTAGTTAGTAATAATTCTCTCAGTAAATAAAATTTGGACAATTTGTCCGTGGTTTCCGCCCTTACTCCTAATAGGAGCGATACGTTGTCTTCAATGAATAAAGGAATACATATACCTCTGTCCGTGAGAAATTTGGTATCTTTAATAAGAGTAAAAGAGTTCAATACAGAATTAATTTATTTGTGAGAGTGAGTTAAAACGTACCTACATGTGTATCATCCAGTATTGAATATATTTTAATATAACTATTGAACCGGACTAACTGAGCAGATCTAGGGCAACTAGGGAGATTAATGATAAAACCTTTGAAAACGTCAGGGAATTGCTGGGAGTAAGCTCAAGTGCTTCGTGGCGTATACGTAATATATAAAATCGTCAAGAATTTTATAAATGGCATAAGTAGGTGTAAAATGCCAGTGAAGCCCTTGTATGTTTTATCTGATTCTGAAACACAGTTAAAATAATAGATTTGAAAAAGTTATCATATAAGGGGTAACACCGGAGTAGAATCTTCAAAAAATCGATGATTTTTTTGCTTGGTAGACAATTATGTTAGAAATCATGTCCCGAAGTGATTTTAAAAAAAAATTTTGCTCCACTTATAAGCCACCCCGCCCTGCGGTCGGGCCAGCTTTCAAACTTTAAACGCGTTTTTCTCGGAGCCTCTCTTTTTCAAATGGCTACACAAATAACTTCGTAAATTTGTATCTTTTGTATCCGATCGATTAAAGATTTGGACACAATCTTTATATTGGGTCGTTCACTAAGTAATTTCGTTTGATGACAACAGCTGATCTTATTGAATTTTTTCGCAGCCAACTTCACACTTAACCGCTTTACCTTTATATATTTGAACATTTTTTGGAATAGTTTTTGTTTGGTGCCCTATCGATGATAGAAGATCGAAAACAGCATTTTCGGCATATTTTACTGTTTTACTATCAAAAGGGTAAAAATGCAGTTCATGCAAGGCGAAAATTATGTGATGTGTACGGAAAAGATGTGTTGACCGAACGCCAATGCAAAAATTGGTTTACAAAATTTCGTTCCGGCAATTTCGATCTTGAGGATACACCATGTCCTGGAAGGCCTCTTGAAGCCGATGTGGATAAAATAAGGTCGTTGGTCGATGCAAATCGTCGACTAACAACTCGAGAGATTGCTGAAAGATTAAATTTGTCTAACGCGACCGTTCACAAGCACATGAAACAACTAGGATTAATTTGGAAGCTTGACATATGGATTGCTCATGTTCTTACAGAACGAAATTTGCTTCATCGCATTAACGACTGTGATTTGCTTATCAAACGTCAAAAAAGTGATCCATTTTTGAAGCGCATTGTTACTGGCGACGAAAAGTGGGTTGTTTACAAGAATGTAAAGCGCAAGAGATCATGGTCTAAAAAGGATGAACCAGCTCAAACCACTTCGACGGCCGATATTCACCAAAAAAAAAAGGCTATGTTTTCTGTTTGGTGGGATTTCAAAGGGATCGTTTATTTTGAGCTTTTGCCCGACAATACCACGATTAATTCTGAAGTGTATTGTGATCGGCTGGACAAATTGAGTGATGCACTCAAACAGAAGAGGCCAGAATTGATCAATAGAAAAGGTGTAGTGTTCCACCAGGATAATGCGAGACCTCATACAAGTTTGATGACTCGCCAAAAGCTTTTTGAGCTTAAATGGGATGTGCTACCACACCCACCATATTCTCCAGACTTGGCACCTTCGGACTATTACTTGTTCCGGTCTCTGCAAAATTTTTTGGTTGGGAGAACCTTCACCTCAAATCAGGACGTCAAAAACCACTTGGACCAGCTTTTTGCCTGCAAGGATCAAAAATTTTATGAGCGTGGAATCAATCTCTTGCCCGAAAGATGGCAAAAGGTATAGGGATCAAAATGGAGAATACATAATTTCATAAAATGTTTTACACAATAAAAAAAATCGTGTTTACATTGCACTAAAAAAACGAAATTACTTAGTGAACGACCCAATAGATTCTATTTTCCAATTCATTTTAAATAATTTTTTTTTTTTCTATATTTCGCTTGCTTTTGGTGCATAGATTAAGAGGATAACATTTTCTTTAAAATTTAGATCAATAGCGACGTCAAAAAGCTGCAGCCGTGGAGGCCTCTCTTAGTCATGTACCCGTAGCTGTCTACAGGCGCCATTTTGTTTTTTATTACTTTGGAAAAATTCGTTTTTGTAGCCCTAAGAATAATGATATAATATCGGCTGATATTTGGATTTTAATATAAAACAGTTTCTTTGTAAAAAATCGAAAAATTACCTTAAAAACCCATGCTCCACAAAAAGTCACATTCGTTTGCTACTCAGATGACTGTACTACCTAAATGAAAAATATGCGATTTATTTTTAGAAAAAATTCAGATTATTTAAATTAAAACTTCGTCCAACTTTTGTTAACCAGTGTTATATTATTTCGTAACTATATTTTAGTCACTGTGTCTAATTAAGAGCACACTTCAATGCCCAAAAGTTATGCAAATTTAGAACTCCGAAAAGTAGGCAATAGAAAATATCTTAAATGCACAAAAGTGGGCTGCCAAATGTTTAGATGTTGAAGTTGTTGCTGTTGCTGCTGCTGCTTGTCATTTGGCTTAATTAAAATGTCGCCAAAACAATTCAATTTAAATGCAACATGTAAGAGTGTGGGTTGTGGCTTGGGTCGGCCATCTTGTAAACAGAGCCAAAATGTAAATACAAAGCACGCACGCACACACACACGTGCCAGCAAGCGCGTGAGCTGTCTATGTGTCTAGCTGTGTGTCTCTGTGTGTGTGAGTTTGTGTCTTTATGTGTCGCTGTATGTGTGCAAGGTTTACTCAGGCGCATCAGCGTCAAATTGACAAACAGCTGCTGCCTGAATGTTCTGTCTAACTGTTGTTTCAGTACGTTATGCTCTCGTGCACCTTACTCTCTCTGCCTTAGTCCCTCTCTCTCTCTCTCTTTGTAATCCTCTCTGCTAGCATCGATTCAAACCGCAGTGCGTTGCTTGACAAACTTTGCTCATGTATTTGTGTCAATCAAAGACACTCACAAAAGCACACACACGCACACAAACTCATAGATACACACAAACACGTGTAGGCTTCATCTTTTGTATGCTGCACAGTAATTAGCTCATTTATGTTGATTTCCTTTGACATGAACGCCCTTAAAATATAAATTGCTAAAATTAATTCAGCTTATTCATTATGCACATGCCCAGCCACAGCCACAGCCCATAAGCCAAAAGCCATCTAACATCTATTTATAAATTTCTTGTCAAAATGTTATTGACAATTTTCAAGTCCTGCGGTCTCCTTACGCACAATTGTTAAGTTTCCAAATCATAATTTCCAACGTGCATAATTAAAAGCTCTTATGGTTGACTTTGATCAGCTGTAAAGTCACAAATTAAAGAGCCAAAACAGCCGTCAAATTGTTTCGACTTTACTTGCCACAAAAACGATTGAAATTTATTGCGCCCACAAATTGTGACTACTAAAAACAAAGCTCCACAATTAGCTGTATATCTTGTTTAAAGTTGTAGCTTTAAGATGTTTCATTCAGCGTAGCAACTAATATTGAGCAGCAGTTAAGATATAGAATTTTACGTAATCATAAAGCATTAGTTGCTGCTGGGTTCTACAAATTAAAGCTGGGAGTAAGCTGTACTGGACAGCTAAGAAATGAGATTACATTAATAGAAAAGATTTATCTGATTTTTTCTGCAAAAGTGTCTTAAGTTAATTCTTTATCCCATCGAGAATACTTAATCGTATTTAATTGATAAGGTCACACTTAAATTTCATTTTATTTATTTTTTAGCTAACATGAGACCACGTAAAACTCAAATTATAAATATCTTCAGCTAAAGGGTTTTCCAATAAGAGGTGTTATTTTGGTATTCAAAGAAAAATGCCATTTTTTTAGATAAATGGTGTATTGTTTATTTCATAATAAAGAACACCAGCCAAATGGCCACCACGACCACGCTTATAGGACCATATCTTTTTCATTAAATTTTCCATAACCAAATCGCAAAGCGGCTGCCCTATGTCCTCGATAGCCCTTATCTCTCTTCTATCTTTGAGGTCTTGAATCGACGCTGGGCTGTCGGCGTAGACCTTATCTTTCACGTGGCCCCAAAGGAAGAAGTCGCAAGGTGTTAAATCACAATCACCTCTTCGAGAGATAACACGGTCCGGAAGCTTTTCCCGTAAAAGAGCAATGGTTTCGTTGATTGTGGGGCACGTAGCGCCGTCTTGATGAAAATAAATGTTGTCCAGATTAATACCATCCAACTCCGACCATAAAAAATCATTAATCATCTCTCGATAGCGCAATTCATTCACCGCAAGTGTTGATCCAAGCTCATTTTCGAAAAATGTCCCCGCCGGACCATAAACCGCACCAAACAGTCACAAGTTGAGGATGGAGGATGATTTTTCGATGGAATTCCGGATCATTTTCCTGCATTTCAAGGACTGTGTTAACTGAACTTTATAAGCCTTAAGACCCAAGTCTTTATGCAAAATACGGTGTAATGATGTTTGTGGAATGCCCAATTCCAAAAAACGACGACGAGGACAAACCAGCGTTTTCTTCAACACTTTGGGCTACAGCAGCAATATTCTCAGTTGTTCTTGAGCGACGTGCACGGGTTCTATTCTTCACATAACTAACTTTTCCTAACAGCTCGAATTTTTCCACCAATTTCTGTATTGCGGTCCGACAAGGTGCTTCACGACGACCCAAAAGTGCTTTAGTTTTGCGAACTGTGACTGCAAGATTTTCACCATTTTTGTGGTGAATTTTAATAATTTCAATGCGTTGTTGAAGCGTGTATCGTTCCATTTTTAGTAATGGCGTAGTTTCTTCTTGTCAAATTTCAAAGAATAAAAGCTTCAAAAGTGACAGCTACCGAAATACCGGGTGATTCAAAATAACACCTCTTGTTGGAAAACCCTATACATGATACAAAAAAAGCATCTGACTTTTTGATAGAGTTAAAAGATTCTCAGTGGAAAAGTCTGCCATGGTCAAACACCTTGGTATAATTAAACCATCCACAAATACCAGATTTTGATCCTAACAGGCAACTGAAGGCATGACAGACGATAATAACCAAGGCCTCATGAGCTATATCCGTCTTTCTGACAACCTTGATATCATAGACCATAATATCTAGAGACACCTCTCCCTACAAAGTTTGGTTAGTAAATAAGGAGCGCCATCAAAAATTGAATCTAGACTCGTGAGCCTAATAAAAAGGGAAACGTTGACATTTTAACAAAACTTTCCCCTGACCTACGTAATCTATATTGCCTAAAATCCTAGAGTCCCTTAAGTTGCTCTTAAAATTTGGCAAAATATTTTTTTTAAGAAAGTGGCAACAAAAAACCCTCAAAGAATGATTTTTTGTGTGGTACATAACATAAACTTAAACGAAATTTATTTTAATACGGTCACATAATTTTTGTTTCAGTGTTGCAAAACGCTATCACTATTTGCAGCATATTGACTGCCAAAGTAATTAACTGAGAGCAGTTCCTTTAGAGCAGAGCCTGCATTTACGTTACCTTAATTGACCTTAATTTTAAAAAAAACAATGAAGAATATTATAATTGCAGAGCACATCTCCGCCTGACATGTCCAAATGGCGTTCTCCGTTTTAAGCTGACTCGTACATGGCACTGCTTCAGCTTCATATACATACATGCATTATTGACTGTTGCTCCTCTGACAATGAGCTGAGCTGCTGCCACATGCCACATGCCAGATGCAAAATTGGTGTTGTCAACTCTGACAATGCTGTCGTCAATGCTGTGGCTGGGAGTCGGATGTCTAGTGGCGGGTCTGCTAGCGCCGGCTCCTCTACTGGCTGCTCCACGTCAATTTTTCTGATGAGCTTGTTGCTGTTGTCGATTGTCATGTAAGGATTTAATAATCTTGTCATGTTCCTTTTGTGGCACTTGCCTTTTGCCACAGCATCCATTGACAATTTGAATGCCTCTTTCATTCTCTTGATTTACATTAACTTATTGTTCGTTCTGTGTTCTGCTTACGCTCTTTTATCAGGCTTACCTGGCGCTTTTTACTTCCTCCACGTCGTCTTCAGTTCTTCATCAGCTGCAAATGTGTAATGACCTTCTTTTTTATATGCAAATAATAACGGAAATGACTTAAATGCATTTTTTATGTTTTATTTACTTTTGCTGTCGTTGTCGCGCTGCTGACAGCGCTGCAGCATGTATGCTATATGCCACAAAATATCAGAGTTCAAGGTCATGCGGCACAATGAGCAGGAAATGTAACATGGTTATAAAAAATGCATAGGCCTAATTGGCAGGTGTCATTGAAAACGTCAGGGACATGCTTGGCATAAGGTCACAGCAAAGTGCTTGGTGGCGTATGCGTGATTTATAAAAATGGCTGACCTTGGTTGCAGCCATCTTTACTTCACTTATAGACAGTGCTTGAAATAAGATAGGAATATGCGTAAAGTGCCAGTAAATTTGTTGCTATACTACAAGCCTTTCAATTCCAAGAAAATATTCTTTATATACTTATTTGCAGATTTTGTGAAAAACAAGCTGACTTGCGGGATAAATATACGATTCTTGGAAGGAAGCTTTTAATAAGATAATAAATAAGCTACCGGCGACAAGGCAGTCACTTTCATGTTATATCATTAAATATTAATGCCATATTTCAATACATTTTTTTTGTTTTCTGTATATACATTGCATGAATTTAGAAAACATTTAAAAACACAGAGAAATTTGAGACTTGATGGGCGTTCTTATGTTTTTTTGACTGTATTTTAAATCGTAAATAATTTTTAATGAATATATTTTGTTTCCTACGCGTTTTGATTTCGTTACAATCTTCTTTAGGCGGTCTGTTTTTTTTTTTTTTAATCATATTTTTTACCACAAAAACATTAAATATATATTTTAGCTGCAAGCTTATTAGCTGCTAATAACAAAAAAAAAAAATTTGTTTAGATAATTTTAAAGAAATTTTTTTTTAAAGTATGGCAATCAAAATCTACAGCTTCCAATATTATTACACTGCACACTCGTTAGCGTGAACTAATTAAAACCAAGGAAGTTCACATTAACAAAAGTGTTCACGTTTTCGGATGCCAAGCAAGTATCAAGTTAATTCACAGGTTTAAATACACACTTAATTGTTGTTTTGAATAGGTACATAGTAATTTGAGTAAAAAGTTTATTTTTTTTATTTAAAAAATCAGTCATGTTTTCTGTGTCTTCTGTTTTTCTCCCTTAGTCGTTTCAGTACATTCATATCATTTTGATAGACGCCTTCATGGCTAGCCCACTGTACCGCTTTGCTAAAAATCTGAATTGCTTCACTTGGTTTAATTTTCTCCCGTGCCTCTGAGATGCAGTCATCGTCGTTGGATTCGTCGTTAGATTCGCCCTCCTCCTCCGTTTTTTCTGGCAGAACTTTCGAGAATAAGCCGGACTCATCAGATTCAGCCATTTAAGCTTTAAGTATTTCTTTAAACGGTTCCACTAGCTGAGCCTGCGAAGAAAATTTTTCGCCTGATATATGAGGAAGAAGTCGAACACCGTATCTTTTTTTAAATCCATCACTAGCGTGGAAATCACCATCGCGTTCCTTCAACTTTGAATGCAGTGTTTTTGCTTTTTCCTTCAGCATTTTCAAAGCACGTACTGGCCAATTCTTACTTTCCATACGAATAAACCAACGATAAAGAGCTTTCTCCATTTTGTGCAGCTCTGAAGTACGCAAGGTTTTTCGCTAAGCACGTCACACTCGATCCTTTTCGTACAAAATCGAGAATTTCAGCTTTTTCTTTCAACGTCAATTACACAAGTCTTTTACAACTCATTTCTATTCTGCATAGATATAAACTAAGACAACGCTCTATGCTAGGCCAAAATGGCCAAATAAAAAACATAACACACTATTAGGTATCATCAAGATCAGAATTATTTGAGCTCAATGAAAATTACATGCATTGAAACTTTTATTGTTCATGTTATAGAGCTTTCTTGCCTTGTTCACGTTTTGGAGTAGTCAATGCACAAAAAAAATTTTTTCACGTTTTGGAGTATTCTCGTTATCGAGCGTGCACTGTATAGGACTTCAATTGTAAGGATTTTGTTTTGTGCTATTTGAATTTTTAATGGTCGCTTTAATGGTCGCGTATTTTACTTTTTTTATATCTCAATTTTAAAACTTAAAAATTATTTCAGTAGAAGTTATTTATAATATTAAAGTCATTATTAAAATATAGAAAATTGCACCCCACGCTTTTTTTACTATAATTGAATTAATTTATTTATTGCTTGTCAGAATTTTCTGTTGCTGTAATACAAACTCTTGATACTTCAAAATTATTTTCTTCTTTTTAGTTCGGTTTACTATTAAAGCGTGTTCTTTTAGTTTTTTGAAATTATAATTTTTTATTTTCCAAATTTTATTTCAAAGCATTAAAAGCTCTAGCTGTTATAGCTTCATATTTTCATGGATACTTTAGCTCAGCGGTGGGCAAAACTACTAATGCAATTTTTTTGTGCCTGTGTGCGTGAACAAAAAAGAACTTTCGAAAATGCCGATGTACAATGGGCCAAAACTGTTTTTTTTTTGGCATAGCTGAAATCTATTCGCTGTTATCATTTAATTCGATAATGTAATTGACTTTTATTTCGGATGGCCAACATTTTATTTAAAATAAATTGTTCAAATGTGATCTGTGAGTGCATTTGAGCAGTAAAATATAAAAAAATATTACTTGCTCATACCATATTATTACTGTTTGCAAGTGACGCCTGCTGGACACTTACATTTTAACGACTAATAAAAACCAAAAACAAGCAGTGTTCGCATTGTTTCGTATTTGCCATGTGACTTTGCTTTGCGTTCCATTGTAAGTCTAGCTAGATTCTAGCTCACACGTACGAGGAGAGCTTTTGTGGTAAAAAGGTTTTTTCTCGTACGTGTGAAAGCTCTTTGGCACGCGTGCCGTCTGAGTGCCCACCGCTGCTTTAGCTAAACAAAGATACATGTTCAGTTTCTACTGAAGATTAAATGCATAAAAACAATGCTGCCATAAAGAAAATACCAGCTTAGTTTAATTTCAAAACTAAATTTTCATATCTGGTCACACTTTTCAAGCCTCATACGATAAATCTTACCCAAACTGTCATCGATTCTGCTGCTTAAAAGCTGAATTGCAATAAAGTTTGCTTATGATCAATACCTCGTCACATGTTTTCACCTTACTGCTCTATATTCATGCGTTATATCATAGATTATTCCACCGCACATATGTTTAGAGTCGTGTCAATTGAGCATACTGCAAATGCCTTTGGCTTACATCGCTCCGCTGCCCCTCCGACTGCTGCGTACTTTTGCCATACAAAGCAACAGAGCAGAGTTGCTACTCACGCCAACCATGCTGTCTGCAACTGGCAGAGTTGCAATGCAAAACCACCAACAACTGTTGTTGTCTGTCGAACGTCAGGGGCGTCATGGCTTGCACTCTGAAGCATTTTAGCTATGCGTGCATTCAGTTGGAATATGTGTGTGTGCCACCAAGGGAAACTAAACTACGGTGTGACCAAGAGCAAAAAAAAAAAAAAAATGAACAAAAAAAAAAGGGAATAATAGCAGCGGCCTGTTAGGGGTAGTCAAGTCGTTTTGGTTTTAACGTAGCCCTTGGCAGCATTTAGCATTTTATCAAGCTCAACCAAAAGGAAACATATCCCACTATGACATATCAGCAAGGGCATGCTGCGTATACGCAATAAATTGACATGTGCCAGCGGCAAAAACCGAACAAGTATATAAGTGAGTGAATACTTGTGTGTGTGTATGTGTGAGTGTGCGCCTGCTTATATACGCCTAATAAAAACAAATTTTGTAGAAAAATTTGTGGATTTTACTTATATGTACACTACTACGTTCAAGACATATTGATCGATGTTACGTATACGAAGCGTATACAAGTTTGTGCAAAATTTTTGTGGCTTCATTGGGACAACGTCAGCACAGAAATTTTGCTGTAAATACATTACAAAAGACAATATAGATAGACCCAAGAAGTGAAACTTATTGTTGCAGAAACTTTTGCACTTTTTCGGGGTAACCTTTTTGCTTTTCTTTTTTTTTTTTTTTTGTTGGGTAGTAAACGCCATTTTGTCGTCGTCGTTGTTGTTGGGGTGTTAAGTTTTGCGCCAAGTGTAAAGTCAGTCAGCTGGAGTGTTTGAATTGAACCTTTGAGCTATTTTCTTTTCACACAGAATACTTTTGGTGTCTGCAAAAAGTAAAAGTTGAGTGTTGCAAAAGTAACGAAATACCCAATATAAATGTTGATTCAGTGGATAACTTGACTTACTTTGGTGTGTATGTGTGTGTGTTGTTGAAAAAACTTTACACATACATATGTGCGTGAATCTATACTCACACTGCTAAAGTTATAATTCACTTAAAGTAACTATATACAATAGTGAGGCGCTGCCTAGTTTCTTGGGCAGTTACCACTTTGTAGGGGCTTGCATGTTGTACGACATATTTGATTGCTATTGATTTGGCTAAATAATAGGCTTTGTTCTGACAAGCTGACTAAATATTACAACTGACTGACTATACAGCACTGGTAATGTCAAAAGGGTTTAACCTTGCCATGGGACAGCTAAAACTCTCAGCAATTATATTCAATTTGCGACAATTTATGTCTGTCTACCCGCACAACAATTGAAAAAACATTAGCCATGCGGCATGCATGCTCCACATCAATGACCAATTTGATGGCCATTTTGTTTAATTAAAAATTTACTACTAGTATGCATTTACGTAATTAAAACTTTTAAAGCATAGACATACGCACAGCAGGCACTCAGTTCGGGCGGTATACATATAGAAGCTATGTATATAAGCAAGGCGGTACAGCAAGTTGCCACATAAAAGTAGCTCACGTGTCACGCTCATAAAAGTCACACATAAAACAACAACAACAACAAAAAACAATAGCAAGAGCAGCCAATTTAATTACAAACAGAAAGCATTAAAATTTGTAATTTCATCATAAAAATTTTGTTGTATCTTGGTAGGATGTAGACGGGGTAGCTACGAGCAAGCAAATTGTTGAACGGCACCTGTAAGGGGCGGCAGCTAGAAGCAGCAGGGCGTGGCAGCACCTACTCAAATTCCAGTACACACAAAGAAATTTGGTGGGCAATAAACTTGGCATTCATGGTAGCTGATTCTTGGCTATACGGCATTAAAAAAAGTCTTTAAACTTTGGTGTTGAGGTTAAGCAGGATGTTATGAAATTACAGCCATCTTGAAAAAAAGTGTATAAGCGTATTTTTATCGGTTTATTTGTGATATTAACAAGAATGTCCCCTTATTGACATGGGGCGATACTTTCCTCCTCCATTCGACTCTCGATTTTGGACTCAAGAACTGTCCCCTAAAAGTAAGTTATTACTCTAAAGTTCCTTCAATATGCTTAATCGAAATTAGTACTTTCGATTTTTTTGAGTGTACTACTTGTCCCTATTGCCGCTGGCGCTGCTGCTCTTTGCCAGCAGATTGGCTAATTCATGTTCAACTTCATCATGGCCAAAAAGGGAAAATTCCCTATTTGCGTGTATGTGTGTGGGAGTGTATCTGTGTGTTTGTGTGTGTGCGTCTAAATTGCGGTTTTTAATTACTTTATTTTATTGCAGAAGTTTTTGTTAAGCATGAAGATTTCACAGTATATAAAATCTATGTGGTGTGAAATTCAAGTGAGAGAGATGCCAAAAATGCTACCAAATATAAAATGGAGAACTCACAGCTAAGTAACAATGGACAACTGACACCGTTAACATGCCACTTGGACATGGAACTCGGAATTGTTGTTCTTGTTGTTGTTGTTTTTGTCGACTTTGAATGACTTTAGAAGTCAAGCAAATTCAAGCTGCTGAACTCTAAGCGCCTTTTGTTCTGCCTTAACGCAGTTCATTTTACAGTTCCCGGAACAAAACATTCGTTAACTTGCGTTTTGTTTTTCCGACTTTACCAGTATCCAGACCTATTGCAGTGCAACATGACACATGTCAACTGCGCCGAGCCACCCTAGTCCCACCCGCACGGCAAAGCAGCAGAGATCCTGTGAAGATGACCAAAAATTCACAGCCGGCTGACTGCAGACAACTTGACTGCTTTTTATACACTATACCCAGTGAGTAAGGGGTAGCTTAAATTAGTGCAAAAAATTGTGTTTTTAGTAGGCTCTAGATGGAAATAAGTTAGATCGTACCAGGACCATAAACAAGAAAATTGTCATACCATACGAAAAATTCATTAAGCTGTTTCCGAAGCATTTGTTCTTTGAAAACCAAGCAAATCTTCAGACGTGGGTTTCCTTTACACCATTATCTTAAAAAGTGATACAGACCCGTCTTGCTTTACCTTTGCCAATGCATTTCAGTTGGGAACGGGAAAGTGGATCCAAATTTTACTTCGCACGTCACAAAGTAGACGCCCGTCCGCATCCCTCCCGAATTTTTTTTTAATTAGCTTCTTTGCCTTGAAATTTTTCATTTACAAGCTTGTTTCATATTCGAGGACCAAAAAGTTCTCAAACAAGCTCTTGGAGAGTGTCAGCGTAACTAAATATTAATAGGTCAGATATTTTTCTTCCAACAAATTTTATCCTAAAACATACCATGCTACATTCCGAAAATTTGTTGGCTTCAGCGGTTTTTTAATTTCTTCTCTTTCAAATAAAATTGTTGAGCATTGTTTTAATACAAAGTTGCCAGAAACACAAAATAAAGTCTGAGACTCTAGGTCCATTGTCAGAACTCTAGAAGCCAGAGCAATACTTAGAAATGTGAAAAGTTTATAATTAAATAACAAAAATCTTCACCCAAAAAAAAAAAAATATAAAAAATATAAAAAAAAATAAAAAAAAAAAATTTAATTTTCCCCAAAAAAAAAAAAAAAAAAAAAAAAAAAAAAAAAAAAATTTTAAAAAATTTTAAAAATATAAAAAAAAAAAAAAAAAAATTTAATTTTTAAAAAAAAAAAAAAATAAATATTTTTTTTTTTTTTTTTTTTTTTTTTTTTTTTTTAACAAAATCGGATGAAAATGGTGAAAACTAAAGTTATAGTGAGCTATGAAGTGCAAAGTGTATGTTCTAGTTGTGTTTTCCCAATGTACACACACTCCAATTGCTTCTTTTTTTTTGTCACTCTGAGTAATTGGCAGTTGCAAGTGAGTACAAAAATATTGCGCTCAGTGCAATGCATACGCAGTCAGTTGGTCAACTCAGACAGTTTTCAGTCAGCTCAGCCATTCGAACGGGCTACTCCAAGCATTTGTCAATTAACGCTTATTGTTTGGGTTTGGTTCCTCTTTTTTTCATCTTTTGTATGTTTCTGGGGGTTTTCATGTTCAATCTTGTAGTGTGAGCCCAGCAGCGCTGTTGCCAAACTTCATGGCGTGTGCTGCACATGTCCGCTTGTCAAACAGGCAATAGCAATGGCGACTCTGCCACATCGAGTCAGTGGCACACGGTAGCAGGAATTGCATTTCAAATTTCAATTTACCGACAACTGTTTCGATTGTTTACTTTGATTTATTTACGTTGTGTTGTTTATGCGGTTTCGCATAGTTCTGCGCTTTTGTGCGATTCACTGACAGAAAGCACACAGAGAGAATAAGGTGCAGTTGGGGCATAATGACTATTGAATACACTGTACGAACAACCACGCACTACATACTGGGCAAAAAAGGCTCGTTTTGGGAAAACAAAATAATAATAGATAGAGACAATTGCACATTTGAATAAACGTAAAGGGAAGCCCATACCAAAATCCGATTACAAAATAATAACCAAAGTAATTTCTGTTCTTGAACGATGCGCAGACCACCGAAGATAGCAGAGTCGATTTTTGTTGTTGTGCTGATCAAATTTGTTTATGGCGCAACTAAGTATGCCCCTTCCTCTTTGAGTGTAGTGTATACAAAGAGACCAGAGAGAGCGAGAGAGGAGGCTGCCTGCGTGAGGACGACAGTGTTGGGAGACGTACAGAGTACGCTAGAGTAATCCACTAATACGAAAGCTGGGGCTTAGTTTCTGTTTTTTATGTGTATAAATGTAGCATCCTGTGTATCCATGTATCTCTTCAACAGTATTGAAATCGATTTATTTGTATTTGCAAAATATTTGGCAAGTCCTGACGCATGCCATTTTTATATATTTTATTTATTTCAGTGCAATGCTACGGATAGAGTTTTTGGTATTAGTTTCAGTTTTAGCTGCTGTTTACTTTGCTGGCAAAAGCTGAGTGCTATATATTGTTGTCAAGTGAATTTTATACAAAAAAAAAAACAATAAGCCAAAGCAAAATTTTATTCAGCAGTCTAAAAAGTAATAAAGTTGGGCAGTATTTGTTTTATTTGTGCTTGTGACGACATAAGCTGCAAAATATCAGCATCGTAAAAGTCGAAATGTCTATCAAGACAATGGTATACCCTATTTTTTAAACGTCTGTGAAGACGTGTTACATTCACTTTTAAGAAAAGAAAAGGGCGAACAAAGTTAGCAGATGAGGCCGCTGCATTAATGATATCAGTCAGTTCCAACATAATAGTGACGTCACTACGATTGATTTTACAGGGTGAACAGTTGAAAATTTTATTTTGGTTTTAATATATTAAATAATTATGTTGGAGGCATTCTCTGTCAAACCAGCCCCTTCCACCTCACACTTAATCTTTTAAGGTACATCAACGTTTTGATGGTGATTTTTGATTAGTTTTTGACCTAAGATGACCGCCGAATACTTAAAAAATCATTCTTAGGTCCGCTATTTTGTAATTTTGAAATTGTAACTCCAGATTCGTGATTAGCGACCCCGAAAACCCATATTTGCATATCCAACATGAACTTTAGACATAAAATGAAAAACATATCTTAGGTCCGCCATTTTGAAATTTTGAAAAACTAATATGGTACTTATAATCAGCTACCACAAAAGGGTCTGAATAGCATATACAAGGGGTTGCAATAATGGTTTTCTGAGAATAATATAAAAAATAGTGATTAAATTAGGGAGGTTCTTTGCTTTGACGGCCATTTGAAATATTTAAACTAGCCATTTGGCTTTACAAAGTGAAAGCCTGAAATCTTTGATTTACCTTAAAAATTGAAGTGTGAGGAGGAAGTGGCTGGTTTGACGCAGAATGACCCATAGTTAAAATTTATTTTTATTAAAAATTAAGCGCCATAATTATTCAACAGTTCCACCGGGACTATCTTGGTTGTCCACCATGAAGGACGACTTTAAGGAGAAGTTAATGAGCTTCTACGAGTCCAAGCGCACTACAAACAAAGGAATGGTAACCACATGATTGACGTTGGCGAATCAGTAATCGCGCTGGACCTGGCCAAACAAACCTTGACGATTTGGGTGTGTAGGCAATACTCCAAGAAATCTTCGATATTCCAGCCACATTTGCGAGACTCCTGCAACGCAGCAGTGCGAACCAAACGACGCAGTAGTGCATTATCCGAAAACAAACTTTTCTCGTCTTTCTCATACAAAGTTAATTGCTTACGTAGACCATACTTGCCATAGACCTATATACCTGCTCATAGAAGCGACGTGGGGCTATATATATATATATTTTAGTAAAGACCGAGTATACATACATAGTATATAGTTAATCATGATTACAACAATTTAGTAGAGTAATTCGGATTGACTTTTCAGAAAGAAAAATAATCACGTAACATTTAGTCCCGAGATTCCAGGCTCGCCGAAAATAGATATCGTGCTTCTGGCTATAGCTTTACTTACTTTTCTGAAGACCTGATTTTCTAACCTTATTGATCTGGGCAAGCCTTAACGAGAAAGCGCATGGAAGTGCTCCGGTAGCATCTCAACTTACAAATGGAGAATGCCTGTTTGCAGATGTCTCTTCACTTTAAAGAAAGCGACGTTCCCTGCGTCCTCCTCCATGTAAGATATAGTTGGATCGGCATAATCAGATAAGCGATCATTCAATCACATACCAGTTTCTTAAAGCAGTTGGTTAGTCCAACATCTCTAGAAGATTCGCAATCTGAATGCCATATGAGTGTTAGTTAACTCACACTTCAACAAAACCCAGTAGCTTCAGGAAACTAAACATGGAAAAGCAAAAACACAACCTAGTAAGCTTTTGTTCTAAATGTCAGTTCAATGAGCAAACGTTTTGAGCTATTTGCAGTTGAAAAATCAAAGAAAGTTAATTTATAAATAAAAATGTTTAATCCGGCGGAAAAATATTCGTATGCCCAAAACGGGCATGCAAGCGAGGCTGAGGAGCTAAATGACTTGATGCCCAGTTGCAGTGGCACTGCACGTAATTTATCACAGTCCTGTGGAGCTTTTCCTCTGAGCGAGAACGTGCGTGAGCGTGAACGTGGGGGTTCCCTTAACTCTGGTCTTAGCACACTTGACCGCCGCCTGAATCCGAATGCCGCAGAGTTTGTGCCTGGCGTGGCAGTTCCAATGCTGGCAAATAAATTTTATAAGGATTGTAAGTAGTAGATAAGCGTTATTCTAACCATTTTTCTTTCAATTGTTTTCATGGCACAGTAACTAGCTACTCAAACTGGAGCGAGAGCAACAATGGTCCATTTGGACTTCCTTACGATGCCATTTGGCGTGAATCTTTGCCGCTGGAGCATGAACATCCAATTGGCAACACCATGCCCGATCCAGTACCACTACAATACAATACATATGCAGCTTCTGCTGATACTCTCAACATGACGAGCGCTCCAAATGATATAAAGTATGTTAAGGAATGCAACGCAGTAGCTGACACTTCGCCGACTCCGACTGAGGCAGTTATTGATATGGAGCTGTTGGCCTCGGAGAATGGCAGCTTGGAACAAAAACACTTTGCGCGTTCAGCTTGCGAGGCTCAGAACGGAGATGACATTAAGGAACGTAAAAAACGTTTTGGATGCTTTGCTTGCCACATCATGTAGAGAGGAGACTCATAGTGGGCCCACAAAAATTTTGATTTTTTTTCATTTTGTTTGTTTTGGGTTAATTTTAAATTTATAATAAAGAAATATTAGAAACAAACTGTTGTGATAGCTGCTTTGAAAAAATGGGAATGAACGACGTGGAAACTGTGCGGTAGAGTCTTGCAAATGATGTGATCAGTCAGAAGTCGTCGTTGTTCCGGCCAATTGGGCATTTTAAAAATATTTGGATTTCCCTTAGCCACAGGGTTCACCAAATTTTGCAACCCCCGATTTCTTTATGGGAATTATTTTCCGAATAATTTGCGAGTCCACTGAACATTCCAAGACCACGAACTACGCATACACATGGTAATCATGCATCATACCTAGGAATAAGATATGCGAATGATGTGTCATAGCAGAATAGGCACAAGAGCGAAACACATACACGCAGACCAACAACAACTACTCTCACATGTCCTTCCATCTCTTACAGTCGAAACCAAAGCGCAGCAATGTTACAGGGTTCTACTCTCTCTCTCTCTCTCTTCAGGACATACTTTGTGCATGATCCAACAAACTCATTGTAATGGCTTTGCCAATAGGGATGAAAGGATTTTTATAGCTCAAGCGGCCGTCTTTTAGGATATCATGTCAGTTGTTTTCAGTAAAGTTTGCCATTTCACCATGATCAAATTTACGTTAAACGTCACAACGTTTGGAAATTGTCAAAATTTTCTATTAAAGTTCGAGAAGTTTTGTTGCTACTCAAAGAGACGGCAGCGATAATGTGTCGATTCCGATCCTTTCACAAGAGTTGGGTCTGCTTCCTTTCTCCGATGACTACCTGTCGTATTTTTCGCTTGTATCTTGGTTTGAATCCATAGAAGATGATCATCGTTCACGTCGTGAGTTCGCTGATCTGGCATTGGAAGCGTTGGAAATCCAACGCGATTTTTATCGAAAAATCATCGCCCATTTTAGGCAGAATGAAAAATTGTCATTATTGGTGCGAATGAAACCCCCAAGTGATTCATGAACCACGATTACATACCGAAACAAACATTTTTTGGTGTATGCTATGGTGGGATCATCGGAACGTACTTCTTTCAAAATGAAGAAGGAACTGTGAGTGGTAGGCGCTACCGTGAGATATTGAACAATTTGATGATACTAAGGCTGATGACATTTACTTGCAACAAGACGGTGCAACTTGCCACACAGCAACCGCTAGAATGGACACTTTGCGATCAAAGCTCGGTAAGTCATTAATTTGGCGAAACGGACCCAACAATTGGCCACCAAGATGTTTTGATTTAATGCCATTGGACTACTTTTTGTTGGGCCATGTTGAATCTAAAGTTTATGCCAACCAACCCAAGGATCTAAATGGATTGGAAGTCAACATTCGAGCCACCATTGAAGCCTTTACACCCATAGAATATGCCATCCAATTAAAATAATATAAATCATATTCAGCCACATTTATGTGTTTTATTTAAGTTTCAAATCGAATTGTGCTGATGGTTGTCCATGATTCTCAAATTTTAGTTTTAGGTAGCTCCTTTTCAACCAGGTCGATAGACTAATCTGTTGCGCAGAGAGCTGATTTTTGTTTAATTTAAAATAATGACTTGCGCCAAAAAAAATCACGTAAGAATCGGAAAATCCGTCAATACCAGAGCGATACGGTTTTTTCTATAAAAAAGAATTCATTTGAACTACTGGTCCGCGAAATAGCTCGACAATTTCAAATGGACTTCCGCTTTCAGTCGGATGCTTTTGCCGCAATAGAGGTAAGTGAACTCAAAGCTGAGTCGATTTGAAATTGATATGTAACCGTTTCGTTTATAGCAAGCAGCTGAGGCTTATTTGGTTCAACCTTTTGTACATGCAAAGTATTGTGCCCACCATGCTAAGCGAAAGACCATGACTACGAGTGATCTTAAATTTCCACGATTATTGCGGGGCGAAATATCACTTCAAGAGTCTTCTAGGAAACTAGACACAGCAACGAATTAAGCGAATTTAATTCTTGTGGATTGTGATCTTGTCGCGGTAAGGGTGTCAAGTAGGAGCAAGGAACCTGAGAGCGATGCCGGCGCTAGCGTAGCTACTGGCAGGGCCACCCATGCGGGTAAGGTCGAGGGAGAGCTCTAAAACTAACAACAATCTACAACAATCGTAGCGTCTGTCCTCAGAGTGAGCGGCTACAAACAGCGTCGGTCTTGGATCAAGCGGCTGAATGTTTTAAATGCGAGTCTGGTCGCTTAGCCAGCAGCCCTGGTACCAGAATCTGATGCGTTGGACCAATCAGCCATCCATACTAAATAGCCCTGATAAACTCCACCCCACTTAGGAACTACGGGAAACATATATAATTATTGTTAGCTTTAAAATTAGAGATTTTTCAAAATTGTACAAAGTATTTTAGTTTTCGATTTGTTTATAATTGCAGCGCATCTATAAGACCAACAAAACTTTTTTTTTGTAAAATTTTTATTTTTATTTTTAAACTTCTTTTTGATGACGTATATAGCGTATACAACTGACAATAGAAACCAAAAACATTGATTTGTTATATAATTTACCCGTATGCAGTGTTTGCATTAAAATATCTCATTAGAAACATGTACTGATATGTATACGCGTTCATGAAATTTTTTCAACCCTCTTCAGCGTAGGTCAACTAAATAAAGTACGGAAATCAACAGTATTATCCACGGCCACGAAACTACGCATATTTAAATCAAACGTGAAGTCCTTGTTACTGTACGGCTGCGAAACCTGGTTGATGACTGCAGTCTTAGCAGGGAAACTTCAGGTATTTATAAACCGCTGCCTAAGACAAATTCTGAGGATATGGTGGCCAAGGACTATCTCGAATTCAGAGCTTTTGAGCAAATGCGTAGAGGAGCCGGTGCTGATCCAAATTCGGCGTCGCAAATGGAAATGGATTGATCATACCTTACGTAAACCAGCAGGCGAATTCCTAAAAGAAGCGCTGGACTGGAATCCGCAAGGCAGCAGAAGGCGTGGGCGGCCAAGATCAACATGGCGCCGGACGCTGGAAGGGGAAGTTAATGCTTCTGGAAAAAGCTGGCGGGAAATAAAAGCGATTGCGAAAAACAGAGAAAACTGGAAAAAGTTTGTAGAGGCCCTTTGCTCCAACTAGGAACGTTATATAGGACACTAACTAACTAACTTCAGCGTAGTGGCCCACAGTGCATTGGCGTCAAAGCGTGCCGCATATTCTGCGCCACTTTTTCCAAGAAATTTCTTGCGGCAATCTGATTTAGTTATGATTCATAACAGTGGGGTTTTGTTTAGGTGGCGAACGCTTCTCACAAAAATAACTCGCTTTGGCGCTTTAGTTTGGCAGTCTAGAAATGCAAAAAAATAAAATAAACAAAGAGAAATAAGAAAGGTCAAGGCCATATTGTACCTTGTTGTATTGTAGTCGGCAAAAAAATACATTCCCACTTCGGTATTTCGTTTGTGTGCATAGGAAATTCTATAATGATCCAACCATTAAAAGCTAACGCAATGCGCAGTCTCTTTAAGAGAGCGTAGAGGTTCAATTTTTGTATGGTAGCTTTAAAATCTGTGTACAATGGCCAGAAAACCAAATTTTTGGCATAAATTCGAAAAATTGAATTACAGACAAGAGATTTGGTGCAGTTGATTATAATGGCAAATATAAGAACTGAGGTAAGTTCGATCCGGTGATTTTTTGCTGTTTGTGATTTTTTAACTAATGACGATAAAGTGCTTCTCAAAACACCTTCAAGTTTTATGTTCAACTGTAAATAGTTATTTTTGGGGATGTGATCCATCAAAGTTTCATTTACCACAATAACTGTCCAATAATAGACATTTCGATTTACCCTTAGACCTTTGCATTATCACTTCACACTAGTTTTCGTAGTAGGATATTCATTAACATGCGAGTTATTAAGTGTAAGGATGACATTAATATATTTTTTTTTAAATTGAAAATCACTTTTTATTTATTCTATGATAAAACGACGCAAGGTATGACTTTTAGTTTGGAGAAGAGAGAAAGACTTATAGCCAATAAAGACATGGGTCTTGATATGTTCAAAACTTATGAAAAACAAATATAAGCCCATAAAATTATTACATTTGGAATTTCTTTAAAAATATTGAAAAGTAAGCAAAAAAACTAAGTAAAAGATAATTCATAAGATTTCGGAGCGCCAAAAATTAATAATCTTACAAAATGCACCATATTCTTTCCTTTCTCTATTGTAGCTGGGATAGAAATGGAAAGAACGACTTTTGTGAAGCTCCCGTACGTATCAATATTGGCTTTTTGTAAAAGAGTTTTCGAGCAAAAACAGAAAAAGCCTGACAGAAAAATTTTGTTAAGTTTTGTGAATTCAATTTAAGAACCACAAAGGACTCTATAGCAAAAAAATTCAATGCAAAATAGTTTACGCTCAGTTAGGATTATTTTGTAAAATCTTTTATACTTTTTTAAGGACATTTATAACCGCATTCATGTTAGACATATTTCACTGACATAAATAGCAGCCTATATAAATGCAGCTCTGGGCTTTTGGCCAGGCTGACTTTCTAATGACATTGAGTATGCATGAAAAGTTTGTCTTAGCTGTACTTGCAACCAACTCCTTTGGCCTCTCATCCTTGCCACATTCTTCAGGGCTGTTGCAAATTTTCAAGACAGCTTGGCTGCACTGCATTTCTATTTGGCAGTGCCTCACCTGGTCTAGCATAAGCATGCCCAGGCATATGTGGGAGCTAGGGCGTGTTGGGGTATGTGTGTGGGGGGAGTTGCTACGTTGACTTTCTTTAAAGTTGACGCTGTGTTGCCGCTGGCAGGCTGAAGTCTTCTTGCAACTACTATATTGTCTGTGCGCAAAGTAGCGACAACTTTTGGGCTTGAATGCCAGTTGCCACTTTTGCTTTTAGCCATAAGTACCTGCTGCAACTCGACCCCTTGCCGCTTATGTCTCTGTGTGGCATAATGAGAAAAGTTTCATGTCTTTTCATGTCTCATTTAGAGCTAAAAGCGATGTAGGTTAAAGTGTGTTGCAAGTTGGTTTAGCGAGCACAAAATGTGCGGATGCTAGAACCCTTTGGGTGGCATGCTGCAATCTCTCGACAACAAACAACAAAATGGACGCAGCAGCTGCACAAACTGTTCTAATGAAAATACCAATGTAAACGCCGTGTATCTGTCCAGAAGCCGCAATCAGTCAACTTACGGTCCAATCTCTGCCTGACCGACCGGGCTCAACATGACTTTTGAATGATTACAATTTTACTAGAACGTCAGCGATAATTGCCGCATATGAGCCAAAGCCGGAGCCAGCGCCTTTATGCAACTTGCAACCAAAATGCCAAAAAGCCAACAACAGCAGGAGCAGCTGCAAATTTGGCGGAAACAATTACCAAGTTGTATGCAAAAGTGCAAATTGCCAGCAACCAACTTTGACGCTCAATGTCACACAGATACACAAATACACACACACACACACACATATGTGCATCTTTACCTGCTGGATCCAACCTACACAGAGAGAAAAAATGAGGAACTTTGTACAAAAGTCGATTACATCTGACGAGAAATAAGGAGAGGCAAAGCTAGTAGATATACATTCTATGAAAAGGTACACAATGGTGTTGCATCCTGGCGGATGCTTAAGAAAAAAGGATGTGTCCTCGGTTAGCGCCACTATCAAAAGCTCTTTGCTTAAACACCAGCTTCTTCCAAAATAAAGTATATGCCATAGACCGGTGTTCAGATATCATCCTAGTTTCAAATTGTTGGAATAGGGAGAAGCATGTCTACCATAAGACATTTAGGCCAACCTATGGGCAATGGGAAGAATTAGAATAAATTTGGGAAGTCCGAGACTGTACTATTTAGAATGAATGAAATCTCAGATAGAGCGATATTTATAAAACTGCAGACTAATTCTGCGTGATTGGCGTCAAACAGGTCAAGCAACTCCCGAAAGAGTCTTAGACTAGTAACTAGTTGACTTACTGAACATTGTAGACTGAAGCAACATCTGTAGGTTTTGTGAATCAAATGAGGAGTCCTTGCGGCACGTAGCAACTGAGTTCGGCTTTCGAAGTTCCTCTGCGACGGATACATAAACCGGATGCGTGATGTTACCCAGCTAGAACCTTCTGCATAATTAAGTTATTTCGGATACAAAATATAGAAACCCCAAACATTTACTTTTGATGGGCTATTGGGCTTTGGCCTCTGGTCGCTTTGATGGCCCATCTGGCAAAAATGAGGCAGTTCAAATTTTTGTTCTTTTAGTACTCAACAACTCAACTGCGTTTTTTCTCTCCGTGTATGCAACCATCTTTCTGTCGGTTTGGCTGTCCTACTGTCTACCCATGTCTACCTGCTTTTCAGTGTTTCTAGCCAGGCTTTCACGCCACCATTCGCCGCCATCGTCGCCTACGTTGCCAATTTCCAACAAATTTTACTGCTGTTTGTTTATGAAACAAGTCACGTAAGCTCCATGCCACACCTCAGCCCCCATACTCGGCAGGGGGCGTTGAACTGTGCCACACGGTAACTAGGCGTGGAACAGCGACACCATCAACCAAAGCTTTGCCAGACGCCTTATTGTATCCCATTGTTGTTGCAGTTGTTTCTGTTGTTTTCGTATCGTGTTGAGAATTGTCATGCCGTGTGCTCTGTGGGCGATAGTCACTTGGCACTTTTGGCTTTGACTTGACAATCGAATCCCCGTATCCGTAAACCGAGTTGAGTTCAAATCGCAGCAATTGTCAACTTGCATGCCAGATGAGTTGCATATTCACTTGGAATCGAAAGAAATTATGCGACCAGCTTTGTGCAAAAAAATTTTCAATTTTCTGTGACCGACTGACTCAATGACTTGAAGTCCTAAAGAATATTTGAATAATTTCATAAGAGCATGTCAATAGATTTTTTTGGCAATGCCATTATTGCATTAGCTCTTATTGAAAATCTGACTGGACAGTTAAAACCTACTGCTTTTGCGTTTTGTTGTCCTGAGCAGACCACAAAAAAAAAGCTGCATGAAGAATAATCTGTAGGTGGTGAAATATTAATGCTCTTTAGCTGCTGAAGTAATATTTTCTTTAAGGCTTAAAATCCAAATTTTCGATCATTTGAGTTCTTTTGTGAGGTGACGCATGACGTCACTAGTACAGCAAGTGTATTGCTTGAGGCAGAAAACGAAACTAAACTTGGGCACAAAGAACTCCACACCGAAATATATATCACACCAAATCAGTCTTAGGCTCAATTTTCCTTATCGACAATATTTTAAGAGCTAGTAAAGATTAACCTATCTATCTAAAGAAGAGAGACTTAAGCAACCAAAAATTTAAACGACATTGCCCGACTAAAAATTTATAGCAATGGTATATTATATATAGTAAGATAACGTCACGTCGAAAATGACGTCTCTTTTTCACTTTATTTTATTTTTTTCGGAACATAATTTGCACAGTCAGTATCTGATTTGGTCTGGTTGTTTGTTTGAGGTCAGTTTGTTTTTTTCTGAGTTATGATCATAACGTACGTCAAAAAGACGTATCATTATCTTTTGTGTTACTTTTTGGTTTCTCAATTGCTCAATCCTAGTGAGATAACGTTATTTTCTACCCCTGAAAAGATAAGTATACGTCTGAATGACGTATCTTCTTTTTGTGTATTTGTTTTTATTACATCCTTGAATGACATCTTTTTCTATAAGTAGTAGTAGTAGAAGGTAACTGACTTCTTATTAAGAATATGCCAGGATTTTATTACAGAGTCTTTCCAAAGTTTTCTAACCGAAAGGATATTTCTCTGAAGGACCTTTTTTTATAGGTTTCCAATGGGATTGACATTAACAAAACTTCAAGTCAATCTGATGTAGTGCCATGCCATGTATAGGAAATGTACTTTATAACGACGCAATATTTTTACAAAGCTATACTAAGTACTAAGTACTTATTATATATACTAAGTAAAACTATTAGGGATGATATTTAAAAAAAAAAAAAATATAAATTATAATAAAAAAAAGTGATAGAAATGCCATCTCTCATAACAAAATTAGATTTTTCGAAAAAAGAGTGAAAAAATTCAGATCTTATAGAGAAAGAGAAAACGTAAAAGAAAACAATAATGGAAGTCTGACACTGCAACGAAAACTAAGGGTAGACCGGGATAGACAATATTATATTCAGGTACAGGACAACAAACAAAATATGTAAAAAAATAGAAAGATTATACTATTTCTTGACAAAGGCCTAGTTTTATAAAACAAATAGTTTATAGGGTATTCACGCTTGCGTTGAGTAAAAGAAAAGTTTAAGACAAAATGTAGAGAGTTGAGTTTCAACTCTTTAGACAACTTTTTCTGATCCCAGACGCTTCTCTACCATTTTGCTATTGAGTTGCAGAGAAAGTGTTGCAAATTACGCTGTCTGTGGCATTTTTCAATACTGCAACATTCGTGATTTTTCGGGCCATTTTGAGACGAGTTATCGTAAGCAAACAAAGTGAAAAATAGTAAACACGAAACTTAAACTCAACTCATAAACTAACAAAAAAGGTATTCACGCTTTAGCCTGTTGAGTTTGTGTGCAACTTTACAATAGCTCAACTCAAAAGCAAGCGTGAGTACCCTATATGTTTTCGGTGCAGATACTATAACGTACTAAATGCATTACAAAACAACTACAAATTAATCTCCATGCGAAACAGTTCCATATTTACAATTTTGTATATTTTCCGGCCTCGCGTATAATACATTGCAAGACCTATAGACAAACTTATGACACTATTCCCTTTGTAAAGAGCACTAAGCCCGAACAGACCGCATTGAAAGCCATTTCCAAAGCTCTGTAAACATGGCCATGCGAAAACATGAGCGAACGTTTGGTAAACCAAAAATGCCATTATTTATGCATCGATGCAAAAAAACAAGAAACAAATAAACAAAAACCTAAAAAAATCGCAATCGAGAAAACCCCCCCTGAAAAAAAATAAAATAAGAAAAGAAAAATGGCTCGCAAAAGTCAGAAATAAACACGTAAAACAAAACGCAAATAGAGTGGCACAAAACAAAGGCTACAAAATATTTATTTCATGATATTTATGCCGCCGCATTGCCGGTTCTACGTATATACATACATATGTATATATGTTAGGGGCTGCTCGGTGCAGGGTGCTGCAGCGGGGTGAAGACGGTTTAAACGGAAACGACGGCAGCCAAATGACAACAGTTCAATAACCAAAAACTGCAAAACTGCTGCGCATTTGCTTTGGACTATTTTGTTGTTGTTTTAGTGTTGCTTAACGTTGTTTTAGTTGTAGTTGCTGTAATGGCTTATGTGCTGTTGTTGTTGCCAGTGTTGTGCAATTTTATTGTAGTTGTTTCCTGTATAGACAAAACGACAGCAAAGGGCAGCACCGGCAGCAGCAGAAAAAGCAGCAACAACAACGTTGGCAGCACTTTTAGTTAAATTGAGCAACAAACACGTTTGGCAATAAAAATGATGCCATTGCTCCCGCCTTAGTTACCCGCTCCTACCAAATGCCCGAGAAGTTCGGGAGTCATACAAAACAAAACACAAAATTGCTTGAAGCCAGTGCCGTAGGTAACTTAACGCAAAATGTTTTGGGTTTTTATTGGGCTCACATGAAAATTTGGTTGCTTGGTGTTATTGTACAGTCGAACTTCCCTATTACGAACTTATCTTTTAATTGTTGATACCCTTTTAATAAAATTATTTTTCGCGAATTTTTCTATATGGCGATCAAATTTGAACTCAGATAGGTAGAATCTTAAATTCAATTTAATAATGAAAAAAATGTTAAACGTGTTTTGACAGATTCTAAACTATTCAAGAAAATAGTATACCCAAAAATTAGAATATAAATGAATCAGCTAAGAGAACTTGTCAGATGCAGGCATACTTACCATCACATTGAGCCATGTGCCTCATCATCATAAAGAATCTTCCAAAGATCACTGTATGCGATTGGTTACCGGGTTCTGGAGACAACCGCCGGTGTAAAAGGAAAGTCCATAACTAACGAATATCCATACACAAGTGCCAAAAACCTCACCTTTTTCAAATGCAAAAACATCAGCAACGAGTGGGTCTCAGCGATGACATGATCCAGGATCGGAATGCCTGCAGACGAATGCTGAGATAGCATGCCCACACCTCAGGAGGAGCATAAGCGAGTCCGAAAAGAGGTAAACAAGGGTTTGGGAGAAGAAGAAGAAGAAACTAAGATTTTTATAGATTAAGACTTTCTCTTAAAAAAAAGTAGTAAAAATATTGCAGGAGCGTCCATGGGACGGTTTGGTTTTAATAAAATACGTGCGTAAACTTGGCTGATTGTTCCCGCGAAAAATGCAAAAATGATAATAAATTTAAAACTTCAAAAGGAAGGCACAGTCTTTTTTGTGTTTGGATAAGACTTTCTAGTCTGATTGATGAAATAATGGGATCTATCTATTGCTCTCGGGAACACGTTAGTAAAATTTCCTTGCATGATGCAGTCGACCGGACTTATACATTTTATTCCGAGACTCGGCATCCTCCTCTCCGATGTACCCTATTGGAAGAACAGTATTCTCTAAGAAATCACATGAATGCACAAGAATTTTGTGTACTGTCGCCATCATGGGCAACGTAAGATATTTGCCAATAAAAATTTCTGAAGTATTAAAGCAGAAGCTTTAAAATCTTACCACATTTTGGTTGGCAACTGACTTGACAGACATATTAAAATAATCCTCAAATTTTTAATAAGGTTTATGTCAATGCTAGTGATATCTGCATAGATTTTGGGTTCACTAAAGGCACGGCGCGCGAATTAAGCCAACTTGCATAGTTTCTTTGAAATTGTTTCAAATTTCTTTTGCAATTTGTCCCAACCGAGAAAAAGGGGGGAAAAAAAAATTTTTTTTTATAAATAAAAAATTTTCTTCTCCTTTTAAAAGAGAAAGTAAATTTTACCCCAATTAAAAAAAAAAAAAAAAAAAAAATAATTTTCATTTTTTCAAAATTATATTTTATTTGAAAAAAAAAAAAACAAAAAAAAAAAATTAAAATAAAATTTTTGTAAACAAAAAAATTTTTTTTTTATATATAATAAGATATAATATTATTTTTTTAAAAAAAAAAAAAATAAAAAAAAAAAAAAAAAAATAAAAAAAAAAAAAAATAAATTATTAAAAAAAAAAAAAAAAAAAAAAAAAAAAAAAAAAAAAAAAAAAAAAAAAAAAATTTTAATATATAAAAAAAAAAAAAAAAAAAAAAAAAAAAAAAAAAAAAAAAAAAAAAAAATTAAATTTTATTATTTTTAAAAAAAAAAAAAAAAAAAAAAAAAAAAAAAAAAAAAAAAAAAAAAAAAAAAAAAACTCTCCAGCACTACAAAACACCCAACATCGATATATAGAGACTTTAAACTTCGATCATTGATGTTTTCTCCAGCACTATTACAGATAGTACTTATTATTGTTTCAGCAATACTTTTTATTTTATGAAAGAAAAGTCTATAATTTTCTGATAAATGCGCCAAATGGTTTTGTCAAATCTTTTTATAAACTCATGAGGAGGGCTGAATCTTTACGTCCCCTTCTGTACGAAGCCACTGTGCTGAGTATTATTCCGGGCAGCTAAGGGAGTCAGTGGCTTGCCGAGTTTTGAACATTCTAACAGATTTATTTCACTCGAAATAGTTTCATTTTAGTTGCATTATTGTTATTGTAGTTGTTTTTTGTTATTGTCGTTGTTGTTGTTTTTACTTGATGCCGTTTTCCAGAGCAACTGTAAAAAGTTTTTCTATTATTTTCAAATTTAACTTTGCCATTTGTTTGAATTTCATACATGTGTCCCAATGTGTTTGTGGTGTGTGTGTATGAGTGTATGCGTGCGTCTGTGTGAGTTGTTTCTTTTTGGCAGTGTGAGTGTGTGGGCACTGTATATATATTTTGTGACTTTTGCTCAATCTATGTACAGCATTTTATAACTATTCATATGGATTACATTTATCGATAAATTTAAATTAAAATGCACCCACAAGCATGCATGTGTGTGTGTGTGTATGTTCCATAAATACTTCTTGGTATAAAATAAATAAGTTTTAATTGATCAACTTTGGTAAGAAACTTAAAGATATTATAAAATTTTATTAGAAATAGTATATCGATGGTATTGACAAATTTAATAGAGACTTGATTTATGGATTGTGGTTTAAGTCTAAACATTTATTGCTGTAACAAAAATTGTAACTAAAAAGTTTTATTGTGTGGTGCCTAAAAGAATATGTTATACATGTTTTTCAAGGCACGGGAAGACTTTAAAGTGTCATAACGTGGAAACTAATAGAGATACTTACATGATTCAAAGACCATTCTTGTCTTTGGTCCTTCAAAGATTTTTGATACTTATCGAAAACAATTGGGCAAGGACTTGCTCGTAAATGTACGAAAAACTGCGTTGTAATATTTTCGCTAGATGCGCTTCCAAATATGAACTTCGGGTATACCTTTCAGTACAAGTAAAATTTTAAATTCAATTTTAAACATTTAGTGCCTTGGTAATTTTTGTGTACGGTTAGAGACTTCGAGATAATTATGGGATCAAATGCCGTGTCACAATGATACAAAAACCGTGTCAAATGGCCAAATTTGGCTCTTAGAACTTTGATGGTCCTTAGTACCTTAATCAAGACATCCCAGATCTTTTTTCCAGGCGCCCCTTTCAAAGAACACATTTTACTGCGGACTATTTCTTTAGAAAACTTATGTGTATTTTCACATAGTTTTTAGAGACATGGCATCAACTTTATGGTTCCCAAAGTTCCTCACAGGTTTTATCCCTTTGGCGTGGTGATCGAATAACACCGTATATTGGTTAATTTTTCATTTTACTTCCTTCAATACCAAGTTGTAAAATTATGATAAGTCTGACTTTGAGCATGATCAAGATCAATACCGATGATGTACGATAACATGTCAAAATTCTTGGAAGGTTCTGGTCTGCGCTGCCCAACTTAAGCTTCAATTTTGCAGGAACTTCGCTATGGTATCTTACTGATAAATGTTATGCGAGAAAATAAGGAGACCATATCAAGTTCCGCGTGTGGGCTAAAATTTATACGCTAATGAAACTTGGAGAGATTAAAAAAAACTTTATGAAAAAGTTGTTTTGAGGGACTAGTAACAATTGGAACTTATGCTTTGTGTAAAAAAGCTAAGCTTGATAAAGTAACGATTTAAAGAGAACACGTAAAAAACGTAAATTTATTTTGGAATTAAATTCTTTATCCGGTAAAACACTCTTTCGACAGGCAACCGTCAATATTTACATGAAGCAAACCTTTAAAAACCTTTTTTGACGATCTTTTATACTGAAATGCTTTAAAGTCTTCGAAGGTTGCTCTCTTTTGAGATGCCCTATAAGAGCACAATATAACGGTGCCATATGTCATCTTTATAAAGTTAAAATCCTAAACGCTTTAAAAGTTTTTACAGGCCGTGCATCACACGTTTTTTTATTTTTTTTATTAAGATTTTTGGTTACTGATGTAGTTTATAAATTTGCAAAGCAAATAGTAATAAAAAAATAAAAATTTCACTCTTACACATAAGATAGGGCGGTGACTAGTTTTTCCATCGATAAAAATGATACGAAATTTATTTTGGAAGTTGCTGCAATGACAGCGGTCTTTCTGAAAACTTAGTCCTTCAACAGGCTGCCGTCATATCTACATTAGAGCCTTGGTAAATCCATTTTAGTGCCATCCTTGTTATCTTATTTTAGACTCTTTTCGCAAAGCTTTGCCCAAGTCTTCGCATTTCTCTCTTTGATTTTGAGTTGAATGGGTTAAAAGCCGTCAGTATTTGCAGTCGTCGTTGCTGTCATATTCGGTCATGCCATATAATCTTCTAAGATATCTTACCAAAAAGTCTCGCTTTCTGGGTAAAAGCTATTTTACTTTCCACGTTTCGCAGCCATACTGAGGCAGGTTTAACGCTGGTGTTAAAAATACGTTTTGTACCTCATCTAAAAATATTTTCCTAACCTTAGTTTAATTAATTTGTTAAAATATTTATATATAAGAAATAAATAACAATAAAAATAAAAGAAAAATGATAATAGATAAAATTAAAGATACAATTTTTGATCTTCTCTTACTTTTTGATTATTAGCTACACTTTGCCATATGTTATACAAGGCATAAGACAGTTTTTAGTTTTTTAGCAGTTGCCACGGGGTTGTCAAGTTGTTCATATCCGAATTCATGTTGACCCCTTTACCTTTTGTTCATTTAATGCTGCCTAAAGCAAACACAGGCAAAACGTGGCCAAATTACTGCCGGTTCATGTCGCTGTTGGTGTCAGTGTTGCCACCTTGTTGTACCTCACACACACACACACACACAGACGCACCAACACTCACATGCATACACTTAAAAAGAGAAAGAAAAAAAACAAAAAAAAACAACATGGCCGCACAAACAGTTGCAAATGTTGCATTTGCATGCATGGCCGGTTGCTCGTTGCGCTCTCACCCACGCGCTCTCTTTCACTCTCTATATCTCAACAGAAGAGTTCCCTTGCTGAGTTCTCATTGCTATTTAGAGAAGTGACATATGTGTCACACACACATAGTCCCCCACGCACACTCCCCCGTACACACACACACACACACATGCGGTACATGCAAAATTGTGTGTCAAAAAGGAAAGCAACGTCGGCCAGAGTCAAACAGATAGCAACACCTGCGGCCATGTTGATAGCAAAGAAGATGGCTGCGCGGCAGGTACGGGCTAGCCGTGCACAAATTGCAGGAAACCGGGCAACGACGTAACACGGCGCACAGCGAAGGACAAACAAACATACGTATGTACAGACAAACAAACTAAACAACAAACTGTGCACAGTTTCATTTTTTTTCGGTGTTCGAGCACGCTTTGTTTTTGACACAGTTCACAGAATTTGCAAGCGCCATTTTGTTGTCTTTTTTTTTTTTTTAAGTTGCAATTAAACATGCAGTCTGCAGCATGACTGAGTCTTTAGAGCGCAACGTCAAACTGCAATGGCAATGACGAGATCTTCCACTATGACCCGACCACGACCCCGAACCCTGCAGCGGGTACAGTCAGTCAACCCGGAGAACATTGCTCACAACAGTATGTTGCCCAATTTGTATGTGTGTGTGTGCAAAAAAAAAATATTCAAAACAGCAAAAGTAGTTAAAGTTGAAATTTCGGTCAGGAATGGCGAATAGGAAAGCAACTGCTGTAATTTTAAACTAGACATAATGTTGGAATAATCTGATATAAAAGTGTGAACTACATTTTTTTTAAATCTACATTAAAATAGACAGATACACAGGTCAGAGCATATTGTCCCTATGTTTCTGTAGTCCCCAATCCTAGATCCAAGAAGCCCTGTATCCTCTGTGCTTTGAGGTAACTTTTGAATACACCATAAAAGTTTGTACCCGTCTGTACCATGATTCTTATTTGTTTTTGGCATTGCTGAATTCGAAACCGAGGGCAAAATAAAAAGAAACACCAGCTCATCAGGTTTCTAAAGGTAACCTCTAAACTACCTTTTTTATGGGATTTTTAAGGTTATTTGTGAACCCTGGCTTGCCATGGATTTTTTAGACCTACAAAGCCTAGAGAATATTTGGCCTCAAAACTTGAAAAATAATTTTTTTTTAATCTGTGTTTCGAAATAACCTTATCATTTCATGTGTTTCGGATTTGGCACTTAGAGTATAAAAATTCATGAAAATTTAGAGCTTAACATATGAATTAATAATTAATGTTAAAGATGTTTACAAAAAAATTGTATTAAGTAAATCTTGATCAACCAAAATTCAAAATTTGGCCAGAACGCATCTCTAACACAGAGTTATAGAGAAAGGCAAGCATGCAAAATGTCGGGACCGTCATTAAAAAACGAAAATGGTAATGGATCGGTCATACGCTTTGCAAGCCCAACTCATGCATCGCTAAACAAGCCCGAAAATTGAATCCACAAGGCAGCCTCCGGCCGGACGCTCCCTCAAAAACATGGAGAAGGACTATTGATGCCGAGTTTACATCTGCGCGCTACTCATGGAACGACATCTGCACAGCAGCTCCCAATAGGATACGGTTCAGAGGCATTTTTGAGACCCTATGCTCCACTAGGAGTTAATGGAACAAAGAAGAAGAAGAAGATCAACCAAATTTTCAGATTAGATGCGTTATTATGTCAGGCGAGACAAGTTTATTTCATATTTTAGATATTGGGGTGTGGGTGCCTCGAAAAAAACAAAAGTTTGAGAATATCATTTGAAGATATCGTAGACAAATATGGCACTCGAAAGTTTTTTTTTTTGATTCCCCAAGAACTGTACCAAATTTGATCGAAATCGGTTGACTATATCATTAAGGCCCCATAAATTTGACTGTATTTTGTTTGTTTTTACAAATATCGTAACTACATGTGGCAACCATTTTTTTTTTTTTTGAGCGGATTTGATTGCAATATGGTTGCACAGTGTATCTCAAAGTCGTCTACGACCGAATGTAACGCATGCCATTTTTTTCTTTAACTTTCTTTCTTTTTTTTAAGTATATTGCTTTATTGTACAAAGATTTAATGTATTTCATTTTCCTACTAAGGAATTTCTATATAGCGATTTTTTTTATAAAACTTCAAAATTTTTTAGCAAAAAATTTTAATTATTTAAAAAATTTTTCTATTAAGCATTGGAATTAAATTTTATTCCAACAAAAAATGTAAAGTAAAACCAACTGACATTCAATTTTGTAAGTTATTATATTTACTTGTAAATTACAGTATATTAAGTTTTGATTTATAAAACATACAAGTTAATATTTATTTGAAATAAATCCATATCACATTTTACTATATATCCAATTTAGGCATATCAATCAAAGTATAGACTTTCTTAATTTTATTCTTAGTATTTTTCTCATACCAACTTTAACCCAAACAAAAGTCAATCAATATATCATGTCATAAAATATGACCAATATATGAGAAACAAAAGCAATAAGGAGTCTACAGGAAATCACAACAGCAACAAAAACAGCAATGTAGAAAATTTTATAAATAAATAGAAACTAGTTTGTTTGCACAAACATATAAATATGTAAATACATAGAGAGTAACACTGACACAGTCAGTGCAAGCGTCAATATAAAATAAATATGAAATTGTTAAAGTTTTCCAAATAATTACAAAATGCATGAAATATGTCATATTAAAACTACATGCAACACATATACATACATATATGCTTATTAGGGTGGGTCAATTTATATGGGGCCTAAAAAACATTCTGGGTTCTAGTATGAAACTTTGCCCAAGCACTATGGGTCTCAACAGTGGTGGCGGCCCAATCCATGGGATTGGTTTACGTACTGTGTTGTACACAAAACACATGCATGTGTCGTGATTTTCGTACTGGGCTACTCTCACAAAAACGTTCTGGCGTTGCCTGCTTCAACGACACGATTTTGATTGTATGCTTCGGCTCTTTTAGAGGTGTTGTCAAGTTTGCGCATTAGTCAACTATGGCTTTCGTGCTGTGTGGCAAAAAACAGAATTTCAGTTTATGTTTATTCGCCCTAATGTAAAATATGGCTTCTTAAAGGAACAAATGTTCAAAAAGTATCGAAAATTAGACCTTGCGATCTAAGCTTTGGCCAACTAAACATAAACTGATATTGTTTTTTCTGCCAAACGCAAATGAAGTATTTTAAGGCCGAAACTTAAAATTGTGGCAATTGCATTAGTGAAAAAGTCGAAATACGTCGCAGGGCATTTTGTCAATTTTCAATAAAAGCCAAAAAAAATCCCAACGAATTTCGAGTCGCCCAATTTTTTTAAATAGGATTTTTTCAAAATATTTCAAAATCGAATTAGACATTGCATTAGTGAAAATTCGCTACATTTTGTCAATTTTCACAAAAAAAAAATTTAAAAATACACAAAAGCGCCCATTTGGCGGCGCTCAAAATTTGCGTCAAAAATGGAAGCCTCGAGCCCAAAAACCCCCGTATACACATTTGGCTAGAGAAAAAAAAAGTTTTTTTGGTTTTATAAATGCAATGTCTTATTCGATTTTTAAATATTTTGAAAAAAACTTATTTTGAGAAATGGACGACTCTAAATTCGTTTTAGACCTATAGTTTCTTCGGCAAAGTTTCTTAGAATGACCTATGGCATCAAATCGCAGAGCCTTTTTACCAAAAAAAAATTGACCCACCCTAATGTATATGTACTTATATATACAATGTTGCAAGCCGCTATGTGCCCTATGGCCTTGTCCATTTATACATACATAGGTATATTAAATTAATTGTTACATTTTTGTGGTAATTTTTTGTGATTTTTTTCAATGATATTTTGCCCTGTCATCTGTCAATTGCCAACAGTGCTGCTTGTAACTATGTTCACACTTGTAAATTTAAAACAGTTGTATATTCTAGCTTCATTCATTCGGCTAGAGCTCATACATACAGAATTATGTAAATAAACACTGCCTACCAACTGTTTCTGTATACTGTGACAATAGATACAAAATTTGTGCCCTAGGATACCATAAAATGCTCGTTCAATAGAATCGCTTCGAAAAGGCATCCAAATGGTGACAATGGTGGACCCATAGAAACAAACTGAAAGGTATATTTAGTCGGCAGATCTTATAGCTTGGTTGGCAAAAAATAATTATCTATACGGAGGTGTCGTCGGGCGACTTCCTCTAATTAGTTGATGTAGAGCTTTTCGAGCAAAAAACTGAAAGTCCAAAGGAACCTATTTACTCCTGTCGACAACCAAACTGCCATCAAGGCTTTGGCATCGAGCATTACAAAAATTAGGTTTATCCGAATCGCGGTAGGGCTGAGAAACCGCATTCCACCGCACTCAAATACCCTACAGTAACCGACAGGTCATTTTGGGATACTTGGTTATGAGAAGGCGGATGAGTGAAGCAGGAGCAGATCAGCGATAACAGTAGCTTTCGAGAAAATAGACACAAAAAGATCTCTTCAGAATGGACGCAACACAGCGTCCAGATGGCACATCTAGCTAGCACTATGGCCAAGGCACCATCCAAAGCAAATATACAAATCTCTCCTATGGTTTCACAAGAATAGAACCAGAATAGTGACGAGATTTTTTAAGGTTGTAAGAGTTCCCCATCTTAATTGCTGACGTAGCTGCGGTGATGATAAGATAAGGGGAAAGCATCCAATATCTGCATCCAATATCTGTTACGTAATTGTCTCTCTCCGTCACATATACGCACTTCAATCCCCTAATGGAGAACATTATGAGAAATGCTGATGTGCATCAGACAGGCACAACATTGACAAACAGATGTGTCCAACCAAGCGTGGTGCCACTGGTGCCTTTGGTGCTATTGAAAGAGAATCAACTAAAGTGGGTCTAGCGGTAAACGAGGACAATACCAAGTTTGTGGTGTGCTCCAGTAGAGAATCGCGGTGTCTTGTTCTCAGCTGACTGCAGGGAGCTATAGTTTGATGTTTTTCTAAAGGAATTTATTTATCTTGGCTCCGCGGTAACAAACTCCAATAATGTCAGCCTGGAGATCAAGCGGAGAACTCTTGCCAGCAGGTGCTACGTTGAGCTCAGTAGGCAAATTAACAGAAGAATCCTCTCTCGTCTGACAAAACTGACACTCTATAGAACACTCATCCTGTCAGTCGTCTTATATGGCACAGAGGCCTGGATGGTAACACAGTCAGATGCAGCTGCTCTTGGGGTGTTCGAGTGAAAGATTCTTCGGTCCCGTTTATGATGGCGATAACTATCGTGCTCGATGGAACGATGAGCTGTGGAGCTATACGGCGATATTGACGTAGTGAAGCAACTAAGCATTCAGCGACTTCGGTGGGTGGATCATGCAGCTCCGATGGATGCGGAAACTCCGGCTCTAAAAGTGTCCGATGCAGTAGTTGGTGGTCAGCGAAGAAGGGGAACACCAAGTGGCTGAAGCTCTGTCAGCCCTTGGTGTTTTCAACTTGCGAAGGCATGCGAAATGCAGAAGTGCCTGAAGGGAAATTCTGCACCAGACCCTTTAGGGTTGTATAGGCCAGTTAAGAAGAAGAATTGTCTCCACTTTCCAGAGCATTACTTCAAAGATCTGGATTGTCTATGATATCTCCAAAAATTTAAAAAGTGGACTTAGCTGACATTGCCAACAAGCCAGAGTAGTAATGTTCAAGTGTATCAAAACTTTTAAGTGTCAGTGTAGGCAAATGTCAAACTGCTTTAGCGTCTAAGTCTAAATTATGCCGTTTATGTTAAGATGCTTTTGGCCAGGTCTTTGTCTGAATGAATAACTAAGACAGCTTAAGTATTCTTGGTTTTGGTTTTGTATAAATGTCTCAGGCGTTAATAAATATTCTGGCTGGAAAACCCGCAAAACCCCTCTCCATTTGAGTATGGTGGCAGTGTGCCCTTTGTTACTAATTAATTTATATCAACATTTCAATGCTAAGACAAACAAAACAATCAGCTTAATGTCGTCTAAACACACCGAAACATATATAGATATATGCAAGTGTATAAAACGAGGGCTGTCAGCAAGGTTATAAGTTGAACTTGTGCAGGCAGGCGCCAAGTTTTGATTATACCCACGCTTGCCAAGACTGTGATTGCAATCAAAGGATTAACAGCCTCAAAGCTGCGGCTTTTACTATTTCCACAGCTCAGCGCAACATGGAGACGCATAGTGCCAAGGAGCAGCAACAAGCCCACGTCTTGGCAAAACAACGCTCCAATGTTTATCTTTGGCATGAAGCTTTCTTAGACTGTTGCCCTGTTCAGGGCTTGAAGCATGTTAGCTGTTTGTACAGCAGCTTGAGAAAAACCAGCGTCTGGCCTGGGGTGCTCTGGCTGGCTGCGTGTTTAACTTGGCGCTTTGCCTGTGTTCCGGCCACAAAAAGTTTTTGTCACACACACAAAAACATACACATGATAAGGAGCTGGACGAGCAGGCAGGGTATGTGCAGCAGTCAGGGGGGCGTGTTAAGTTTAAAGAGGGCCCTTGTGTGTGTGTGTGTAAATTCAGGGCTAACCAAAAATCACAAATTAAATTATAGTTTTATGTTCACGCACAAATCGATCATAAAATAATAATTACAAAGCTAAACTTAAAAGTTGGCGCACATAAAGAGCGTGTGAGTGGGAGTAAGATGGTTAGAGTTGTCACAAAGTGAGACAAACACACAACGATTAAAAGCTTAATTATCCCATTGCGACACTTCATTAGTTTCAACGTGCAAGAGCTAACACGCTCCCATACACATACAGGCTGACACTCTCACACTCTCTTCCACACACACACGCATCACACACAGACACCAACACATATCGAGTGTGGCGACGACAAGGACAGCTGCATATAAGCATGGCAACTTCCGTTTCCGGCGCCGCAAGTTTTTGGTCTGCGTTTGCTACGTTTATTGCAATTAATTTTCTTGAGTTTAGTTTTAGTTTTAAGTGCCCTCAGCGTGCGTGTGTGTGTGTCGCTGTCTCTCTTTATGTATTTATGGTATATAGGGTGACCAGCGAATTTATTTATTTGAAGGTTACAAAAATGCTCAGTTGTGTTTAGATTGTCCAAAGCATGGCCCATGGGTAAACTTTTTAACGATATGCAGCATGCAAAAAAAGCTTAAAAAAAAAGAAGTGCTTATAAGAATGGTCAAGGTTGCTCGTAGGGACAAGTCAAGATGACTTATGATTGAAGAAGAGTTAGAGCAGAGAGAACATTCGAAAGAGTGCAAAGTATAAAAGCTATTGTAGTCATGGAAAAAATCATGCTTAACTAAGTAGATGCACAAAATTTGTAAGCTAAGGGTTGAAAGATACTAGTTACTCAAGAAGGTATGCCAAAAGTTATCTTATTTTGAAGCTTATATGTTCTTAAAAAATTGACGTCGTAGTATGTTTATGTTTATTAGTTCAAAGCCAATAGCTGAAGTTAAAGTCTGTCAAAGTTAGATGGCAGACGGATGTTTAGATCCCAGCTGAAGCTACAAAAAGAAATAAGAACTACTATATCATGTCCCAATAACCAGCGTAATCCAAAACAGGACGAATAAAAGAAATTTAATGAAGTTTGGTCTGAAAGCGATTTGCTTTTACGGTCAAACTGATGTCCTTGTGTTTGGAATGCTTGGTGGGTTTGGGCTTGCCCAACAGAGTCAAAATTTTTTAAGAATTCCAAACAAGCAGAGTCAAATAAGAGAAAGATGGATATGCGTTCGAGTTTATATGTATGTTCTTCCAAAAGTACATATCAAAAGATATTCGTATCAGATAATTTACGGATCATATTGCAGTTGGAAATGTTGAGAAAAATTTATTTTCAATAGGATTAACACAAAATTTTGTAGTTTATTTAGTTGTGTGGTTCCTATGATTGATGATCCATGTAAATTAATATCTAGCTAGGTTCTTGAGAAGGCATTTCACTCAAATGGCTTTTATGTTGTCAGTGCTTTTTGGCCCATATCCGAATCTAGTTTTAGGCTCGCGGCTTTGTTTATGATCTTCTAGATTTAATTATTGCGTTAGTACAATTTTATACGGATGTGGATAGGATTGACTCTCTGGGGATGAGCAACTCAGCTGATTAGGGCAGAAAATTATTACTGAATATACATAGGTAGGTTGGTTAGAGCGGCAGTTGGGACTAAGCGTCCCTAACAAACTTAGGCCAAGAATTGGCTCGTTGTGATACCAATAATAGTAGTAAGTGATAGGGATATAGAATAGTCAAGAAAAATTAGGGGAATAGGAAAATTGCAGGACCATGGCTTTATGTGGGATTCGAACCCACAACCTCTGGGATGATAGTCTAATGCAGAGCCATATTATAAGGAAGGTATCAATGAAAATTTATGCTTCAAGGCAACAAGTTGGTTTGAAACGTGGTTTGCCTTCAATCTTTGTTTTGTGTAAAACTTAATGTTGATTCTTAAAGGATATATGTATAATGTTTCAACGGAAAGGTTTTGAAATGTAGATCATTAAAATATATAATCATCATTCCCGGATATTGATCATTTCAGTGCATAAAAGATATTTTTCAATTTATTATTATAATTAACTGACGTTGTAATTACCTTTTCTATTAAATATTAATATTATATGATATTTTTGATCAATCTTATTTTTAAGCAATTTACTGGATTTGATTGCAATGTGGTGGTACAGAGTATCCCAAAGTCGTCCGCGCCCGACTTTAACGTACACCATTTTTTTTAATGTTTTTTTTAAGGCTCAAAAATATGAGTTATATTTAAAATAAAAAATGTAAAAATATTAGTTATTTCATAAATTTATATTTTGCAAATTATAATTGATAAAATTCCCTCAAATTTCTTCACTTCGCATAAAGTTTTGATCAGCTTGTTGTATAAGGGTCCCAAAGAGTATACCCACGCTCGATTGATAACTTTAACAGCCCGTATTTAGTCACCCTGTATACAAGTCTGTATGGTACTAACTTATTTTCTATGGTCTTTCGTTTAACTTAACATAAAGCTATGTGCGGCGGCGCTTCATTGCCCATGTGGACGCTTCATTTCCGAACTCATTGCTCAATTAAATTCCAAAACACCCTCTATGAGTCCAAACATTTTCGACTTGCTTTTATTGCTCAGATATATTGGCTTGGGGTTTTTTTTTCATTTTTTTTTTCGTTTTCGTTTTTGCCATATTGTATAGATATTTCCGTTGCCTGGGAAAATGTTGCTTATTTTGTTTGCAGCTTTCCATAGATTCAATTTGAAATTTTCTTCTATACATTAAATTAAATTACGTGCAGAAAAAGCAGCAGCAAAGCAGCAGCCAAGAATGAAAAGCAGATGATAAAGAAGAAGCTGAAAAGAAAGATGAGGACTAAAATGCCAAGTAAAGGTAACAATAATGTTGCTGCCTCTGTCCCACAAAATCACATAACAATGAAAAATGGGCAAATAATAAAAGCCAAAACCAACACCAACAACATGAGCGACATGGCACATGAACAATTGACAAAGATGCCATTGTCAGGATACTTATGTATAAGCGAGTCAGGAAATCAGCTAAAGTGCTTAGACTTTTTTTTAAATCAGTCAATTAGGCGTTGTGGGTACGTATAAGGCTTGAAAATATGCCCACAATTGAATACCAATCCGGCTCATTCAAGGACCAACACAAAAACCACATAAATTATGCGCTTTATGGCAACAGAGCCAAGCTGAGCCGAGCAGCAGCAGAGAAGTTGACTTTTTGCATTGAACCTGCACCATAAATCAAAATGCTTTGCTGCACTACAACCGCTCCCAGCAGCTGGCTGGGTGCTGAGCAGCACTTGGTGGCAACCCCTTGGTGGCATCCGTAGTTTCAACTCACGTAGCGCCATGTACGCCCAACGCACGTTCCGCCTGTCGACGTTCAGTGCACAAAATTTGGCACGTGTGATAAACTAAAACTCGTTGTGGGTGTAACGAAGGAGTTGTGCACTCAGCAAAACAAAGGGTCCTTCAAATGGACTATAATTTAACAAAACAAAAAAAAAAAAGTTCTGTACAATTAAGGTGTTCTAGTTTTTTAACGATTAGTTAAGTTTGAGCAAGATTTTGGTGAAGCTTTTAAGGTTATTTCAAATGTTTTAGTATAATGTGACGTCACAGTTTACATGAATAAGGCCATACTGGGCTCTTTTGGTAAAGGATTTCTTCGCCTAGATTATATAAAAAGTTAACATTATCATATATAATTTCTTGCAGTGTAGCTATCTACAAAACTTTTTAGCTGGTGTTTTGGCTTATCTGTTGGCTCATGTAGTTGACCTTGTGGCTAGCCAAACCGAACGTTGTGCCTGAACGGAATTAAAAGAAACTATTAGCTGGATGCAAAAATCAAATAACTGGATTTTAAAGTTGGTCCTTGGTTCCTGAAAATGCCCGGGCTTAAGCCATTTTGCTATCGATTTTTGCGCTAGTAAATAGTTTAACACAGACGTGTTGAATTAGCTGCTCAAGGGTTGCATTAACATTGCAAGAGATACTCTAAAAGTTTGGCTAACTTTATGCTAAATTGACAATGAGCTAACTCATTTAGTTGCTGCTCTAGGGCCAATATAAAGCAGCACCAGATCTCACATTGCCTTGGGCTGCGCCTGCACTTACGCCAATTACACGTAACCGGACCCGGCGATAACCTTTTAAAGCAGCATCTGAAACAGCATCTGACGTTTCGTTACTGCAACTGAAGTACTCTCTCTGATTGTTTGCCGGCTGCGCGGTGAATGCGTCTAATTAAAGGCCGCGCACGTACAGCATAGATTTCATTTTTGGCAGCACAGCAGCCTGAAGCCGGCACGCTGAGAAGTAGTAGATGTAGTTTGGGGTATGGCATGCCACAAGGACTAATGGTTGCACTCTGACCGCAGCAGTTGCAGCTTCAACATTATAACACCGTGTTCATAAAATGGTGCAGGGGCAGCGTTGTAATTTGCAACTTAAAACTGTTGTCGTGGCCAAAGCGAGCGGACCAGCCAAATGCTGATGCAGCAGTAATGGCGTCGGCGGCAAAATGGTTGCCCTGGCAGCTGGGGGCAAGCATGGCGCTCATATTTGAATGTGATTTAATGTGAAAGCCAAAGTAAGGATGCCTAAAAATGGTCAGGCGAAATGAGCCATTACAGATATGCAATCAGTGGCGGGTCAACGACACACAGATACTCGCTCACACACACAGCTATAGCTTGTTGTTGTAACCGCGCCCAAAAACCCGCAGCGTTGGCAACGCGTCGACCGCATCGAGTCATTTGTTAACAACCAGAGCGCGGTTTTGTTACACCAAATGCGCGGAAGTATGTAGTCGGATGTGGTTAAGCATACGCCATGTTGGCCATCAAAATGGTTTTTGTTATTGCTGTTGTTGTTGTTGTTGTCAGCGCTGTTGTTTTTTCCTTTGCGTTTTCATTTTCATTAAACAAATGCATGAAATCTATGCAGGCACTGTGTGCAATTTCAAACAGCGCTCGGATACGCGGGCAATAATGTGAAATTTATGGCGCGCAAACGTGACACTCCTGCCGACTGGGCAGAACTCTGCTGCTGCTGCTGCTTCTACTGTTACTCTCATCCTTATACTCACATTCCCCTAACCAAGCGGAAGTTGCTCATTTTGCGTTTGAATACACTCCGCACCCTTGCGTCCTTGGGGACGCACCATCTCGCGCACTCAGCATGCAGTTTTAATTGTTTTGTCGCTAAAATATGTTACATACTTTCAGGCTGGTGCTAAAAATAACGCTCAGTTTATGGCATTTCATTTTGTCCGCTCACCAAAAATGTAACAAAAACTAAAATCTCACTTTAATTTCATAAAATAAACAAACCCCGAGCGGCTTTCTCTCAATCTATGCGCTGAGCTCACTTTCTCTCTACCTATCTCTATAGATCCTGGCTGTCTGCCTGTCAGTCTAGTTTCGCTGACCGCAAAATATTTTATGTTGTTTTTGGCATACCCTTTAGCTTAGAAGGAGTATATTAAGTTGGGCATTAGGTTTGTAACATTTGAGAACTTAGCTTGCCAAGTAAGTGCGGAGGCTGGATCGGAATTAGCTGCAAATGCTTACGGGAAAACAGAGCCTAAATGAACTATCTTGCCATATACTATAGATAAACTCAGACGACAACAAAATAGCTGAATAAACTTGTAGGATACTGTATACTAAAAAGGCCTGAGTCATTCAGTACACGAACTTACCACCAAATAGATAATATGAAAAGAAGAGCTATCCAGTCGCAATTCAGACTGAATCAATGCGGCTATCCTAAGAAAAGTCCTACAATTCCGCAGTTCCTATAATGTAAATAGATTCCAGATAACCACGCAATTGTGGGAAACTTTCCTTAAAATATTGACCATATTAGTTGTGGGACACTGCAGTCTCAGAAAACACCTCAGAATCTTTGGAAACACGTAGGCGCGTCAATAAACCAAAATATAGGGTGAGCCATCTGTTGGCTTGTTTGTCAATTGCATTTTATTTACCAAATGTATATGCCAGTGGCAAATTTGAAAATACTCAATTTATGTGAGAAAAATATAGTAATATCCCCTAAATGTCCGCCGCGTCTGGTTCTACGGGCCGTATGCGAACATCGTAATATTCGATTACTTTTTTGTTACGAAATCTCCCATTGTTGCTTCATTTGAAACTTTTAAGCGTGTAAATGCAGATTTGATTTAACAACCAAACTAACAGATGTCCCACCCTTTATAAGTATAATAAGTATAAAGTACGTCAAGCACCGACATTCTGCGTGCTCCTAAAAGCAGCATTCATTTTTTTTAGGACTTTCTTTTCAGAGAGTTTTAACTGAGACCAGCAGGTGAAGGATTTCATAGTGTCTTCATTTCTCATGTGCCTGTACCAGGCGTTACACTAAGAGGGTGCTTACCCATTTGGAAATTTTCTGTAAAGATTAAATAAGCTTTTTTGGTAAAAACTGAAATGAACAAAAATTTTAATTAGTTATATTGGTGTCAAGTACTAGGATACCCTGCCCCAAATAAATATTTGCATTAGCTTTAGACAACTTGGCAACTGTATCCCAGGAGTAATGTTTGTGGTGGTGGGACGGCACAGGATCGTTGTAAGAAAACGTTGCTGTCTGAAATCGAATAATTTTTGCCTACACTTGATGAAGTTTAATATGCTTTTAAAAGTGTTTAACTGTGATAAGTTTCAAATGAACGGGGTTAGATATAAACATGAACTTGCAAGTAACAGCTGAGTTCATGAGTTTTGATAAAACTGATAGCTTTGATGAGGTCTTTGAGTCATTAGTGATCATAGTGACATGACCGATGGTAAAAAAACGATTTCCGGGTCGTGGCTGAATTTGTTAAAAATTAATTCCATTTCATTCCATTTAGTCTTTAAATGGTTTATTGCTGGATTTAAACAAATCTCAAGTTAAATTTGGGATTATGAATCCAACTGAAAGAGCTGTCTTCTTCACCGAGAGTCTGAATAAAGCGATTTCTCATGTCCTGCCTGTTTGACTACATAAATCTATAACCTTAAAAGTTGGGCAAAATAGCCCAGTCTCTATAAGGGGGCATCGTTTTTTGCTAGCTTGTTCAAGAGTGCATTTAGGAAGATATTTGGTTGATCAATGAAAAAGTTGCAAGGAATTCCAATAAAAACTCAAAGCTGTGTCTCAATGGATTATTACTAAGATTTCTTTGCTGTAAAACGCTTTAAGCTACATTTTAAAGCTCCACGCTTAGTGTATAGAGTATTCCCTAGTCATTGAAATTCTACACAAATCATGCTTTGTAGCTTCTGTTTATACAATTCCACTTACAATGAAATACAATTGATGATGTTGGCCGCTTTGATGCTGGCCATGTGTAAATATAACACACGATATAAAAATTTTGCAAAAAATCGCCCCATATGCAAATAAATGTTCCATATATATGAATCTCATGCTCTTATTTGATTTTATTTGTGGTTGAAAAAATAAACTCGAACAAAGAAATGAAATCGTGGCACGCCCCCCAGCCCAAAGGCGTTTTTATTGCACGCTCATGGGAAATTTTTTATTTGCCAAAATGGCAGCTGCCAGCTAGTTTCCCACTGCCATCGACGAATTCCCATCGGGTTTCTATTAGATTCCTGTGCACTGTGATTTTTGGCTGGCTTTAACTTTTATTTCATTTGTTCTTGGTATATTGTATTGCATTTTTGCGTTTTCGAACATTGATTTATTGTTGCAGTGGTTTTTTATGTGGCTTATTTACGGGGCCAAGGGGCGTGACAACCAAAGTCGGAACTGCTTTTAGGGAAACTTGCGTCATTTTAGTGTGCAATTCGCTTAGCAACAAGTTTGAGGCACTTTGCGAAAATGACATGAGCAGCAGAAGCTAAGCAACTCAACTAAATTACTAATCTGAAGCAGGTTGAACTGGTATAAAGTTTGTGGTTTTAGGGAAAAGGAGTTGAAATTGAAGGTGGTGATTGCCTCCATCTACTAGACATGATTTCTCTATGTCATTAAGGAAGCTTTAATTGTGATTCTGATAAGCAATAAAACGTTGACTTGTTTCACCTTTCTTTAAATCCCCCACTTTAACATTTTTTTCCATTCAAAAATGAAATATGGCCGCTAAAAATTTATAATGCTTAGACTTATGTGAGCCTAATAAGCAAGAAAACATTGTACCTTGAAAACGCAACGCTTCCACTTTCTTTTACTCAAAATACGCTAAAGTCACTAAATGAGATAAATCAACTTATTTCATAGCACCTAAAACCTCAAGGGTTATAAATACTATGAGTACCCAAGCAGTACCCACTAACTACAGGTAACTATTACAGCTAGAGGGGTGAATCACCACCAACCCATGTCAGCAGACTAATGCAACAGCTCAGCCAACTATTTACACCCGTAACCCACACACACACACACACACACAAAGCTGCTACAAAAGGTAGACGCTAAGAAACATAGGTAGTAAGAGAGCGAGGTGGATAAAGAATAAGAGCAAAGTGAAACTAAAAAGCAGGGTGTGCCTGTCACAAGCGTGGGCACCAAAATGGCAAAACTTTTTAATCTCGTTACGTTCAAAAATAATAAAATTAAAGCTTGATGCTGGCACTTTGCTGCTGAGTTGCAACCAACCCCCAACCCATCGTGTTGCCAGCAGGTGCCACAACACCCCCTCTGTCCACACAACAGCTCAGCTATGAACTCAGGTGTGTGTGTTTGTGTGTGTCTGCGGCAAAGTTTTGCAAAATTTCAATACGCCATTTAAACTGATAATTGTTTTGTATAAATCATTTGGCTGCTTGTTGTGTCAACCTCAGTGACCAGATCCAGCCCTGCACTGTCTCTCCCTCTCTCGACCAACTAGACCCGCTGTTAACTGCCACAAACGACCTTCGCTGACCAGAAAGTTAATTAAAAAATGTTGGCCTGCTGCTCGGCAAAATATCAAAAAAAAAAAATACAAAAAATAAAAACACAAAAGCCGAGCAACTTTTGTGTAAGTAGCCGCCAAATAAACTGCAATTCAATTAGGGCCCGGCCCATAAATAAGCGCACTCAAACACATACACAAGGGGCGTGCTGCGGGGTAAGGCGCCAACCCCTGCCCTAACGCATTTAGACTGTAGGCACATTAAGGTAAATATAATATATATTATACATATATATATATATATATATATATATTTTATACATGTAGTTTGCTATGCATTTATTTTTTTTTATTTTTTTTTAATTTATTTTTATATATTATTTTTTTTTATAATTTTTGTGGCCGTTGCCAAGCAGTTGGAAACGAAACAGACAAAGCATTTGTGTTTTTTTGTGGCTTAATCTTTTTATAAATAATAAATAGCGCAAGTTGCTTTTTGCCTTTAGTGGTGAGGGCGGCAACGAGCGAAGCGTGGGCGTGGCTGGCTCAGTTTTTATATACTCAGCCGCAAAAGTTTAAGTTGCGTATGGAAATCAAAGCAACAAAAAATAAGTGTGTCGACTAGGGAAGGCACATACCGACTGTGAAATACTTTATATCTTAAAGATTAGTCAATGCGGCAAATTGAATTGAATTTCCATGTTTCTACGATTTTTAAAGCCTTTTAAAGCTAGATGGCAAATGGCTACAGTTTTTCTTTTTCTATACGGATCATAACAAATTGTTTACGGTGGAGGGCGCAATAGAAAGTATCTCTACTGATGCCTTTTCTTTGCGTTTGTCTATTATCAAGGTGTACCTACAAAGTAAGACGTGGCAACGCCTATCCCTTCCCGGGATAACTACAACAGCCAAATTGAATTCCTTGCTAGAGCTGCCTCATCCATATGCTCTGCATTATCGACTTGGCTATAAGCAGAGCAAATATGAGCAATATTTATTGGTAGACATAGTATTCAAGCTTAGTTTAAATATATCCTAGGAAGCTTAATTTTCTGACCACTGGCAAAGCAGTTGCTTCAGTTAATGCTAGGCTACCTTGATGTCAAGTTTTTGCATTGAGCTTAGTTTCCACCAACCCCTTTTAGAATCAAGCAGTGCCGCTGAGAGTAATAATCTCAGGGGCGAGTACTTACTCATAAACAAACATGGAGCATCTTCATCCATAAACGTTCATCTTGAGTAAATCACTGTCGTCGTGGAGCTCAAAAATTTTATCATTCCATCCAATTGGGAGCAGTCTGGTCTGTGGCGATTTCTGATCCGGGTCCAAGCGTTAACGTACCTATATAAAATACAACAATTAAATCGTATTCCTTATATAGAATATAGTGTGAAAGAAAAGACATGCTAAAATAACAGAAGAAGCTGTAGAAACTTGACATATCGAAAGCATATACAAAAAATTTTCATAAGCATAATTTTTCAAAAATATTCACATTGAAAACCAAATATGTACAATATTAGATACTTTTTAAATCGAATAATAGACAATTGTGGAAAATGGGGAAACAATTTTCTATAGTTGCCTTAGATGAAAGGAGCATTTTTGAAGAGCCTCGGACCGGAAGTTTACTTTCATCTTCTCCACTTTCGTCGGCCCTTGGCAAAGGAATCCAGGAAGCTTATTGGAACTTTTTTTTTCTTGAGTTAAGCAGGACAAGTTATTCGTTCTTTTAAAGCTCAAGCATACTTATTGGTAAGTTTTGGGTATTAAGCATGAAAAACTAGTTCGTGGGATTGGGGATTGAACCTCAATTATTCAAGCTTTCAAGAAAGTAGCTTATTTACAAACAGGTTTAGCAAAAAGATGCCTCAACCAGGTTTAACAGAAAGATGGCTTAACCAGGTTTAACAGAAAGATGCCTTAACCTATGCAGGACCGAAATAAAATGAAAGGACTAAAAAATATAATATTTGACCTTAGAACTATCTTAATTTAGCCAAAATGGTTACAGAAATGTATTTCAAGGTACTATGAATCCTAATTGGGCCCACTGAAATGTTGCCTGTAGGCCTGAATGTAAAAGTGTTGTACGGTGCGTATACGTAACTGCTGAATACCATTTTTTGCATTTTTGTACATGTTTATTGATTATTTGGATTTTTTGTTATATATGGGAATTGCGGATTTTTCAAAATTTAACAAACAAATAGATGGTCAAAAAAAGGTAAAGATAAGATAAAAGGGTAACCAATATTAAAGATCCGAATTCAAGTAGAGAAATACAGCTTTAAAGCATCTACTCAAAAATGTTTTTACTTTTTAATTAAAAGCCCAAGTGTGCTGGCTTTTTAAGCCAGCTACCGCCATAGCTTAACCAATTAAAATAAAGAAATAAATATAATTAAAATATATATACAATATAAAGGGTGTTTTTTTTAACAGCGCCCGGATTTCCGAAAGGGATATCTCTGAAACCAGTTGTTACTTTTGACAAATTTAAATTTCATTTTATTTGGTTTGCACTAACAATTCATCATGGTAAGATTTACATCACAACAACGTCATCAAATCTTCGAAATTTACAATCAAAATCAGTGTTCTGTTGTAAAAACTTATAGAGCTCTTCGTAAAATTTATGGACCGAATAATCGTCCATAGGAACGTGCTATTCGTCGTGTTCTTGATCATGTACGAACTCATTTGACATTCGACGATGTCTGTCCAGCAATCAGAATGAGAACAGCACAGTCCGAAGAAAATATCGCTGTTGTAGAGGCCAGTGTAGAGCAAAATTCAAATTTATCGATTCGCAACGTATTACCGTCAATGGTGATCGATACAGAGCGATAATCAATGAAAATTTGTTTCCAAATTTACGTGACATCGATGTTGAAGAGTTCTGGTTTCAACAGCATGGCGTTACGTGCCATACGGCGACCACCATTAGGTTGCCTAATTTAAGAGATGGAAGAAAGGAGTTGGAGAAGGGTATGGAAGGGAAGTGAGGAGGATCAGAACTGTAGGACATCCCTAATCACCTAAGACTCTCCTATTACAAAACCATTTTGAGGATTTCGACAAACGCAGCCAGATCTGCAATGGACACATGAGCCTCAAAGAACGGTTTGACCGCAATCATGGATTTACTGAAAACTCAATTTATTTCAAGAAATGCGTCCACCAACTAACTGGCTGACGCGGTCGTGTGATTTGAGCCCTTTAGATTATTATCTTTAGGGACACGTCAAGTCGTTGGTTCATGTAGACAAGCCAGCAACAATTGATGACTTGAAAACCAACATTAAACGTGTCATTACTGAAATACGGCCCCAAATGCTCGATAGTGTGGTCAAAAATTGGACCCACAGGATGCGCTTTGTAACTCGTAGTCGTGGTGGGCACATGCCAGAGATCTTTTTCAAATATTAAATGATACAAAAAATATCTAAAAAAACATATTTGGGTTCATTACATTAATTTTTCTATATTTTCTTTAAGTTTGAAATCCGGCCGCGCTTAAAAAAACACCCTTTAAAATATAGTATTAGCTATTTATTACGAATAAGTTTATTGCCAGTGCAACAGAGTTCTTTAGTCTGTACTTTCCAAGAAAAATTTACACTACTTTGCTCTAAGGGTTTTAAAAAACCTGGTCACCCTAAAACTGACCTAACTCGCTTAATCGATTTCCTTTATCTTGTTAATCATACCCGTTTTAATTTAAACCCTCTACGCTCTAAAGTCTCAATCAATGTCTTTCAGGATTTTAGCACAAAACCACTTGAACCAAACTTGGAGCAACTTAATAAACCCCTTACCCTTTTGGGTCTAGGGTATACAACAAAGTAGCCAGTAAAAAATAAAACTGAATACAAATACAAATAAAAAGCCAAAAAAAAAGAAGAAAACGCAAAGCGTATACAGTGGCAAGTTGGCCAAAGTAATTATTTTTAATAATTGACTCGATGTTGTTTGCGGTTTTTCCTGTTTTCCATGTTTTTGCTCTCGTTTTTGCCCGAAAATCTTGAACTTTGAACTAATTTGTGAAAGTTTTTGGCTTGGCTTTTTCCGCTGTACTTCTGTTTTGCTTTGGCTCCTCTGTCTCTATTGTTGTTGTTATTGCTGTTGGGTTCTTTTCCTTGTTTTTTGCTTGTCCTTGCTCTGGTTCTTGTTGTCAGGCATTTTGCTTAAATAATTTAATTTATTGGCCTAGGCAAGCGGCATTTTTGATTAACTTATTTTGAGCAATTTTAAAGTCATCTCTCGTTCTCTCTCTCTTGGCTTTAAAGCACGTTTGAACAAAAAAAAAATACAACTTTGATTTCAATTTAATTAAAACAAACATGGCGCATAATTAATTTGGCATTTTTAGACAAATAAAATTCTATGCCATTAATTTGAATCTGTTTTGTTTGGCATTTTAGATATGCTAACAAAATAAACATTACAAAAAATTAAATACTTGCTAAAATTTGCAAGTCAATAAATTGCACAAATTTAGTCGGTCAATAAATTTGTGTAATCAATGGATTGTTAAGTAATTAAAACAGTTTTGTAAATAGTTAACTAACTGCCTTTTCAGTTAGCAGCTGTTTGCTGCAATTTTAAAGTGACCAGAGCAAACAAAGTCAACTAATGCGCGTTCACTCGATTTAACCCGGTCCAAGGGTCAAAGAGTTTCTGTCGGCGCAGTGTCAAAGGACTCTAAATATTTACAGAGTGGGGGCGTTAAAACGTGCTGCAGTATTTAAACATGCTCGAATACTTTCAAGGCTCAGTCTCTTAATGAAGTAATTTTAGATAAACTTGTTTGCTTATCAACTTGGAAATAACTTTATGAAATCTTATGGGATGGTATTTACAAAGTGGGTTACGATAAGCTTTTTCTTAGAAAGGCGGCATGAAATGAAAATATTAATCATACGTAGAATGGCATCGTTTTGCTGGCCTAACATAGCCATAGTTATAAATACTTGTCACAAATAAAGATGTAATTGAATAAGTATTCAATTTTTATTGAAATCCTTAACCATAAAAGTTAATATTTTTCGCTTCCTAAGAGAAATTAAAGACGTTAGTCTTATTAAATTTAGTTGCAGCTGTGCTGCTAAAAATACTTGAGACTGTCATAAGCCAAAAGCAGCGACAACATGTTACGTTTTTATTTATAAGCGCAAAAAAAAAAACGCAAAAATAAAAATAAATAAAAAAAAAACACGTAAGATACAAAATATTTGCATTACTCATACGCCGCTTGGGCTTTGGCTGAACTAAAGCACAAAATACCTAAAACGAGGAACGCACTAACTGACTGTGCTTGTATGCGTATGTGTTGCGTGTAGCTGTGTGTGCGTTTTGTATCTGTGTGTGAGTTGCGTGTAACTGTGTGCATGTGTGTGTGTGGGCGAGACATTTGCGGCTGCTTGCGTTTTAGTGTAATTTCCGCAATCATTTCCTGCAACATTTTATGCCGCTGCGCGTATTGATATGACTGCCTCAATGCCGCACTAGTTGACTGACGGATGGACTGGCGGATTGACGAAAGGACGCAGCGACTGACAACACACTGCCTGCTTGATTGCTTGACTGTTTGCCAGCGTTTTAACCTTGACAGCTTTTGTGCCTGGCAGCAACTGTTTTGCTTTCGGTTTGGTTTGGTTTTTATTTTATGTTTTTTGTTTAGCTACGCTTGAATCTTCTGACGTTTTTCCTCAGAACTTTAGTCGCTGCTGCCTGCCAATTGTTCGTTTAGGTTCGAGGTAACAAGTTACTATACTTTGGGCTGGGCTTATCTCTGGGCCAGCTTAACTTTCAGTTTCATTTGATGGCATTTTGTAAAATTCGGCTACAATTGAATTATGGCCACACTGGCAGCAGTAGCTGCATAGTCCCTGCGTCGTTCGTCTGTATCCTTGTAGTAAGTAAGTATGCAGTCAGCTCAGTCAAATGCTTTTGCATTAAATTTATAGCGTACAATAAAGTTTTGCGGTTTCTGAAACAACTTGAACGCGGCAAATACCGCAGGGCAATTACCGCACAAAAGCGCAAGGGGGGGTACATGCCGCTGTTTTGGGCCCAAAATGTGCCGAAATGTGCTGAAATGTATGCTACGACCAAAGCCAGAAAATCTACATACATAAATATGCAGTGGTATGGATGCGGGATAGGGGAACGTTGTTGGGACAGCCAATGGACTGTGCATCAGCTGCTCGGTTTAGCTTTGGTTTTTTGTAACCTTTTAGCTTGGCGATGTTGTTGTTGTTATTGTTGTTGCTTTCTGTACTTTAAACAACACCACTCAGTTACACATACAGAGCACATGCATACACCAGCATAGTACACTCAACACACCCACCATTTTACGAGTTTTATGAATAATATCCTGAGGGCATTAATTTTCAAATTGGATATTTTTGGCCATTTGGCTGCAAACAGAGCGAGTACCAAATATATATGTGCATATATAGGTGTTTGTTTGTTTGTGTGTGTGTGTAAGAAAAAGCACATGCATACATACAGTGGCGCAACTAAGCATCGATAATGGTGTCTGGAACCCATTATACCCATATACATCCATATTACTTACAAACTTTTAACTACTCAGTCAGAAATCACGCTGCAAATGAATTTAAGACAAACCCTTTTAGCTTCCACCCAAATTTTATTTAAGTACGCCACTGTACACATTTAATGTATGTAAATATTGTTGGCTCGCCCTTGGGCATGTCCATATGGGGTAACAGACCGTAAAAAGCAAAATATGTGTAATATGATTAAATTTTATCAAAAAAAGGCAACAAATCTAAGAGCAACAACCACCAGAACAAGCAGCCATTACAACACCCATTACAACAACTCCGGTAAGTGACCAAGTCATAGACCCAAGTGCAACAGCTTGGTCTATATTGAAGAGTGGCTCTTCATCCACAAAGCCAAGTGGGTCATAGAGTGTATCGGCAATGTGCTATTTATTGCTCACTTATGATTTGCACGTGTGATATATCCTGTAAAATGAAGGACATTAGCTGGAATTGAACTGTAGCAAGAGGCTGAGAAAAAATTATTTATTTACAGCGGCCATTTTCTGTTGAAACATTTTGGGAAGTTACTTTGATCGGTGGGAGCAGATTCAATAGATTTCAACTTTTTATTACTAGACTAATTTTAAACAATGGGAGATGTGCAGCTCTTTATTCCTTGAATAGTCCCAAAAACGGGTCATTAGAAAATGAATCTATCCCGTTGGCTCTCTATTATAAAAGAATTTGTCAGGGTAGATCTTCTTTTTTTCAAGTAAATAGACGTCAAGTCCCCGTGACGTTCTCAGAACTATTGTTGTCAGGAATATCACCTAACTTAGCACCACCTTAATAACGATGTCAACATGGAGATCAATCACTCCCACCAATCGAAGCTATTTTGGTCTCAGTAGGCAACTAAGAAGTTAAGGATGCTCTCGTCGGACGAAGTTAGCACTGTAAAAGAAGTTTATTCCAACCGATTAGCTTCATGGCACCGATGAATGGATGACGACCAAGTCTGATTCAGAGAAGACAGTTCTTCATAAGATTCTTCTTTACGTGCGTAAATATTCTTCGCTCCTTTAAAAGAAAATCACTACTCAAGATCTTTGACTCTTTTTTGAGCACCGTGATTCCAAACCCCTTAGGTGATAGGCTTTCATTTATCGCAATACGAATACGTATACATACAAGTATATTAAACTTCGACAGATGAATATATATACTCGTCTATAAAAAAATTGTATATATGTGCACATATTTCAGCTTGTTTTTTGCGTCGTCTGTCTGACAAGTGATATGCTGCTGCCATGTTCTAATCAATACAAACTGTTGCGCATACGCCACGTTTGAAAGTCTTTTTTGACGCCATTTTGTGTTATATAATATAAGATGCATTTAATTGACAACTGTTGACGTCATTGCGGCTGCTGTTGCTGTCTGATTGAATTTTGATTGTTGCAAACTTTTGCATAAATTTCAATGCAGTTGGCAGCTCAATGTTGCATTCAGCAGCAATTACCGCGACAAGTTGTCAGCACTGTTGCAGTTGCAACATCAGCCTCTACTGTTGCTGCTGCTGCTGCTATTGTCATGTGCAACTTTATTTTAGCCCTGCTGATAAATCTAATCAGTGTCTAGTTGAGTGCTGCCAACTCCGCTGCGGTGGCAACTTTTGTACCCGGCGCGGCCGCCATGCAAGATTAAACCGCTGTGGGCCAGCTGGGAGCACCCAAGGGTGTGCCGCCTACCTTTGGCTCAAACAACGTTCAAGTTCCAAGGGCTTTACCTGTGCAAATACCTTAAAGGTTAACGTTACGCAAAAGTTTTGCGCGTTAAGCAGCTACGTCGAGTTCTCTTGCCAATGTTGTCGGAACTTGTCAGCCGCGTTGACTGGCGGCAAAACTTTTACTTACTTTAATTTTTATTCATTTTATTTTTTAGTTTTTTTTGTTACCTGCTTTGTAGCTTTACTCTTCTTACTTTGGCAACAATGCAAGTAAGTTTTAATACGCTACACTTGTAGCGTCGAGGGCTATATTAGGCTTATTGAAATGTTTGTAACAGGTGAAAGAAAAAGAGTCGGAGCCTTAGTATAACTTATAGTTCAAAAAATGAGCTGAAATTCCCGAGTCAATATAGATAGATGCGTCTGGCATATTTTAAGAGCCAGCATCACGAAATTGAACCAAAAAAAATTTCCAATGCAGATTAGCTTTCTTGAGTTAATTCCTTTTTGGATTTTGTTTTGCAATTATGATACGAATAGTTTTTGCAAATCTTCACAAGCAGCCTAAATAAAATTTTTGTCAAAAAAAAAAACACCCTTTACTTGCCACACTGCTTTAAAAATACACTAAACACTCATTTTTTGAAAATTACTTGAACAATCCTTAAGCAACCCGTCAGCTTTTTTTTCGATATTATGCTGCAATATATCCCGATTTCGAATATCGCTTCAAGTAACAGGTATATCCAAGTCGTTTAAGCCCGACATTTCGTGCGCAATTTTTTATTATTGTATTAACAAAGTTTCTTTTTTTCCGTACGCCCGTGCTGCTTCCTGTTTCCGGCAATCGATAGTTGTCTTTTACTTGTGGGGCACAACTTGATGGGATTTTTGCAACTTGCGGCGCTCTGCTGCGGCCAGCGTCGTTTTCGTTTGAAATTTGGCCAAGCTGCAAGCGGTACAGCGATAGGGCGGGTGCTAGCAAAACAATTTGCAGACAGCCATTGTGGTAGCCATTTTGACAAAGTGTTCGTGAGCGTGAGTGTGTGCGTGCTGCAAGTTTGTTGCCGCAGTCAAGTGCACTCATGTTTGTGTGTAGACATTTGCTGCGCCGAAAAAAAAAGCGCAACTTGACGGTCACAAAGAGCTGCACTTCCTGTCTGCGTGGCGACTCCAAACCAACCCGGTCCTCCTTCAAGTGAGTGCCGCTCAAAAGGCGACATCGAGTGGAGCTTTGCGGTGGTTTCTTGGCTGCTTCAGTGGCTGACATTTTGGTCAAAGCATTGTGGAAGTGCACTTAAAGCAGTTAAGCGGCATGCCTGCCGCCGATTGCCATAAATGTTTCACTTTGTCAGATTGGGGCAAATACGAATAGTGGGCGGTTGGAGCCTTAAAAAGGCAACGTTTGCCATTTTGCCGCACTCTTAAAGTGCTTGCCACGCCAGCTTATGCTGTCAGCCTTCAAAGATGTTTGAGGCAACGCACAGTGGGCGAAAATCAGCCTGAGTTCATGAGTTTTCTAAATTGTAGAAAAATTCTTGATGGCACTGGAAAGAGACCTACAGTAACCGCGCCTCATAAGAACATTGGAAAAAAATATATATGCAGATCTCTTTCAGCTACTACTTTCACTAAAAATTAGTGAAAATTATGTAAAAAAGAAGGATGAGCTACAACTACAACTACAAAAACTAATAATTGGGAGGCTGTGGCAATGGCCTAGTAGAATGCGTGTTCGACTCACAGTCTAATGTGTCGAGGTTCGATTCTCAAGATGATGTTAGATTTAACTTGTTTTTTTTGCCAATACATTAATAATAAAAATAAAAAATAATTAGGAGAGTAAATAATCAGTTTAACTCTTCATAGAGGAGATCTTAAAGGTTCGCATTAAAGTTTTTAAGTTTTAAGGAACTCTAAGTATAAAATTTATATACTTTTTTTTATACTTTTCATAAACTTTTATATATGTAAAATAAACGTATTGAAAAGAGCAATAGTTTCTCAAAGGATGCTTATATTTTTAATAAAATTTTAAGCAAGGCCCAAGAACTACTGGGTATATATTTTGAGTATTAGATGGTAAAGAATTATGACTAAAGCACAATTTTTTTTAAAAACTTGACTTTTTTTCAAAAATTCTGATCATAAGATGCTCAAATTGGTTGCGCTTGGTTATTATCAGTCCAAAAAGGATATACAAAAAATAATATGGAAAATATACTAAAATTAGAAAAAAAAAATTTTTTACTATTTGTACGATGCGATGTCCATTATGTACCTACATTATCTTACTCAATTTTTTTCAGATTAGATAATATTTTTAAAATTATTAAGCAGAACACTTTCAAGACTGTCAGTATATCTTTTATTAGAAAATATTCAGAGTTGCGTCAGAATGTTCCAAACTGCCTTTTTTTAAATATTATTTCAAAATTTTCGATAAAGAGCGCTTTATTTGGTTGCAGGATCCGACTGAAATCCATTTTTAATCAACTCCGAATTACTTTATTTTTTAGTATTACATTTTTTACCGACTCATCCGAACCACTGTGCGCTCTGCTCTGCCTTAAAGCATTCTAGAGTTGCCAAGTTTTTCACAAATTCACACCAATTTAAGTTTTGCTTTTGTTTAAGCAACACTTCAATTATGCCGCTTAAGTATAAGTAAGTGTTGGAGTATATGAGCAAGTTTGAACGTGTTGGAACATGTATGAATATGTTTGTATGTGTTTATCTGTGTGTGAGAGATGACTTAAAAACTATGTCAACTGTTGGGTAAATTATGTGCTTTGTGTGGCTTGCAGTGCGCTCCGCTTGTTTGTGTCTCTATTAGTGTCACAATTCTTTGCACTTTCGGAAGGTGATTAAACTCATTTGTCTTAGAAACTCTCTCTCTCTCTCTCACATACACACACTTGAACCAACTCACTTTTGACGGGGACGGAACAGGGAAAATTTATTTGGGGTTAGTCCAAAAATGTTGAATTCAGGTTTAAAATTTTTCCGAAAATATATTCATTTTGCAATTGTGGTCATTCGATGGCGGCCATCTTGGATTCGCCATTTTGAAAAACTAATACGGTACTCATAATCAGCTACCTCAAAAGTATGAACTATTTTTGAAATGTTCTAACCGCAACGATCCGCTTTACATGATCCGCTCCTGGCACTGAGAGACACACCGCTATTACAAAATGGCGCCTCGCTCTCTCGCAGCATCATCATCATCTTGCTTTAGCTGTTTGCTTTCAATTGTAATAAATTTCTCACCAAAAATAGTTTACAAGAGAATTCAGCACGTAGCAAATTGTTGCCATGTGCCAATGCACGTGCTCTAAGATACACACAGATACACACCACACACACACACACACACACACAACACTCATGTACAAGTATTTGTGTAATAAAAAGCTGAATCTTTAACCACACCACACACAACACACACACACGCACACAGGTGCACTTTATGGCGCTTTGCTGACTTGGTACAACTTTGTACCCCCCACCCAACTTTACCCCAGCCCATTGCCATAGAAAAATCATATGAAATTGGTTTTCCCAGAAGTTGCTGCTGCCTTTTGAACGTAGAAATTTTTATGATTTATTATTTTTCAATATGGCCTTAAAGCCAGACTGAGCCCTTTGCTTTCTCTCGACCATTTTGTCAGTTTTATTAACTGATGGATTGGGTGTAACCACAAAAACTTTCAGGCCAAGACAATTTCAATGCTGTCCTGCTTTTGACCTTTTTTATAAGCAAAGCATTGGCGCAGGTAAATGTAGCACGCTGCTCGACTCCATGGACTACTTGGCGTATACATGACCGTGTGCTCAAAGAACTTGCAAGCACTGCTGTGCTGTCCACTAAATATTTAATGCTACGTCGAGCAGGCACAAACTTTCTGGTTTAGCCGTAACTAATTATAATTAGATACTTTCTGGAAAACTTTGACACATTTAATTATTATTTTATTAGTTTGCTTATTGATTTGCGCCCATTTTCTGCGCTGTCGTCTCAAAATGTTCAATGAAAACTGCCATGAATAATTTATTAACAAGATTTTGTGTAACATTTCGGACAAGTTTGGCAAATGCAGCTGCTAATTGCTTAACTACGGCTTTGTCCAGCTCCAAGAGTTGGGCTGTAACTAATAGCCAGGCTACATTGCCAAATCATGCTCATCATTTAACAATAAGCCTGAAAGTGCTTTCATCATCAATATTTTAAAATGATTGACACTTTGAAAAGAAGCAGATGATTCGCTTGTTGATGCTGATTGACATTAAATGAAGAAATTTAAGATGAGCTCTGGTCCAGTAACGGGCTGCATCAACAATCAGCTATATTCGTAAACAAAGTGCATTGAAATTAAAAAAATTGTTGCTTTATCAAGCCATCTTTATTATTATTATACTCTGCCAATTTGTACGTTCGTTATACTTAAAATTTGTAAAAATCGATTACATATCGTTGCGCTTTGTGAGTAGGTACTCATCAAAGTAATTGGTAGTCGGAACGTTTAAAAATTTTGTACTCCATGCTGCTCTAGATAGAAAAAGCAGCAGACGTACAAAGTATTTTTTTGCTATACAGATTTATTTAGTTTATTGATTTCTAGTTTATTTCATTTTTTAAGTTTCTTTATGTTTTATTTTGTTTGGTTATTAAATATTTTTTTCTGACTCAAAATAATGTGCACGTATCATATCTGATTACATGACCGATTGGTGCAACAGGGTTGCCGCGTATACAAAGCAAATTTGCGTTATAGCTAAATGGTGTTAAATTTCAATCAAAATTGTTGCTTAACCTAGTATTTTTGTGTAATTTTATTTAAAAGATAGAATCATAAAGAACCAGCAATATTTTAATGAAAATAAAATGTTAACAGCAGATACTAGTAAAAAGGTGCAAAGCTGTGGCAACCACGTCAGCTGTTTTGTATGAAAAAAAAAATAATTTCGCGTCAACACAACATGAGAATTTATCTTAAAAATAAGGGAAATATACGAATAAATCGAAAATAAAAAGGGAAATATCGACAAAAAAAATTCGTTTTTCGGAACACGCAAAAACGAATCCGAATAAACTTGCTCGGTTAGTTTTTTTTTTTGTTTTCCGTAAAAAGGCTATTTTTATTGTTGCAAGCTTCGTTAAAAATCAGCTTCCGGTAATTATAAATCCGCCAAAAAATACGTTTTACAACTGCTTGTTAGACTGCATACAAGCAGTTCCGATTTCTTAAGAAAAATTTAAAATTTGTCGTACATAATATTATTCGCATTAGTTGTCTCGTTTTGGAAGTATAAACTGATGAAAGTTTAAACTGGATACTCAGAATGCGATAAACAGAGAAATATTCGCGTGTATTACTCACTCGCAAATTTTGTAAATTTTAAAAAATAAAAATTTTAAAATTTTACCAAAGTTTTTCGACACCTTAAATATTAAAAGACACAGCTCAAAAAGTATGCAGCGTTGCCAGCTTGCGCTATCAGCTAGCAAAGTACGGGCACACTAATTCTTTAAAGAACCTTTACATTTGATTGAAGAAAACCTGGTTACAGCTCACTTTTGCATTACACATTACATTTTACATTATATGTTAAAACATTTGTGTAAGTACATGAGCATTGTTCAGCCATGTACTTGTAGTTTATCTTTGCTCTGGCTCAATGAAATGCATTTAATTGTTGCCACAAAGTCTTGCCAAACTATTTTCAACAATATTTGCTTACATTGGCCAATAGTTGTAGTATCCACATTTTCCCCCCCTGCCACAACCCGCACTAGCTCACTCATTTGGATTTTCATTTCATTTTCTTTCATAAAACTTTTGTGTACTTTGTGTGCCAAATCGAAATCGAAACGAACAAACTCCATTGGCAAATGGCAAATGGAAATGGCAATGGATTTGGTGGCAAGCGTTGTAAGCTTGTAAATCCTTTTTTGGCCAGCATAAAATTGAAAGCACTTTTGCAGTTTGTGCAACTATTTAAAAAGTTTGCAAAATGAAGTTGAACACAGTCACAGTCCAACATAAAGATCCTATGCAAAGATGGGTATAACTTCGACGACTTATACCAAAACAAACTCTTGTTTGGCAATTGAATTTTATGCCAAGTTGTAGCTGAGCACTTAAAGTCAAGTGCTGTATTGATACAATTTGGCTTTTTAGTGCATGCCAAGGTTTGCCTTTAATAATTAAGGGAATAGGTAGTCCTAGAGTTGCCAGATCAAAAGAAACATCAAGATTAGGATTATGAAAACACTAAATAAAAGTTAATCCTGGGGTTGCCAGAGCAACAGCATCTAGAACAACATCTGAAATGAGAATTTCTGAACTTAGCCAAATACCAGAGTTGTCAAATCAAATTTGAAATAAACGATTTAAATACTAAAACTCGCTAATTCTACAAATAGTAAAAAAAGTCGTGGTATCTGCATTTTGACCTTGTTAACCTAAAAAAAAAACCAGGTAGGTAAAAGTGGTTGTCTTCCGACACATCTAGGCCTGCAAAAGGCCCGTTGTGATGCCACGTGAGCTAGTCCTTACTCTCCTGTATCCTCTCTAAACCAACCTGTCGATTTTATGAACGAATTAATCTTATTTATTTTGATTCCTGCGAATTCAGTAACATTTCCAATAGTTTTGCAACCCAGTGTGTACAGTCTCCTCCTTGTTCCATGCATCCACACAGGAGATGCTTCACTGTTTCCACTTCCTCTACCTCCTGACAGCTTCTACAGTAGTCTAAATAAGGCACTCCCAATCTATTGTCGTGCCTACCAATAAGACAGTGTCCAGTAAGAGACCCTATCGTAGCGCTTATGTCAAGTCTGTTAAGTTTTAAAAGTTGCTTGGTTCTATTCAAGCTCCATTGCGGCCAAATTTTTCTACTAATAAGACAGGTTCCAGTTTGCTCCCATCTATAGTTGGCATCATTAATGATATTCCTATCTATAAATAATTTACACGTCGCTAGTGGCATAGGTATCAAGGCCATGTTTGGCTGAAGTGTACAATTGTACCCCGTCTAGCTAGTTCATCTGCTTTGCAATTGCCCACGATATCTCGGTGTCCCGGTACCCAAAGCAGCTTAATGGTGAAGAAATTTGTAGCATCTAGTAAAAGCTCATAATATTCCATCACTTTTTTTGTATATGAGCCTTACTGATTGTAGTGCTTTTAAAGTAGCCTGACTGCCAGAACAGATCTAAATTTCCCTTTCGGTTAAAACACGGTTCCTAATGATACGAATACTTTCCATTATAACCATGACTTCTGCTTGGAAGACACTATAATGATCTGGTAAACGGAAGGCTTCGTTAATGCCCAACGATTCCGAATAGACACCCCTTCCCACCTGATCATTGAGTTTAGATCCGTCCTTAAAAATTGGTAATCTTGCTATTGCCGTCTGGTATACCAGTGTCCCAATCTTCAAGAGATGGGAAACTAACACTGAACTTATAACAAAATAAAGGTAAATTTAATGGGGATACGGTCTGGTGTAGGGATGCCGTTTCAAAGGCGGCATTGGTCTTGTGAATTTTTCAGTCAAATTTATCTATCTATAAAAAAGAAAGTTAAGAGTCATGTTAGTTACACCATTTATAACTCAAGAACGGCTGGGCCGATTTGGATGATCTATGGTTTGTTGGATTCGTCTCCACACTGGTTAACAGAGTAACGCATAAAATATCGGAAAAATCTCATAAAAAGAAGTTAACCGCGACATTCTCTTACGCAGGCTGGAGGTCAGATATCGACATAAATCAAAAATCATCATCTGCGTCACTATTATGCGCATCTTTTGGTAAAATTTCAGCTCCATAGCTCTAATAGTCTCTGAGATCCTTTTACTCATATGGACAGACGGACAGAGAGACATGGCTTTATCGACTCGGATGTTGATAGTGATCAAGAATGTGTATAGTTTATGGGGTCTACCACGCCTCCTTCTGACTGTTAAAAACATTTGCACGAACTTATAATTCCTTTGGTACAGGGTATAACAAAGTTGCTTTAGATACACAATTTTTGAATCAAGATCGGCTGGAATATATCTCAAAATTAGGGACTTACGACTTTTCAAATAGAAAGTTCAAACATTTTATTTCCACCAAAATATGGTTTTGCATAAATGAACTTTTCGTGAAATTAAATTGAATGAATTGTAAAAATTGTTTGGCCTGTTCATCACAAAAAAAGTATCGATTAATCAGCACTATCAACCTAAACCTGAACCTATCAGCAGTATAGAATAGGAACGTTTTCTGTGGGTTGCCTATTGGGTCATAGAAAGCCATTTTTTATGGCAAGCTAGTCATATAACTTATCGTGAGATTAAGGCAACCCTGGATATAAATAACATAGGTTCGTGCGTTTGGGCGTTATTTTCACCAATGTTTCATGTTTTTTTGGACATTTTGTAAATAACTCTATAGATTTAAAGACAATTTAATGATAGCTTTAATAGCTGTAGTGACTTCGAAGTTCTTTTTAATATAATGCTCGGTGAAGAATTCTGCAGCTGAGAAAATACGTCGAATCTAATACAAATTTTTTCGCGTAAGAATCACTTTGAAGAAATGCTCTATTCTGAATTGAACTCAGCCATTTATCTACAAAAAGATTTGAGATAGAGCGAAAGCGATTCACCAGGAGATTGTAGTTTGTCTCTCAAGTCAGCTCACAGAACAGGCTCCCGGATTATCCGAAACCTCAAATTGAAGTGTAATTCGTTCATGATTTGTTGCTGCACATAAAATTGCAATACTGATAAATCAATTTTGCAGCTCACTAATCGAAATAAACTGTAGTAAATATTAAATTTATTGTGTAAGAACAATTAAATTGTTTTCGATAAAAAAATGTTTGTTTATGATACTCTACTCTCGCAAAAAAAAATGGAACCATTGTACAATATTTTTTTTTTATTATTGAACAATAACAGCAACAAAAATTTGTTGGAAAAATGAATTTCATAATTTAATGCCAGACCGAATGCAGTCGACAGGAGCATCAAAAACGGCAGCTGTGGCTTATGCAGACGCATTTACAAAAAAAAAAAACAAACATAAATACATAAATACATATATACAAAATATGTACCTATATACCATAAGTATACAACATATATACCTTAGCAAGTAAGGTGAAGGGGCTATAGCGTTGACTGCATTTTTAACAGCATATTTTAATGCCTGATTTTTAACGTCGACTTTTCGCACTTATTGACAGCTGCGACAGCCATGTGGTCCTCCATTATACACCGACCATGTGCACCACATCCAGCTCTTTCCGCTTTCCGCTTATGGCATTACCAAGCTCCAAGCCCAAAACCCACGGCTTTGATGCATATGTCATGCGATACATGCGGCATATACGTATGTACTGCATTTACACTAACGACTAAAAGTTTTCGAACACCTAATAAGCACAATGGATTATGAAAGCAAATGCAAAAGGAAATTCAATTTTGTTTTCAGTGCGGGATAAAATTTTTCAACAGCTCAGGACTCGTAATCAAATGGAAACAGGAACCCCAACACTTAGGGAAAAACGTGCTTATCGACTACTTACTAATCTTAGTTTTTTAAATAAAAAAACACAAGTCGACTAAAGTTCAACCGCAACGAATGCAGAACTTACAAAAAAAGAGCCAACTATTGCCCGATCCAATATTGAAAAATGAGAAAAAAAAAATATATTATTATAAAAAACATTTCAGTGAATAAAGATTAAAATTATTAATTATAAATTAAATTATATGGAATTTATAACCAGAGCAACAAACCCCTTCACGCTTTAATAAATTTGTTTCTCATTAAAAAATTAAAAAAAATGTTTTTCTTCAGAAAATATAAAATGAATTTTATTTAATGTACGTTGAATATTTTTTATCAAATTTTTAATATGTATTGTTTTGAATACAATATTTATCCTTAAATATGTACTAAATAAAACAGGGAAAATTTTAAATTCTATTTAACAAATTTATCCTTAAATACTAAATAAAACAGAGAAAATTTTTAATTCTATTTAACAATGAAACCTTATTTAAAGGTTTCATTGTTAAATAGAATTTAAAATTTTCTCTGTTTTATTTAGTATTTAAGGATAAAAATTTTATTCAAAACAATATTAAAAATTTGATAAAAATATCCAATGTGCATTAAATAAAATTCATTTTATATTTTCTGAAGAAATACTTTTTTTAAATTATCTAAAAATTAATAATTTAAAAAAAAGATAAAAAAAAGTAAATTTTTTTAAAAATTTGATAAAAATAATCCAATCTACATTAAATTAAAATTTGCAAATTAAAAAATATTATGTAAATTTCATTAAATATTTTCTGAAATAAATTATATAAAAAATATTCAATTTGATATAAAAACACAAAGTAGCAAACTATATAAAAATTTGATAAAAACTATACAATGCATATTAAATAAAAATTTACGAAATAAAAAAAAAATTATCTAAATTTCATCAAATATTTTCTGAAAAACACAATTTTTTTTTAATTTTATAAAAAATATTAATTTGAAATAAAATAAAAAAATATAAAAATTATACAATGCATATTAAATAAATATTTATGAAATAAAAAAAATATCTTTATTTCATTTAATATTTTCTTGAACACATAATGTTTTTCAAATTATATAAAAAGTATTAATTTAAAATAAACCAAAAAATTTAAAATAATATAAAAATTTTATAAAAATTATACAATGCATATTAAATAAAAATTTTCGAATTAAAATATTATTTAAATTTCATATAATTCACGAAATAAAAAAATTATGTAATTTTCATCAAATGTTTTCTGAAAAAAAATTTTGTATTTTTAATTATATAAAAAGTATTGAATTGAAATAAAATAAAAAATAGGAAATTATATAAAAATTATCCATTGTATATTAAATTAAAATTTACGAAAAAAAAATGTAAAGTTAATTTATTACTTTCTGAAAGATATAATTTTTTTTTATTTATATAAAAAGGATTAATTTAAAAAAAAAAACAATTAAAAAAAAATAATAATTATATCAAATAGAAATACCAAGTAATAAAAAAGTAAAATAAAAATGTCAAGTAAAAACTATTTATCTAAATTATTTTAAAGCATTTTTGTACATAATTAAAAAAAATCAAACAGCGCATATTTAAACATTTAAAACGTTGTAGCTTAACTTAAAAATTTTATAAAAAAAAATTATTTTAATGTCACGAGACTTTTGACTGACAGTGTAGTGCAGAAGAGAAAGAGAGCACAACAACGATACAAAATTTATTTCCATGGCGCCTGTCAAGCTAGTACCCTGCAGTTTATATGCGAGTGTGTGTGTGTGTGAGTGTGTGAGTAACTGTGTGTTAAGGCATAAAAAATGTTTAATTTAATTTTTGTGCAGTATTTTTCAATTCAATCTTTTTTTGTTGTTATAGAGTAACTGCTGTTCAAACATAAAATGCTTGAACAATTTTTATAGGTAAATATTTATGTTTGATATTTGTGAGCGCGCTTTTTTTCGCTAACTAGTTTGTGGAGTAGCAGCTCAGATAGCTTGGAACAGATAGCTATAAGTCGCACATAAGCACCTTTTATGCCGCTTTATAGAACATCATGAATAAATTTGCACTGTATCTAAAGTTGATATGGGAATATCTTTTTTTTTTTGTAAACCTAAGTGGCTTTTATGGACTTATGGCTGCTGTGTGCAGAAATAAAATTTCTAGTTGCAGTTCTTTCAGTTTTGTTTTATTTATGCAGCTAAAAGTATGAGAGAAGGCTTAAAAGAGATTTGCAGCTAAAAGTTCTATTTAAGCTATTAAAGTTTCACCTGATTAACCTCTTAACACTTACTCCCTCTTACTTTGCGCAATTTTATCAAGTTTTTCAAATAAGTATTGCTTTTTGAGTTAATTGCATAGAAATAATTGAGTTGTACATTTTTTTACTCTCGTTTAAGATGGTACCATAAATTAAAATATATTGTTTTTTTAATTTAGGTAACCTCCACAAAAAAAAAAAACCAACGTCGTTGCCAGAGAACCATGATGCGTTCAACCTTTTTATGATAAAAAAAATGCTTTTAAGATCAATACCTGAATATACCTAAAAAAGCTTTAACATTTTTCCAAATTTTGATTATATTAATAGAAATCAGGAAAATCTTTGAGCGCTTCATACATATAAGTACTACTATTTATGTTTTTATGGGAGATATTCTACTAAACTTTTTTTATGTTTTTCTTGGAGCTATCATATTTATACCTATATCTGTGTCACAACAATCCGATTAGCATTAACGAAACATCGTTGAAAACAAAATTAAATTAACTTTTATACGCGCTTCAATTATTTGTAGGGTAAGGTGGGGCAAATCCGACATAGTAATTGGTTTTAGCTATAAAACGCTTATTTCACATCGGATCACCACTAATATAAGCACGCTTAGTGTTGCCAATTTTGACATACATTGGGAGGTTGGATTTACCCACACTGTCGGATTTGCCCCATTTTACCTTATATAGTATCTATTTAAACTTTCGTAGCTGTAGATAGCTGCAGCAGTTTTCAATCCCCAGTTGCACAAGTCCATGCCCATTTAGCGCCAAAATGCACAAATTCGGCTTATTTAGTGCGAAATAATCCTTAGTGCACTGCTCTATAAATTTGCACAAAACGATGAATACAACGCTAACAAAATGGCCGCACAGCAAATGTGGCGGCTGCTTTAAATTGCCCCAAAATGTGGCATATAA
>JAECWU010000032.1:0-265000 GCA_018150985.1 Chymomyza costata
TATTTTTGATCGTAAATAATACTACAGTGTAAATTTCAAAGAAATGCTAGGATTTTCCATAGCCCATTTCCAATTATAGCTACAAAAAATTTCCCTAAGCTGATCTTAAGTCATCGCCCTTTTGTTTGAAATCTTAGTTAGTCAACCTTCCACTATTTGTTTAGGTGAGAAATATTTACTTTGTGTATTTACGGAGTGATTTCCAAACGTCTTGATATTTTATACTGGAATCATTGAAGGCCAATTTTCTGCGTACAAATGTTGACAAAGAATGCGATTTTATGCAAGGAATGTGACATAGCAAAGCGTTGCAAAATCTCAAAGGTCAGAAATCTTGAATAGAGCTTTTAAAAGTACTGAGCTTTTGCGATATAAGACATACAAAATTTACAAAAAAACTAAACGCTACAAGCTACTGAAGCTACTTAGCAAAACGCTACAAAAATAGGAGATTCGCTTGATCCATTTTATGATTCCCAACTGAAGATACGACATGGGTGCCAATCCGTAAACCGAAACTTCTCAACTAAAGTAACTCTATAAACACTAAAAAGTATTCGTTGTTCACACTCAGTAAAGCGAATCGATCTTAATTAAATTTCCAAGTTGCTAAAAAAAAGATTGTTTTGCTCTATAATCGTTGTCTATTTTTATTAATTTCAGTAATAAGACACACTCTTACATTGAGCAAGAAGTGTTCTTTATGAAACTAAAGCTTAGAATTTTTTCGAAGCTATTTATAAAATTTCTTCAATCAAGTATTTCTGCCTACATTGTCTAAATTGTTCTTGAAATATGAATTTTACTCTCAACAATAGCAAAATCGTTCTGTGTTTTTTGGACACCGCAAATTTTTCGTTTTCAAAACGCTCATTTTGAGCGCAATGTACTTGATTTTTTTTCTCAGTGTAAGCATTAATAAACTTGGACGAAATTCGCGTAAGTTCAAAAAAGTACAAGTTGCTGTAAATTTAAATGTTAAAGCATTTAAAAGCTTATAGAAAATTTGGAAAATCCATAGTGTCGAGCTAGTCAAGCTAAAAGCTAGTTTCTAAGAAGACTTCTCATAAAAATATTTATAATATGTTTTAAATGCAAAGTAATCATCTTGTTGTGGCCCTTGTCTCATTTGGAATCTCTTACATTAGCTGTCATGTTTAAAAATAACTCATATTTAAATTATATAACAATGTAACGATCATAAAAATGTGACAATAATAAATTAACAACAATTGCAGTGTCGTGTTTTTATTCGTATCGGTTGGCTTTTTTCACTTACAAACTCTACACGCAATTCAATATTTAAGTATTTGAAGTAGGTACATAGAGGAGTACATAATATAAAGTAGGGTAATAATGATAAATAGTTGGGTAATAGATAAAAGAACATGAGTTAAGTAAATAAATGCACTGCTAGTAAATTAGACCGCAGCGATTTTAGATAATGAGTTTGAAATCGATTGTAAAGCCTGTGGAATGGTTTACGAGAGTAATGTACACTGAAGAGTATGTACAATGGGAGGCGAATAAAGTGATTGAACCGAGTTGAATTGATTTTATAAAGTTCGATGGATGAGTCACCAGACATTGATAAAAATCTAAAAATTTTTTAAAGTATTATAGGTGTCTGTGATTTAAGTCTGAATTATAAAGCAATCGATCAAAAAATATTATTTTTGGAAGTCTTCACTGTCAGACAAGAACTTAATCGGATGGGATAGTTCGTATAATCTGTGAAAAATTAAAATAAGTTAATCTTAAAACTGGCAGACCGTTTAATTTCGGAACATTCCGCCTATAATATATCTTGTACTTTCCTTAATTTTTATAGCGTTCTTCCGGTTCCTTATCTTCAAATCAAAGCAAAAAATGCTTAATTTTTTTTAATGCAATACAAGAAAGGTACTTAAAGACGTGCTTTAAAAAGATGGTGATTTCCATATAGATCATAGTTAAAAAATTTCATATTTTTATACCTGTACCAAAGGTACAAAGGTATAATAAGATTGTGCAAATGTACTTAACAGTCAGAAGGAGGCGTGGCAGTACCCACAATGTATATATATTCTTGATCGGCATCAACAGCCGGGTCGATATAGCCATGTCTGTCTGTCCATATGAACAAAAGAATCTCAGAGACTATAAGAGCTATGGAGTTGAAGTTTTTACCAAATTAACACTCTTTTGCGGAGAAGATGCTTTAAAGCCCACGTGAGTCGTGGCATTCTTAAATTCTTAGAAATTAAGGAATTGCTCGGGACGTCCAGAATTTAATATAAAAGACCTCCCTACAGTGCCAAGAGTGAGAAACACGCAGGGGGCGGAGCCCACTAGTTTTTAAAGAAAACGTAAGAATTAAACAATTTTTTTTATATTTCATGTAGACAATAAAAAATTGTTTCCAAAAAATATACAGTAACTAGCCACAATATATGAACCACTTAAGTAAACATCTCAAGATGGCGTACGTTAAAGTCGGGCGAAGACAACGTTGGGATACCCTGTACCACCACATTGCAATTAAGTCCGACATATTGCTTAAGACCTCCAAAAGATATTTTATTCGGCAAAGGATACAATATTTTCATAAACAAACAGGAATCAGTCGAATTTTGCACCAAAAATGTTTTTTGTTTGACCGGTTGTTCGTATGGGAGCTAATTACCCATCTGAAACTTTTGGTTTTTTTCGAGGTCCTTTGAAACACCCCTATGTGAGCTATATAATATAACCCCGATATCGAAAAAATAAAATAAACTTGTCTCCCCTCACATAATAACGCATCTAATCTGAAAACTTGGTCGCTCTAGCTCTTACCATCTCTGAGATCTAGGCGTTCATACATACAGACGGAAATGGGTATATCGACTTCTCTTGTCACCCTGATCATACTTTAGGTATCTTTGGGGGGTCTCCGACGTCTCCTTCTGTATGTTACATACATTTTCGGCTTGCACAAACTTAATACACCCTTTGTACCATACGGTACAGGGTATAAAAAACGACTTAGTATAACTTGATTTTGTGGCGCCCAGTTAAAATTAATAAAGACAGTAAATCAATTACAAACAACTAGTAGCTCTTAAAGTTAGTTAGTTAAGACATTTTCTTCGCACTTAAGAGCTAAGAGCATTCTTATCGCTCTAGGGTAGATCCGACATGGTAAACACTTCCAGTTGAGTTAAATAACTCGAAGCTCGATTAAGCTAATGAACAAAGAGACAATCTTTAACTATATATTAAAGTTAAGCACTTGAAATATACCTACTGATACTGATACCAGCCGAGTTTATCTAGCACTTTTGTTATCTCAGTGATTCACTAAAAAGTTTGGGCGGATTGGAGATCTTGCTGTCTAGTTTTACTTTGACGAATTTATGTATCATTCCAAAAAGGTAAAGCTCTCCAGCTCATACAGGTATGATTTGAAAGTATTTCAAGGTACACTTTTAAAGAATTAAAGAAGTAAAAGTATATTAAGTTCATCTTAATATATGTAACAATGAGATGACAGTATTGTCGACCTTAAATTAAGAGAGGTCTGTTGGCAGGGGACGTTAACTCGATTTACGCCGGCGGAAATTGTTGTGAGGGGTATTTTCTCTGTATGTAACAAAGAAATTTAAATTCTTCGGAAAAAATAATGCGTTAAGGGCTTGTCGATAGTCCTACTTTTCTGAATCCCTTAACTTAACCCCTCCATCTATATGAGGTGTTTTTGATAATATTTGTGCGCTTAATAAGCTTATATATTTAATTTGATACAACTCGATTCCAATGGAATTTTGTAGGAATTCGTAAGAATTTGTGAATATGTTTTCAAAGTGAGTTGCTTAAATTTGTCATCATGTTCATGGATTGTTTTATTTAAAGTGTATGTTACGGATGTCTATCCGTTGGCGTATACATATGTTACTGGAATTCGTTTTCTTTATTAACGATTTCAATAAGTTTCAACTTTTGCGATCATACTTGAAGTCAATATTTCTTGCAAAGAATTCCCATGTCTTAACTCGCTTATAAAAGTTTTGGCAGGGCTTCTTCTTAAAGCTTGCTAGATAATTATTTGACAACGCTCCTTTTCAGAGAAATCTACTCTGTAAGATCTTTGGCCTTAATGCATTAGTGTTGACTAACGTATTCGGTGGAATGACGAACAGTTTGAGCTACACGGCGACATTGACTTAGTCAAGCGAATGTGCAGGTACTCCATTAGCTCGGTCATGTTGTTCGTATGGAAGAAACTGCAGCGAGTAAGATTTGCAATGCGGATGTTGTGGAAACTGACAAAGTGTAGACGACTGAAAGGGCGACTATTGTCAGGCCGTTAACGGGTTGTTATGACCAGTTAAGAAGTTGAGAAGTAGAAAAAAAAGACGACTTGCATTACTCGAAAAGAATACTTTTCTGAAACGAAGTTACCCATTGCGAAGCATAAGCAGAACTGAACATAAAGCTTGAAAACTGCAAATAGAAGAACCCTTGCATTGAATGTTATGAGAATAGGCTCGAAAAGAGGACTTTTCCGAAGTGGAACTACCAATAGTGATGCTCCATCAATCAAGAGGTATAAACAGTCCTGAACATAGTACAGAGTAGCCTAGAGCGAAACTCCGTGAATGAGGGGACATAAACAGGGCTGAACATAAAGCTTGAAACCTATAAAGCAGACCAACCTTCCACTGACAGATATGTGTATGGGCTCGGAAAAGGACTTTTCGGAATCGTAGTAGGAACGCTTTATAAATCAAGAGGTACAAAAATAAATATATTGTGTAGCCCTGTAAACTTATTAACTAATAGTCTCGCTTTGATTTCGCTTTTAAATTTGCTTTTCCCACTCATTCGTAGCTCTAATAGACCCTTAAATAGACAACCAAAAAGATACATGTTATTAACATTAATATTTTTTTAAAGCCCTTGCGATTTGGTTTGAAATCTCGTCCGCCTCAATTTAAGGCATTTGGTCTAGATATAAATAAAACTTTTGCGACAAGAAATTGTAGACTGCTTATTTGAATGTAAACAATCAGTTGTAAATAATAAAATCCCCTCCTCATTGTAAGTGGTATTAGTTGTTTAGGGGGGCCAAGTGGGCTTTGTTCGTTATCAGTTGCCGCCTCAAGTCACAAGTATATCTAAACTTTATTTTTTTTTTCACAAAGATCTAACTAAACAATCAACGTTTGGGCTATAAACATAAACTGTGGCCTGATTGTAGTAAAGAGCTGAGCAATATGTATGGAGCACTCATGAATCATCGTTTAGATATGGCAGGCACTAACACATACCTCAGGGTTTTACGCAAAAATATTGGTTAGAAATCGTCTGATAAGAAATACATAATTAAGTTTGCAAAAGTATGTGATTACACATATTTGTAGTGTATTTATAGTGCTATATATGCATATAAAATGGACGGAATGCACGCTGTCTGAATATTTATTGTGGGAGTAGTATCGAAGAAATATGGCCTGATTTTGTTGCCGAGGCAACTTTCTGGTACCACATCGAAATATAACACGTGCTGGAAAGCCTTTATATACTAGATACTCCACACAGTCAAAACAAACATGCTGCTTTTCCTTTGACACAGTAAACAATGCAACTTTTCCGGCACTGCAGATGAAAAACAGCTGGGGCGTGACCCAGAAAAAACTAACCAAGGCAAAGAGAGAGAAAATGTCTTAACGCGCGCTCTTTTTTGCACTTCTGCACTCTTTTTTTCTTACCCGCTGCTGCATTTTGTATATAAAATCAATGAACTGACCATAATTAAAATAAATGTTTTTCCACAATTTAGTTGTGTTTTTCACTTGGTTTGGCTTTGCTTTACCTTGAATTTGGGATCCGACAAGACCTTGGCAGCATTTTTTCGCGTGCGTATTTCCGTATAGGCCGGTGCCGAGAACTTGCGCTCATTCAGCTGCTGCTTGGCGTTGTCTATTTGGGTTATTGTTGTTCCATTGGTGTTTCTGAAATTGTGCTCAAATGTAGTCACGGCATCCACATCCAAGTTGCCCATGTTGATGTGTGTATTATTTATTAAATTATTTGATTAATTAATTTATTAGGGAATTTGTTTTTGCTGGCTGCCGCGCTAAAGATGGAAACTTCAATGAGAACAAAAAACTAGCAAAGTGGCCCATGCGTGCCGCTAGTGTGACCGTTTGTGATGCGCACACTAAATGCCGTAAAGGTATTGCAACAAAAATACTAAGCATGATACTAACTTGGCAGCGCTTGTGTGTGAAACTTGATAAATGCAAAATTTTAAGTTTTCTATAAGCATTTCCAATTATTTGCTTACGCATATTTATAATTTAAGCAAAAACACACAATTATATAAAATAGAATTGAGAAAATAGGAAAGTTTTTATTTTAAATTTTCGTTTTTTTTTTATACTTTTGTGTATTTGCAAACTGTCCAGAGAACATTCAACAAATTTTAGAAGATCTTAATTCAATTTAAATAAGATAAGCTTAAGCTTTCAAGCTAAACCACTTTCAAACTTTATATTTTTGTTTTTTATTTATTTATTTTATGAAATTGTGCTACATACCCAAAAATGAAAAAAAGTTTGGACAGTGCATCCTCGTCAGGGAAGAATCTGTTAAATTTATAGTTAAAAAATATATCAAATTGATAAAACTAACTAAATAAATAAAAATATTAAAAGTGATGTACAAAGTAGTAAATTATAAATTTAAATACTTACTAATAAGAAAATCTATACAAAATATTTTTTTTGTTTTTATTTTTTTATTTCTTATAATGCTTTTTGCATCAAAAATACAATTTTTGGAACGCGAATCCAGCTTGATTAGCTGGAGATATCATAAAAGAGGTCACAGCGGTGTACCAATCAAAAGGCCAATAAATGGTCGACATTACCGGGCATCTTTTGGTGGAAATTCATATCATGTAGAATCAGGTTTTAAAACTTCAGTTTTGAGCCTTTCATTGTAGCGGCTAGTATGATTATTGATCTGAAGATCAACGGTTTCCAGGTTGAGATAAAATATTGATTCAAAAAAATATGTATACAAACATTTTTAATACCAAAAGTTTTGAAATCTTATAATAATATTTAACAAGAAATCTGCTCGGCACTTTTGAATTTCCTAAAAGTAGACTTACATATATTTCCGAAAACTTTGTTGAAGGAACCGAACAACAGAACATTGCGTTAATTTTTAAGCTTTTAGAATGAATTTATATTGATGTCTCATGAAAAATCCGTCCAAAATTACAATAATGGTTTGCTAGCTCTTTTATTTCTTATGGACTGAAGCAGGAATGTTTTAGAATGAGGAGCTAGTTGTACTTGACTGCAATTCAGTTGTCAGAGATATCGCAAACACTGTGGAAAGCGGCTCCGCCTTCACCATTTCGACTCTCATTCAATTCCTCAAATCGGTCCAAACATTCTTCATCACTGAAAAAACTTTTTCCACGTAGGCATTGCTGACAAATCCGTCAGAACTTTCGAAAATTTTTACCCATTTTATATCGACAGGGAGGTCAATTTGTTTGATTTTGGGGATAATCTTCGCCAAAGAAAGTATTTCGTCGTAAAGAGCGTCTTCATCAACATCAAGATCAACCGCTTCAGCCGCTCGAAGAAATAGTTTTCTTTCTACTATTTCGTCTTTAAGGTTCAACACTGAAAATTGTTGAAATGGAGATGTTTCAAAATACCAATATACCGTACCATTTTTCCAAATATGTAAGAGCTCGTTGGTAAACTAATAATGCCTCTCTCTCAAATTTCGATCGTTGATGCTGTGTCAAATGAGGTAGACTTTTGTTGACTTTAGATCCAAAGTACTTGTCATACATTCTGGTTTGCAACCCATCTTTCAATTCAGTCATTACACTGTGAATGTGTGTACTCATCACTGTTCCTTTTTCCTGATTTTTTTAAATTTTTGGTCATGTGGTGCAAAAAATGATGAACGAAGTATAAATATCATTCTAAGAACGTTAAATTTTCGTTGAGATCGTCGTTCAGTTCATTCTCTTGATTTTTCACAAACCTCCAAATCGTTTTGTCTACTTCATTTTTTCCTTCATTGATAAAATATTGCTTTAAGCCCGGCCATTTTTTGATAGTCCGCTCTGTACGCGGGAAATTGGAATTTACAAAACTTTCATTGGCCCGGCGGCCCGACGACCACTTCCTAGGCCCGGCATTGCCGGTCGAGGTCCGTGCAGGTGGCAACCCTATACATATATGAGTTCAAATTAAATTAATTTATGAAAAAATGATCCAATTGACAAAATAAACTTTTTTATTTTCATTTATAGCGAAATTGCGTATATGATGTGTATATCCATGACTAGACACCGTCTTTAAAAATTTTATTATTAATCAGTAAACTATACACGGGTTTTGCCAGAAACTCATTTTTTGAAGGAAATTTTATTTTTATTTATTCTCTAAAGTTAGAAATATACATTATAAGATCTAATATACGCAAAATGAAGAGTTTAGGCTTCTAGCCTGTTCTACTTAGATAGTAATAACATTTTTAGCAAGTTTTTGAACAAAATAGATATAATATTTGAAGGAAATTAATTAAACCAAAAATGTAATCTAACTGCTTGTATATTAGTATAAATATAATTTATTTATATTTGCGAGATTAAAAAAATGTGCATATAAGTACAAATTTCTGACTGTACGACGATCTTAAAAATGTTCTAGATAAATAGCTGATAAATAAAAAATTTCTAGACAATTTAGTCTAAGGTTGTTTACCATACGTTAAGTGATTAATGCAGACAAATTAATAAAAGAAAAAAAAATTTATTCAATTATATATTAGTAAAATTATGATTATGCTATATAGCCGCGATTACCTATAAACGATTTGAAAAATATACAAAATAAGTACCTTATTAAGCGCAAGTCTTTATAAGAATTTGTCTAAATAAAATCACTTTAAGTTAAGTTGAGTGAGTAGTGTAAGAAGATTAAAAAATACTAACAATAATTAGGTTATTATTGCCTTAATTTTGATTAAAATCTGGTCTGTCTCAATACTTTAAAAAATATTATAAACCGACAACACAATTTGGTGTAAATAAATGTTTAGTGCACTCAGGCCTGATGAGAGAGGGGGGAAATGAGGGAATCCCGCAGGGGCCAGGTGTAATTACTGTCTTAGTAAAATATGTGTAATAAAAGAACCGAAACATTACCCCTCGTGACCGGATTTCTCTCTCCCACCCTGAGTGCACTAATAATTTTATTTGGCACAAAATTCGGTTTAAAAAGATTTCTTTCACGTAACAGAATTTGATGTTATGTTTTTGTGGGTTTTTCACTTTTAGGCTCGTGTTTATGAATTTAAAAAAACAAAACTGCAGCTTATGTATCTTTTCTTTAATATTGTTCAAAGGTTGTAAAATAAATGATTCAAATATTTTTACAATGCGTAACCTATAAAATTAGCAGCCTCTTCAAAAAATACCAAAAATAAATGTCAAGTTAGTTGGCAACGCGCAGAACTGCTGTCCAAGCAGTACTAGCATTTAAGCAGTTGTACAAAGCAGTATAAACATATCAAGCAGTATTTATTGTCTTAAGCAGAGCGTACAGTGTTAAGCAGCGCAACGAGTAAGCAGTATTTTTCAGATATGGTTAAATTTAAATTTCAAAGCAAGTCAAGATTATGAATTTTTAATAAACTTTTAATTTGAACAAAAATGTATTGCAAATGTTATATTGCATAGTAAAAACTAATGTGTAAAATATTTAAAACCAATAATAATTCCATTTAAAGTCTGTTCTTCTGCTCTTTGGGCCTTATAAAAACATAAACAGACTTGCAAAAAAAAAGAAGCCACAACAAATATCAAAAGCGAATTTGTTTCTTCTTATTTTTCGCAAATTCTATGAGCTCACTCACGCCAAATATGCTTTAGAGATTTTCGTGCAAATTTCCATATCGTCACATGAATAAATTTTCGTCTGCTTTGTTTCAACAAAACTTCACCAATGTGGCTCCAGCCAGATGTAGCCCCTCAACCAGCTTCAGCCATCCCCCTATGTCCAAAAACTAAGAAAAAGTGCGTAAAGCGGCAATTGTAGTAAAATTCATGAGATCTAACAAAAGTGCGTTGACTTTCTGTGAATTACGCGTGAAGGTGTAAATTTTTTGCGGAAGAATTTCAACAATTTGTAATTTATGGATGTTGGGGTGGTGAGAAATCACAAAGGCTATTGACATAACTCAAGGATTTTTGCAGCCACATTTTGACAAAACAAAACATTGAACTCTTCTAAGGCCTCCAAAAACAAAATACAACTCTGTCATAGATTATGCATAGAATAAAGTTCCGCGTAAACAACAACTGAGGCTTGGAAATAGTTTTGGAAAACAACAACCAGAAATTACATATATATTTTATTTGCAATTTACAATTCAATTGTAATTAATTTGAAAATTGTGATTTTTTTTTCGCCAGCTTCCTATGAAATATTTTTATACACTAGAAACTTGGCTAGTGTTGGCGGTCTTATAGATTTGTGCAGTATTTGGTGACAGGCAGAAGAAGACTTGGTGCACTAAAGTGATTAACCAAATATATACATTATCTAATTAATTATTTAAAATTGAAATTTTCAGAGGTTGTATGGGATCGTTCACTTTGTCTAAAAACGAGTATTTGTATGCAAAAAGTTAACGTTCCTGGTATTTAAATATTTAAATTTTAGTTAATTTTCGAAAGTCTGGAAAAAAGGTTTAGAAAAAGCGTAATTTTGTATCGATGATGCCGAACTTCATATTAGTTTATCAGTATAGTCGAACTTCCTTATAGCCAATTTCCAGAGGTAAAATACTAGAAAAAAAAAAAACCTTATTCAAGAAAATTTTTATGACGAGATAATAAAAACAGTATAGCTAAAAAAAATTCGAACAATTCAAAAATTCGCTGCAGAAGAGTTTGTTATGGGGAACTTTGACGACTGTATATTTGAATATGTCTTTAAATATATTTTGGGTTAAGTAGCCTGGTTAGCCTTAAGTTCTTTAAAAAATTTGATAAAAGTTTTATATGGAAGTGGGGGTCATTCAGATTCCCGATGAGCAGTTTCAGTGTTATCCGTGTTCAGGTAAAGCTGTCGATTTTTGTTGATATCTGTTCCCCTCAAGGATAATTTTAAACTATTTAAGCCTCTCGAAACTTGGCAAACCTATTTAACTTGTTGAGGCCCTTTGTTCCATCTAGGAACTACGGGAAAAAGTATATATATATATATATATATATATATTAGGGCGGGTCAATTTTTTTCGGTATAAGGGCTCACCGCGATTTTGATTCTTTGCAATTTCCAAGCAATTTTGCCCTAGAAACTATGGGTAAAAATGGATTTCGAGTCGCCCACTTTTTCAAAATAGGTTTTTATCTAAATATTCAAAAATCGACTAAGACATTGCATTCACAAGGCCAAAAGACGTTATTTTTTCTCAAACCAAATGTGTATTTGGGGGTTTTTGGTGTCGAGAAATCCATTTTTGACATCTATTTTTTATTTTGGGCGCCGCCAGAGGGCGCTTTAATTTTTTTTGATTTTTTTTCGTTTTTTTTTTTTGAAAAATTGAGATAATGTTTCGAAAATCGATGAATACTTCACATTTTCAACGTTCTCAAGCACTGTAACAAATTTTGTAAAAATCGGTGTATATAGCACCCATAGGGCCGATCGGTCAAAAAAAAATTGTTGGTGCAAAATTCGACTGATTTCTGTCTGTTTTTGAAAATGAAATATCATTTGGAGGTCTTAAGCAATGTATTGGACTTAATTGCAATGTGGTGGTATAGTCGTCTGGAACACCCCTATGGGAGCTACATAACAGAACCCCGGTTTCAAAAAAATAAAATAAACTTGTCTCCCGTAGGATAATAGCGGATCTAATCTGAAAGTTTGGTTGCTCTAGCTCTAACCATCTCCGAGATTTAGGCGTTTATACAGACGGACAGGCGGACATTGGTATATCGACTTCTCTAGTCACCCTGATCATACTTTTGGTAACTTTGGGGAGTCTCCGATGTCTCCCTCTGTATGTGTTGAATATTTTGATAAGAACCTATTTTGAAAAAGTGGGCGACTCGAAATTCATTTTAGACCCACAGTTTCTTGGGCAAAGTTGCTTAGAATGACCCAAAGAATCAAAATCGCGGTGAGCTCCAGAACATTTTTTTGGCCCCATACAAATTGACCCGCCCTAATATATATATATTTAACTTGTTACTAAGAATATTATTCTGAAAAACCATAAATATCAGACGAAATTTTGTAATGATATAGGAACCATTTTTCCATTTTAGAACCCGTTTCCAGAAGCAATATTCCACTTTCTACCATTAATACGTCAGCTATTGCCAGTCGGTGACGGGGCTATTTCCTAGGCACCGCAGTTCTTTAAGTCGCCCGTAGATTAAAAAAAAATCTATTTTTTTTAAGTTTTTTTCTAAAAGTTAAAAAAACAAGTAGGTTTTACGTAATTAAGAAACAACGCATTATATTAAATTTTCATAATTTTTACATACAAAATGCAGCTAAGCGTAAAGCGGGGATAAAGCAGAGGTCTGCTTGCTTTGACGACTGCTTGCTTTGGCTCAATACAGAAGTAACGCTTATGAGCAACTTTTTTGTTCAATTCCTCGAAATCTGTTTAACGTAGGATAGCGATCGAGGATTCATTTTGTAGATAATTGCAATTACTTTAACGAAATATCTATATGGGTAAAATTTCAGAAAAAACCAACCTGTTTTGAGATATTTGCAAATTATGCGAAAAACACCAAACATGATTTCCAACTTTTAACTTTAAACAGGCAGTGTGCTTGAACCAGCCTTGTTTTTAGATAATTTTATTGGCAACAATTTCGACCTTTCACGACTCTAAGTTTGATAGAAAAAAATATGTCATGCAAAAACCGTAACAACATATATTACCAGGAGGCGGTGTCACGCCCACTACCCACAAATATGAAAACACGATTTTAGACTTTGAACAAGGTCCCTAAGGATCACTGATAGTTTCATCCACAACGTATTTTTTATTCATGCAAACAATTTGCTTTACTGTAATTCTTATAATTATTGTGAAAAGCGTTCACGGCATAGAATTTAATTTTTCAGTGAAACGAAAACGTTTTCTATATAAACAGGAGCTGGAAATTTGTTCGCTATATAGAAAATTGCTTGTAAAGAAATTCGTCTGCAGAAGAAAAAAAGCGTTGCACTTGAAAAAATTCTTAATATGTGCAAAGTTATTGTAAAGAAGTTTTTTATAGGGTGTTTCGACTGTAATTCAAATTAATTTTATTGTATTCATATTGTATGAAAAGAGTTTAAGAAAAAAGAACTGAAAATAATTTAATTCGCTTTATTTTATTTCTCAATTACTTATAAATTCGGAATTATGTAAAATATATATAAAGATATTCTGTGGTAAAGAGGTCAGGCTCACCAAATAAATACTTCGTTAACATTGAGCAGGAAATTCAGAATAATTTTTTTAAGATGGGTCACCATTTTGGTTTTAGACTTTTTGGATGGTCCTTCTACATTAAGCTAGAGAAATTCCAACATGTTTTAACTGTACTACATTAACTAATGGACTACATGTTTAGAATAATTTTTTGAATAATTGTGCTAGATTGTATATAACTTTTAAGACAGAAATACCTAATTTGAGAATTTTAAGGATCGTTTTAAGAGAAAGTGCTTTTGTGGTTATTTTTAAACATGCTGAGATCGAGAGTATTTTATTCTTAATTTAAGGAAAATAGAGAAAGAAAAATTCGTATAAATTTTAGACAGAAACAATCTTGGTTTGAGCCATTTTGAACTTTAAATAAGATCGGATGTGATCTTTTTAAGCAATAAAATGTTTACTTTAAAAGCTTCTGCTATTTTGCTAGCCGCAATTTGACTTTAATTACGCCAACCAATGCCAGGGTATACTAATAAAGGCTCATCAATCTTTAGGTTTTTTTTAATGCAAAGCACAGACATTTCAAATGAACCGGAAAATCTTTATTATCAATAGAAAGAACCATTCTTGCCGTTCACTTTTTAAAGATAATGTTTTCGAATGTTGGCCGTAACCGCGCCGTATCTTGTCCAATTTTCGATGACGCATTCGAACAGCACGGGTAATGTTGGCCTCTAATGCTTTAATCATAGCTGGCTTATCCACAAACACTTCACGTGTTCCACTTCACGTAGCTCCAAAAGAAAAAGTCTAACGGTGTGATATCAAACGATCTTGGTGGCCAATTCACCGATACGGAGCGTGAAATTAATTTTTCACCGAATTGGTTCCATAAAATGGCCTAAACGTAATATAATTCGTAATATAATTGGTAAACGTTGTTCGGGTGTAAGTCTTTCCATGATGAAATGGCAATGAAAACTGAATAAAAAACACATGGCAACGAGACAGTACCCACGCGTGATTTGTTAAAAAAAACCCTATTGGAAATAAAACCTCAAGATTGATGACCCTTTATAAGGTAGAGTAAGTCTGCCGGCTGAGGCGCTTAAATTTTGTGAGAGTAAGAAAAGTGAGAGAGGGAGAGCGCAGCAAGAGAGCGCAGCGGCAGACTTACGCTACCTTATATTAGTATACCCTATAGCAATTTTTATGAATTTTTCGATTTATCCATTTACATAACAAAGCATTTTATCGTTACGATTTGTTGTACAATTTGGTTCATACAGCAAGCCGATTGCAAAATTTGACAAGTTGTACAACCAGTCGCAACGTGTATGGCTCAATTAATAGTTAAAGCTTTATATCAACGGGCTATTAATATTTTGTAAAAAAGCAAGTGTAGAGTATCCCACTGTCGAGCAGCTTTCCTACAAATTTCCAATTTTTTTAAATTATGTAGGCAGCATATGCAAAATGCCAACACGTTCCCTCTGCGCCCATCAATTGATCAAATGATATGCAAATGATTGCCAAATTGTCAATGATTTGGTTGTTGTTCTTTCTGGCTCTTGTTGTTGTTGGCATCGTCAATCTTGAGATGAAGTTTTAGTATGGAGTTACCCAAGCGACAGCCGGCAAATGAATGAGCCCTTTGTCTTGCCAACTTGGCCCAAAATGCAGGCCACGTTTGTTGCCAATACTAAAGTTGTTGTCGTTGCTGCTGCTGCGGCACCCTAAAACAAAAACAAAAATTAAGCCAAAAACCCAAAATGTTTGGCAATTGGCTGGAGCTGCTGCCAAAGATTCTAAGACGCTCTTATCGCGGCTAAGGAGATCGAAGAAAAAAAAAAAACGATATAATACGCTACTAAGTAAAACCTGTGTTGGTGTCGTTGTTGTCGCTTTGTTGTCGCACTGTTTGCTGTTGTTGTTGCTGTTGCAACTTCTGTTTGCAACCGCTGTGAGTTCAAGTACAGTTCAAGCCAACAAAATATTTGGCAATTAAGTTTTTGGAAATCTGCAAAAAGAAAAAAGAAAATTGCGAAATCTTTAAGTAATGATAAACTTTGAACCAAGTACACCTTACATTAACAATATTTGTCATTATTGGCATTAGAATTTGGCCAAAAACGCGCAGGGGGCCACTATTAGCCAAATAATAAGAGTGTAAAAAGATCGGCACTAGCTTGATTAAGTGATTTAATAGTTTCTAGAGACTGCACTTAAAAAAAAGTTTGTACGTTTTTTGATATTACATTAAAATATTTAAAATGAAAATGAAGCCAAAAACAATTATTCGTAGTTTATTGTAGCTTAAAAAAAAAAATAGGGGACGGCTGCTCTACTTTGCGTACAAGTAAATTTAAGGTGCTTATATAGGGTGGGCCATCTTCGGGTTTGTTTGTTAATTGCATTTTATTCGTATAGTTTCCAACAAAATTGGGCAAATGTGTTAACCAAATGCAACTTTGAAACTATTCATTTATCTAGAACGTTTTCTTTTTATAATGTATGTACCAGACATTGACCCTTTCGACTATTACATGTTCCGGTCATTGGCACGTGATCTACGTGCTAAAAGCAGCACCATATTAAGACTTCAAATTGGGTCGTGCATAGTCTTAGAAGATGAAGAGTTCTTCCAACGTGGCTTCCGAATGTTGTTAGTAAGATGGAAAAGAGTTTTCTTTACTAAAGCCGTTTACGCAGAATGAAAAATTTCGCACAGAATGACTAAACTTCATATAAAAAAAAATGTAATACAGTCGAGGCGGTGCCCGACAGTGTAATACCCTGTACCTTTTTTCAAAAAAAAGGTTTGTTCCTGCATATTCTTACCAAGAATTTCCAATTGGAACATTTTTTTGTTGGTGCAAAACGATATTGATACCTATAAGTTCCGCAAATTTTAACCGATTTTGATGAAAATCGAAATTTACTTTAAAGAAGTTATTTAAAGTATATGGGGTAAGTTTCAAGGAGATAAGTTGAGGGGTGTGGGAGAAAACACGGTAAATCGATTGCGGGGGGCATTGATAAAATTTGGATGTGGATTTGTTCATTAGAGGCACATGAATTAGCTTACCAAAATTGGTGGTTCTAGGTCATTTATTACTATTATTACGTAGAGTCAAATATTGACGCAGTTTATAGGCAAGGGGAGGTGAAATTTTTACATTTTAGACTATAACTTTTGTTGTAATTGTCCGATTTTGTTTATTTTTGACACACAGATGCATGTAACCACAACGCATCGCTCTGTTAAGTTTCAGATTAAAATATTAAACGGTTTAGCTAAAAACCGCGAAACTCTGCTACGGGGGAACGGGGAAAGATATTGACATGATTCAACAAACTTGATCTTCTGAGGAAATATGCGCACCAGCTGGTAAAGTTTCGTACCTCTAGCTCTTATAGTCTCCGAGATCTAGGTGTTCATACAGACGGACAGACGGACGGACAGACGGACATGGCTCAATCGCTACCCGAGGTTATGATAAGCATTTTGGTATAAAGGACTTGGGGTCTGCCACGCCTCCTTCTTGCCGTTACATACATTGCACAAATCTAGTATACCCTTTGTACCTATAGGTACAGGGTATAAAAAGTCCCAAATGGGATATCCCAAATCCAAATGGGATATCCCAAATGGGATTTATTTTATATGAAGTTTTATCATTCCGTGCGAAATTTTTCATTCTGCGTATATAGGCCTTAATGGAGAATACTTTGGACAAAACGTATCCATAGTTCGTTCATAATGAATTGTTAATTTTTTTTAGATAACTTATTTGTATTCTCAATATCTTAAATACATGAGATATAAACGTACAACAAATTAATTTCTTACATAGAAATTTTCCATTGCAATTACTGACTCTGCCCATATATAACAGAAATTTACATCATATAATCTCCCAGTAAAATTCTAGAATTAGAATACAAGGAAAGCATTACCCTACGGACCCTTGCCGCTTTGATTTACAAAATTATGGCCAATTAGAACAGAATCATTAATGGAAAACCGCACTAACATTTATAAACCACTTAATCGGAACTATAAAATAATTTTCCAGCTAGTTACTCAAATTTCACTTGGCCACAAATTTACAAATGGCAATTAGCAAACATTTACGCACTGAAGTCTTGATGGCCAAAACGTGAGCCAAATGGCATAAACTACATGGAAAACTGCCCAACAATAACAACAATAATGGACACTGGCAAAGTTCAAGCAACAAATAGCAGCAACAACAACAATTTGCAACTTCAAGAGAGAAAAAAAAGAAAATATTCCCTTGCAGAAAACAGTTGCAGCTGAAGTCCAAGTCGAAGCCGTTTTCATAAACATAAAAAGCCAATTTCAATAACATTTTGTGCAGTCATCTGATGTGGCAATTGGCAACAACAACCGCAACAACAAAAACAACAACGAGAACAAACTGCAACTACAACTACAACAACAAGAGCAACTTTCTGTCTGCTTCAAATTTGTAGCAACTTTTGTTGCAACTTTACTGCTGCAACTGTTGCCAAGTTGTTGCTGCTGTTAGAATATCGTTTATTGAAACATTAATTGCCCATGAAAATCACTTTAATGGCGTTTAACACCTTTCAGCAACCAACAAACAACAAAAACAAACACTTCCAATTGTTGTTGTTGCTGGTTTTGGCCACATTTGCATTTTGTTGTTGTTGTGCTGCAGCTTCCTTTAACTTGTTGCAAGTTTTTATTATTGTTGCCTAATTGATATTTGCTGTTATGGCTAGACTTTTAATGTATGAGTATAATGCATGATGCAATGCATTTGATAAGGTGACGTAAAGAAGAGCGCAAGTTGAGCTGCGCAGCAAACTGGTTCAATTTTGTATGGCAGCTATATGAAATAGTGCAGCAATTTTGACCAAACTTAACACAAATGTTAAGACTGAAATAAAAGACAACTGACATAAATTTGGTTGCGATATTTTATAAAATAAGTAAATTGTTCTAATAGGTATTTATGTGTTTTAGGTCTTTTTAGCCGAAGGCCTATGCTGCCAGAGCTTTAAATATTAGTTCAGTTTTTAAGCTACTCTAATAATATTAATAAATAAATAAATATTAGTCTATCCACATTTGTAAGAAGTTTGATCAAATTTGTTGCATTATTTTATATAGCTGTCATAAAAAAATTGAACCAGCGCTCTGTTTTAAAGAGAGACACAAATAACGTAGCTGCGCATTGCGTGTTCTTAATCGTGTTATATTAGTCTATACATTTGTGGAAAATTAGATCAAAATTTGTGTACTCTTTAGTATATAGCTGCCATGGTATAATAAGTAAGGTAGTGTAAGATTGTAGCAACGTTCTCTATGCTGGGGCCATATTTTTCATTCTCGTTGCGAATGTGTATGCGTCAGCTTGTGTGTTGCTTCTCTTTCTCTCACATTTCTTTGCTCTCACAAAATTTATGGCCCCGAGTGAGAAAATCTTACTCTACCTTACTTATTATACCATGTATAGCTGCTAAAGAAAAATTGAACCAGCGCTCTCTTTTTTAGAGAGATGCAAATAACGTAACTGCGCATTGCATTACCTTCTAATTGTTAGATCATGGGTATAATGGCAAATATGTATAGACAGTTGTGTAGCTAAGAGGGGCAAAACTGGGGTGCATTTTGAAAAATTTTAAAGATTACACCAGTTGTGTATGTATGAAAGGAGGCAGCGGAATCTGCGCTACAGCAGCATTGGAGCTCCCTATGGAAGTAAGCTCACTACATATAGTAATATGGATCCAAATAGTCATAGGAATTGGCAAAGGACACATTATAAGTGATACAGACGTCGATAAACTGGCTAAGGTGGTCACCTCAATTCAGTTACCCACAGAGATGACACAGATAATAATTTCTTAATTAATAATAATTAATAATATTAATAACAAATTCCCTGTGATACAGATACCACTTTGGAACTGCTTTAAAATCTCTATTAATTGTAATAAAGATATAGTATTATCAAAAGATGGCGTTACTTAAGTATCCGTAGTCGCATATACAATAGCAAACATTCTTCATGAAGCTACTGTCTTGGCGCATCTAGTCTACTGAAAGACATTTTGTTGTGCGTCATCAAACATGTCAACGATCGTGCCCGAAAAACTGTTTTTGCGGGTAGTGTTGCTTCATTACATCCACATGAATAAAAGTGCCGCGGAAAGTCATCGCATTTTATAGTAGATGTCTATGGTGAATGAGCAAACGTGTAGAAAGCTGTTTGCGCAGATCAAAAATGGAAATTTTGACTTGGAAGACAAGGCATGTCCCGGACCGCCCAAAAAGTTTGAAGATGAAGAATTGGTGGCAATGCTCGATGAAGACCCGTGTCAAACGCTTGCACAGTTGTCCGAATCGCTTGGAGTTGACTTATCGATGGTTGTGCAAAAACTAAAATCTCTAAAAGTTGTGTGTCACCTAAGGTTTTTACTAGCGATTTGCAAAACAACCAAAGCCAAAACTCTAGACTTGTGTGTTAACCCAGCCAGCGTTGAGATGACCACAGATTACGCCTTTGAAAATAAATTTAGCACTATTTTGAGACCTAAAAAAAAGGGCCAATGTTAGAAGAGATGCAGCCTGCGAAAGGATCCACCATTGTGTGGTATTCAGAAGAAGCCATCGGCCTAGGAGTCGCGGAACCAGCGGAACGCGAGCATCATATGCATACAGCAAATTTCAAGCAGAATTATGTTATATAGACCTAGCTAGGAAGCACAGGGACTAGGCCGTGATAAATGCGATGGCTGGTTCGCAAATAAAATCCAAACTGTTTCTACATACAAACAACTACGCAAGAGAGGTGGTGCTGCATAGGCTCTAATTTCGCCTGAAGCCTGCTGTGGCATTGGCAGACACTTCAACAAACAGTGGCTACGAGTAGAGTAGAGATCCAAACGAAGCACAAACTGAATCACCACGGTGGGCATAAGCAAGACCAGTAGCTTCTACGTTTCTATAAGTCAATCCGATGTTTCATACGAATATAACCAACCTGTCTGAGAAGTTCTAGGTCTAGAAGGCACCACAATAAATCCATCGGGTTGCAGTGCAGCTTTGCCAACAATTAAAACAAGCTTAGGGGCTCAACCCCCGAGTGCTTCGCACGCCAACCTACGTACGTCCTCCTATTATCATTTCGCGACATCCCAACTATAATTACCCCTGCACTTGCCTTATTTTTCATAGATTTGCATTCCTGTACCAACACACTTCACTCCCGATTATGCCAAGTCTCAGGATAAAACACAAACAGCCCGAGCTGACCTGAGACGTTTAATTATTTTTATTGTTGCTGTTGTCTATTCATATATATTGAGGTGGCATCATCCTCATCGTCTAAGCATTTGCGTCATTTGCAGCATTCTGCACTTCGTCCGGAGGAATAAAACGACGTAAAGCCTGGCAAAGCTGTCGCATAGTTTGTACAAATTTTTGGCGTACACCAACGGCCAAGTCAGTTTTCTCCTCCATTGGCATTTCTTCGTCTTGTTGTATTTTTTCCAATTCCACGCGAAGATTTTTAACGTTGTCCATTGCGCATTCAATCAAAACTTTACAATCGTCCATTTTGATTATTATTTAATTGCTTAATAATGCCTTGTTGTTTAAAATGCTTTACGAATTTCAATTTTTAAGGTGACTGAAAATTATCTGTAGTGGTCAGCAGAAAAATTGTGAAATAGATATAGGGTTAATTTGCTTAACAACTATCATTGTCTCTAGCCGTGTACCCTATTGATGTCTCGCTTTACTTATGCAGTGCTAAAGAGCGCGCTCTCTTTCTCTCAGGAAAGCGAGGCGCTGTTACAAGAGATTTTTAAAGTCAGCTTGTGGTCATGGTAGAATTTTACAGGTAAAGTATTCACTTAACTGAAAACTTATTTTTGGTCTGAGCGAAAAAGCGAAAAGAAAACCATCCCCGTTGCTTGCAACTACAGTCGCTTTCTCGTGTAAAACAGCAACGTAACTAAAAATTAGGTTTTTGCTGTGAAAAAGTTTCGGAAATACTTTACCTTGTTAATTCTACCATGCTTTCGATGTGCGAACGTGCTCGCGCTAAAGAGAGAGAGAGAGAGAGAGAGAACAGAAGCCAAGTTGCCGCTCAGTGTATCTGCTGTCCCGCTCTCAGCGATTTGTGTGGCATTGCCAGATATGAAAAACTGTACAACAGCACCCAAAAGGAATGCACAATAATTTTATGTAACAAACTGCACCCGGACCATATACGTTATTTGTGACTCTCTCAAAAGAGAGCAGGCTCACTTTTTGTATGGTAGCTACATAAAATAGTGAACCAACTTGGATCAAACTTCACACAAATGTAAAGACTTGCACCAAATTAAACAGACATAAATTTGGTTGCGATATTCACAAAAACGAAAAGGTTTTCCTATAAAAACTGTTTTCAAGGTCAGCGTTTTATTTACTTTTTGCTTATGCCTGCATCTGTCCTGTTAATTAACATTTGTATGTTAGTTCATTACAGCATGCTGCTGCCATACAAGTTTTGTTTGGGAATGAGTATTGTTAGAAAAACTTTTTTGTTTTTTAAAATATCGCAACCAAATTTATGTGAGTTCAATTTAGTGTAAGTCTTTACATTTGTGTGAAGTTTGATCAAAATTGGTTCAGGGAGCCTACCAAACAATAAAAATATAACGACTATTTGTTTTTTAATTAAGTATTTTATTATTTCAAATTTTTACTTCATATTCTTATTATATTTTTTAAACACCAAAATGTTAATTTTATTATTTTGACATAATAGTTTTACTCATAGAAGACTTGTATATCCTTGATCTCTTAAGCAGATTTTTAATTCAAAATTTTCTTCATCTGACTACGTATGATATTATAATAACCACTAGTTAACTTGTTTCAATGGAGACTAGCTGTTCCTCTTATTGTTTATTTAATTTCATATTATTTACTGATTGTTTTAAATTAAATTTAAGAAAAAAAGTTTATTATGAAAGCTAACCAGGTGCGGATCTAGGATTTCGTCTTGGGGGGTTCTTCACTTCAAAGTTTAGAAATATCAGAGCTTGCAAAAGACTTTCTACCCATTCTGCCAACTTTTGTGGGAAGGGGAGGGTCCGGACACAAACAACCTTCCTCCTGTAGATCCGCCACTGTACATAACTTAAAATAAACAATAAGAAAGTGTGTATGTGCTGGTCTTAAAAAAAGAAATCCATAATTGCTTTTTCTACTTTTCGTCAGAATTTTTCAGGAATCTAGTTATCCAAATTAAACTGCAATCAATTCATCTTCTTGTGTTTATGAGCATTAGCTCTAAAGACATTTAATTGAAGCCATCTCGCCACCTTATACTAAAAATTTATTTACGTCACTGCGTACAGGTATGCATCTTTTATGGGCGTGGCAGAGTGCAGCATTGCTTCCCGCTGCATAATGAAAATGTCAGCTGTTGTCGGCGTTGGTGTAGCTGTCGACGTCTGCGTCTACGCCGGCAGCGCACAAAGTCCACTTGAACAAACACTCAGTTGTTGTCATTTCGCCTGTCCAATAAATAAAAAACAAAAGTTCAGCATAGAAAAAAAAAACTAACAATGCAAATATCACGCGTGATTCATCGGCTAAAAGAGCAACAACAATGGCTGCTAAACGCCTACACACATACAAACACAGAGAGGCAGAGACACACACACACACGCATGCATATGCAAATTGTTGTTACTGTTGGTTTGGTTTCTATACCCGTTATATTCATAGAGTAAAAGGGTATATCAGGTGCCTCCCAATAAATGTAACAAGGAGAAGGAAGCTGAACGATGTTAACGTGTCCGCCGAAGATCTCGAAAACTAACCTTTTCCCCCCTCTCGACGGGCCTGCTGGTAGGTATTAGCGCTTTTTACAACACTGTATTAGCAAATGTACTCTCTTTTGCACAGTCAAGGGGCTGGGTCGTGCAAGAATACAAAATTTCTTATATCTAAGTTGTTGGGCACTTTTGCATATCTGCCCGAAAAAGCGAAAAATTAAAATTATTTTTCTTTTTTTTTGCAAAAAAACAAAAGTAAACGACTTTTATATACTCTTGAATATTTGTCATAATAATAATAATAATTTTCGAACGATCGTTTTTCTCACAATGTTTTCGGATTCGGATGGCAGAGCAGAGTAACTATATGTTTTTGTGCTGAATCTGAACCCATGAGATTAAAAACCCATAAAGCTAGGTTTTTTAAGCTTATGTCAGAAGTCGTTTAAGTCGGTAATACTTTTAAGCCTATTTAAACTTACTTTAGCTTACGTAGCTAAGATATGGGATTAGCAGTCGGACTTACTTCCTTTCAATAAATATCAATAAATAAAAGTTCGTAATATTAAATATTAATATTAATATTTTACCTGCGTTATTTTTCTCAATTCATTTCAAAATGGTTCAATTCTTTTTCTTCTTCTGAAGATAAGGGCCAAAGCCGGCTCCAGCTGTCTCTAGATTTATTGGATTGATTTAGATTGATTTAACAATCTCAAAATAAGAAAACTGCAATTAATGAATTAATTAATAATTATTTAATTTACAATCTATCCGTGGATAATAAGTAAATTTATTGACATGAGTAATTTACAACATAGGATTGACTGAGATTCAACAAAATCAGCCAATATAAAAAACGTATTACATTTGTTACATCAAAAAAGATAAATAGATAAAACTTAACATGTGTCTAAAATCTGCCGGGTATGTCTAAAACATGATGTCGCTTAAGGTTTCTAGTTACAAATGTATTTTCTAAAAGACCTAATGCTAAATGGTTATTATGCCTAACGTATTTTCTAAAAGACCTAATGCTAAATGGTTATTATGCCTATGAAGTCTTTCAATGTACGATTTTGTGTGTCTTAAAATCTCATCTCTGACAAAAGGCACATTTAAGTCTTTATGCAACTAAAAATTGCTAATATACCATGGAGCGTTTGCTAAACTTCTTAGAGTCTTCGACTGAAACCTTTGTAATATTTCAATATTGGATGTACTCGCTGTTCCCTCTCCTGCATTTATCTTATATAGCTTCGAGAGTTCACCAGATTGTTGGACATAGAAATGAGGATTGGATAGGTATGACTTTAAAAGGAGGTAGTATGGTGCCGGAAGCCATTTCTTAATTTTAAAAAGCACACCGGGATGCCCTATCAAAAGCTTGTTTCACATCAAGAAAGACCGCTGCACTATATTGCTTTTGTTCAAACGCCCTCATTATTATATTTACAATCTGGTGGCATTGCTCAAGCGTTTCGTGACCTCTTCTAAATCCGAATTGATGTTCGGGTATGATGTTTAGACCGTCCAGCACGATTGACATCCTACTTAAAAGAATCTTTTCAAATATTTTCGAAAAAGTCAGAAGCAAACTAATATGACGGTATGAGGATGGGGAATGCTCTGGCTTATTCGGCTTTGGTATTATTATTACCTCTGCGCATTTTCCATTGGCACTTTTGTAAAATAAAATATTTTTTTTTAGTTTCATAAGAAATAATGGACATTCATTTTGTAAGTTACTAAATTAAAAATAATAATTAAATAAATATACAAATTTTATTGGCCTTAGTATCTGGCGTAAGATTAAATGTCACGATGTTTCCTTAAAATGTTTTTCGTAACTCAAAATGTAAATTTTGGTTCCAATCATAATATATCTATCTATATATATAAATACGTCAACCAAAAAAGTGTGGTACCGATTGTGTTCGTATGCGTGAACGTATCGAGGTGAAACTTACACTATGTGATAGCCACACTTCATACGGTGTGCACAATGTAAGTTTCATCTCGATACGTTGAAATCATGCAAGTGGAAACTCATACAAAACATTAAAATGTATCATGAGAGGGAGGATTTTAGCAACGGCAGCTATAGACTAGTGAGGGGTATATAATAGTTTGAATGATCTGTATTAAATAAAGAAGACCGCAAGGGGTGGAGCTCCCTAGTTTGAATAAATATATTCATCCACTCATTGAAAAGTAAAGATTTCCTTAGAATAAGACGTAATTGACTTTTCTTGCTTTGAAGCCATATAGTCATCTTACAACCTTAGTAAATTTTTTATTTGATAAACTCATTAATAAAACACGTCAGTACTTCTTTTTGTAAGAAATTGAATTATGTGATATTATATTTCAATTTCGTTTTTTTCACTTTAATTTTATTTCAGTTAAACGCCTATACGCAGAATGCAAAAAAATTTCCCACGGAATGATATCCTATTTGGGATATCCCATTTGGGTTTTTTTTTATATGGTTTTGTCATTCCATGCGAAATTTTTTTGCATTCTGCGTATACGCCTTAAGTCAGTTTAAACTTGTGTGAATTATATGCACTTAATAGTAATTTTTCATATGGATTCTATTTATTTCAAAATAGACTCAATTTATCCTCAGTTAAATTTTTCGCATTTCATTACCAGCGCAAAAAACTATTCACTTAATATTCAACCCAGAATGTAAATAGAAGCTAAATCGTTTTGCAAAAATACCTACATAGTTGCAAACACCCTAGCCAAACCTTTTCCAAAATTGCAGAGATTCGTTGGCAAAATGCAAACTGAGCTGTGAAGCGAAAAAATATCAAACTAGCAATTGCTTTATAACTCAATATAAATTCTGGTTGTTAAAATTCCAAAGTCAACCCAAATTCGTATAAATCACTTAAAGGTTTTTACCAAAAACTCAATTAAGCTGTCTGCCCTTCTGTGTCTAGTGTCGGATCCAAGGCTACGCCAACTATGTAACCATGCTTAAGTCTCAGGCTACCCGTATACCCTGCCCCTGCACGTTGCCCTATAATTTACAGCATTTTTATTAGGCATACCAAAAAGTCGGCAAGCAGCACATGCAAATTTCTCAGCTCTGGCCCTTTTGGACAGGCAACACTTTAGGCCAAGAACTACAACTGGTGGAAACGTTCACTAGCCACTTGGCGAATACCAAGGGGCTTGGGGGACAGTGCATTAATAACAATGTAAGCCACAACTAGCACTTAACTTAGCTTTGATTTGAAGTTCGTGTCCCTATGCGAGCGGAACCTTACCGACGACGACTGGCGGTCGCATAGCTAACACCTTGCAAAGTCAGCCACAGACAATCAGCCGGAGGGAACGACATACGGACGGACAAAGAGACATATAGTTAGACGGAGAGTCGACCAAGTGAGTCTAAGTGAGTGATTACCGTTGGCTGCGCGGTTGCTGGCAAGTTGCAGTTGCGTCTTTTGGGGCTCCAACAGTTGCTTGTTGAATGCAACAGGTTACCCATGGGAAAACCTGCAACAAAGTGCAACTTGCAACGGGTGCGAGATGCTACCTTTTGCGGGAGAGTTGAAGCTGCTATACTCTTGTAGATTTTATTTTGGGATTGGGAGATAAAATTATTAAAGAGATATATTTGTAGAGAACAGAGTTGAGATATGCGCATATGAAGTGGAAAATAATTGCTTAAAAGCAAAAAGAGGGCTTAAGAACGAAGTTGTTGGATATAAAATACTTCTTGCCAAGATCTAATTAAAATAAATAATGTAAAAAAAATGCTTCTATAAAAAAAAGTCGAAAATTTTACTATCAACCAGATTTTAGGTCGGGTGCATCATTCTTCTTTCCAAAACCAGAGCGGCAATTAGTTCGGTATACTCATTTAAAGTTCACTGTCAGGGTTTATTGTAAACTTAATCTGGTGAATTTCGATTATTGGGGTTCGAATTAAGATTTGATTATACCAAATAAATAATTAACACAAATTTAAGACCGCATAAAAACTTATTGTAAGAATTGTAAATAAATAGTACAGCTTAGCCCCAATGCACAGTGGGCTTAGCTTGATATATTTTGGACAAAATTCTGGCATTTTCATATTGCAATTTTTTGAGGTTTACAAAACTTTCTCACATTTATTCTCCATATAATAAACTTTTTTTTTGCATAGTTTGAGCCTTCTCAGATTTTTTGAGATATTGTCAATTCAGACCAAAATTAGGAAAAGTTTTGAAAAACTTGTGTTTTTTAATTTTATTTGAAAAAAATCGGTCAATTAGGTTGTATTCGTACAGAGGTACCGTTTTTGAGTTAGAGCCCCAAAAAGTTGTAGCCTCCGAGGTTTATTAAAAAAGTTGAAAACTTCAATCCATTTACTTTTATAAAGTTACCATTCAAGCGTCGAATTTTAAAATTAAGTAAGACTAAGATTTTTAATCAAGTAGATTTTTTCTCATCGTACTTTACTCAGGAAAATTTCTTCTTAGTGTTTCCATAAAATTCCTCATCAGTGTCCTTTACCAAGAATAGTTGTTTTATATTTTAGAAAATCTATATTTCCTACATAGATCGAGTGTATCATTTTTTCTCAGTGTACGGAATTTTAACTAAATATTTCATCAAAATCAATCAATGAATAATTTTTAGAATTTCAACTTAAAATTTACATTTATTTCTTTTTTTTTGTTATTAAAAATTGTCTAGTTTTTGTAATTAAAAATCATTGCATAGATCACACTTCAGGAGAAGTACCATACGAAAGGGTATTTAGAAAAAACATACGCGAAACCAATTACTCGGACTAGTCGACTGCCAACTGACGACGATTGTGACGACTGACGACTCTGACTCCGACTCTGATTTTGATTTTGAAATTTGAACTTGAGGCTAAAGGTAAAAATTGTTTGTCGAGTAATTGCCGCATAAAGGGGCTGTAGCGAGAGAGAGAGAGAGACATAGGGAGACGGTGCTATCAAGACATGGTGGCACAACAAGTTGTTGCACCAACGCAGCAGCCAAAGGCTAAACAAATTTGCAGTCAGTTTCTAGAGTTTTATGTTTTATGAGCCTGACTCTCAACCCACAACAGAAAACTTGAAAACTAAAGCAATTGCCAATGCGTTAGAACGGGATACACACCAACGCCCCAATCAAATGGTAAATGCAACAAATGCAACAACTGCCACAAATGCAACAACAATTGAAGTCGTGCAAATACCAAAAACTAAGCGTCAGGTGCATTTTCATCAGCGATAATGCCATGTTGTTGTACGAATAGATCCACTCAACGTTGTTCTTTTTGTTGTTGTTTTGTCATTGTTGTTGTTGGTGTTGTCTGCGTCGATTGCGGAAAACTTGCAACAGGCAATGGCCAACAACGTCTGCAATGGCAACTTGGCAATTGCAATATCACGCCAAAATGATCACAGAGTTAGTCAGCCAGCTAGCGAGGGAAGTTCGAAAAGATGTCCAGTTTCCCAACACTGCTATTGTTAGTAGAAACGATGGAATTGAAAGGAGAATTCCGAGTATCCAGCAAAGAGTTTCAGCATAGGCGAAAAGAAAGAGAATTTTACAAAGATGGGCAGATGAGCAGAGTTTTCTAATTTTTCCCCATCATTTCGTTTATAAAACCAACATTTTAATAGTATGTAGCTACGTCACCATTTAGTTTGGTATGTTTTAAATTTTTAAGAATAGGTCTGAGGCATGCAACTTCTAAAAATTATGTAAAAACTTTGATAATTCGTTTGATACAGACCCGCGGATTCCCGAAAATTTATTTTATAATACATATAATTTAATAGAACAAATTTACCAAGTCGGTAAGTATTAGTCCTGGAAAAGCAGAAAAAAGTTAAAAGCATCGAAAACATCGATGTATCGATCTATCGAAGTTTATATTCAGATAATATAAGAAATTAATATTCTGTTACGGTCAGAATTTTCGTCTCAAAATTTAAAAAGAAAACATCGATGTTTTTCCAGCACTGCTTAGTATGTAGGTACTTCTTATTGAAATCTCCTAAAACTTATTGTCAACAATATTACTCAATATATAACACCGCTTTTAAATTCTTCTTTTAAAGTACATATTTTTTTAATTGGTTTTTAATGCTGGAAAGCATTTAAAGTATTCAAAAAGGTAACAAAGAAAATTCACTCATATAGATGATGTAACTGATCGAGTTTTAGAGTTTTTGAAGATTTTTTAGTACCAAAAGCTTATATTTTATATGACGAATGAAATAAGGTAATAGTCATTCTAAGTCTTCGCAAGGATTTTTAAACTACCTTTAATACACTCTACGATTTAAAGGCCTTAAATTGATAGACTTCATATAATGTCCAAAAATGGCTAACTAATTTAAAAAGTCTATATTAAGCGTGCCATAAAATAATGCCATCACCATAAAATATGAACAGCTCATCATGGAGCATATTTTATTGATAAAATCAGCAAAGTTACACAAACGATAACGTTACGTCGTTGCGACGAACTACATGTGTCAAAACTAAGTCACCCCAAAGCTATAAAGTAACTGCCATCGATCAGCTGTTGATACTGACGAAAGCAAACTGCGAGAAAGAGAAGTTTATATTCTGACAATCGTGAGAAAAATAGTAAAATTACACAAAAGATAACAATACGTCTCTGCGACGAACTATTTGTGCATTTCTTAAAAGTAAGTCAATTCATCGCTATAAAAGAACGGCCATCGATGAGATGGTGATACTGACTTGGGAAACTTAAAAGAGAGGGAGAGAACTTTATACTGTGACAAAAAAAATAAAAAAATTAAAACTACCTTTGTCGAAGGTAAAGAAAAGAATATTTTGCCTAAAAAGTAGCTTTTATTCCAAAAGTCACTCACCTATCAAACCGCCCTCTTACAACTCCAACAACAATTGTCGAAATAAGCTTCAATTTAACGTTTGCTTGTTGCCTTTTTGCTGACGTTGACGTCGACGCAAACAGAGACAGCGGCAGCGATAGAGACAACGACAGCGTCAAAGACAGAGACAGCAACGACCCAGGCATATTATTTGCACTTTATTATCACGTTAGCAAAATTAAGAAAACGTGCAAGCCGAATCTTAACTACTAGCAGCAATGGCAACCAGTACCACCTCCAGTACCAGATCCCAATGCCCACCCACCCATAAGCCAAGTGGCAACAATCGGCAAGTTGCAACAATCTTGGCCAGCATTCTGACCATTTGGCGATTCACATGTTGCAGCAGGCGCATAAAAATTGGTCCACAACCTTCATGCAACACCTCTAACCTTTAAGCGGGCAGCAAATGAATGTTGTCTTATCAATTCCAAAAGGGGGCCAGCGGGCAGGCCTACTTAGAAAATTTTGTTTATTAACTGGACAATCTTTTATAATGCTTGTACGAAAAACATTTGGCAATGGTGATTGGCCAGATTGTTTAGATTGGCAATAGGCGGCGAGGAGAGGGCGTGTGCCAAACAGTTAATAACTGCACAAATGCAACAGTTGCAGTTAACAGTTAGCAGTAAAAATGTAACTGTGTTTGCAACTGTAAATGCGCCAAGGCATTTCACATTAGTTGTATATAATTTTTTTTTGTTTTTATTAAAAACTTGCCACATAAATTGCAAAATGATTGTTTTAATGGCTCAAGTTTTTTGGTTTCTTTTAATGTGTTTTGATTGCAGCCAGAAGCTACTACACCTATGTGTTTTATTTAGGAACTTAATGGGTGCTACTTTGGGGATTTAAGTAGAATGGATGCTGTAGAATGAGATTTGGGATTGCAATGGAATTAGGGCGGAGAAGATGTTCAGCCTAAGTTAACTTCATATATAAAAAAAAATCCCATTTGGGATATGCCTTTGGGATTTTTTTTTTATATGAGGTTTTGTCCTTCGGCGCGAAATTTTTCGAACTGCGTATAGGCCCTTAATGTAAATTTAAAAGCAGTTTGGATGCACTGAACTTAGGTAATGAAAAACGCTTTAAACCAGATCTTCAAATCTATCCTAGAGTTATAAAAATACACAAGAAAAAGAAAGACTTCTTCAGCTAATCGAGTCGATTGAGTCGTACAACCTTGAAATTGAAAGAAAACCGGTGGAAATGTACTCCAAAACTTGGAAGCTAGAAGTTTAGTCATGCCCATTAGAGGATTCCAGCATTTATACAAAGTTGAAATTGCGAGAAAATTGCTAAATATTATTCCGAAACTTGAGAGCTAGAGGTTTAATCATATTTACGAAAGGATCTCGGCGACGAAGAGCAGTAACATCTTTTTATCTGCAAAGTTTTTTTTGCTTTTACAAGACAATTTAGAAATAGGAAAGGAGTTGGTAAATCTACCATGTTCGAGAGATTAAGATAATATGGTTGCTTTTGACAATGAAATGATTCAAACTTGGACTAAAAATCGAATCTACAAGTTTCGTAGGACTCAATCATATCTGTAGCTGTGGAAATGAGGATGTACTAAGCCAATAATGATCAATCCCTTCTAGAGCAAAGAGGATCAGCTGAATCAGAAGTAAAAAAGTTAATTTTACTTTGGGATAAACCAGAATAGATAAGATGAAGATGACTCGCAATATAATGGAAGACCGCTAATCATGTATCAATCCCTTGTAGAGCGAATCCTCCTGTTTGAAAACAAGTAATTAATTTGTAACTCATCTAAGCCCATACTAGCCCCACGGAACACGTATTAGCAGCACTTATCCAAACTTAACAGAAGCAGCAATTAAATTCTGAAATAAAAATTACGTTGAATTTAAAACATTCAATCCCGATGTTTTGAGATTACGGCGAACTTTAGATGTTAAAAAATGTTTGTGAAATGGTGACGTCCTAACAAAGAAGTCGTATTGGAGATTAGACCAAAACTCTTTTTAAAGTACAACTCTTTAAAAACAATTACTAATTAAGAAAAAAAAAAAACATTTCGTGGAGAATTCTCGCCGTTTAAGATGATGATGACTGCGTTCTAAATGCAGTTTCTTGAATTCGGCGTATCTTCACGAATTTGAGAATTCGGCCAGACGTAGGCGTCAGTAGAAGCAAATCAAATATCATATGTTTCACATTTCAGCCTTAAAGCCAATAAGTCAATACCGCCTCCAACTTCAACAGAATTCCTCGGTATAACTATGAGCCCAAGGACTCGAATACCGCGAAATCACTGCGGTTTGCTACTGCAAAAGGGAACGACCCCATTGACTAAATAAACGGAGCAAGCTCTCCCTTCGTCTACCAGCAGATCATAGTGCCTACCTACATATGGTACGCAGATCTGGGGTAACTTAACTTTGGCTTTAAATCCCCCATGGTAGTTATACTCTCATTTAATAAAGCAAATTAATTAAATTAAGCAAATAAAACTAAAAAACTTCTTAAGCAAACAGCTGCTTATAAAATTAAATCAGACATCCCAAAAATGTTGTAAAAATTAAACAAAAGGTAATCATTTAATAAGTAGGTACTTAATAAAAAATCACATAGCAATCGAAATCTAAAATATTACGTCAATCGAACGTGTCTATGCCTTGAATTTGTAATCAAACTTCCAAAACACTGACGTCAAACCAAGCCAATAAAATGCTCTCACGTAAAACACTCAAACTCCAATAAAATCTTTTGTCACATGCTCAATGACGCTAAAAAGGAAAAATTCTGCACAGCTGTTTTGTTGTCACACAATTGCACCCACACTGTCACAGAACAGAGTTGGCAATATTTGCCATAGCAACTAGGTCCATCAATCATTATATTTGTCCCTGAAATCAAACGCAAAAAGCATCCTGTTGAACCGGCCAACAGCATGCAGAGAGCGCTCCACTTCCGGTTCGACATTCCAAAGCATAAAACAACTTATAGGTACAGACGAAATTTGCAAAAGTGACTCTGACGTCAGAGTAGCGCATGAAAAAGGGAAAACAAGGTCAGGGCAATGAGCTGCGCCAGTTTAAATTGGCACAAATACACACGGAGCCACGGAACAGCAGCAGCAAGAGATGCGCGCGCGTCGAGTCCTTGAGCTTAAAACAAAAACAGCAAGGACACACACAGCAGCAGCAGCAGCATCAGCTGAGTGGGTTGTGGTGGCAGTGCTGAGCGCAAGTACACTCTCTCTCTCTCTTTGTTGCATCTTGCGCTCTCATTTATTTGTGATACTATTTTGCTCTACGCTTTCGGCTGCGCGCCTGGCACACGAAGGCGCCAAAATTCAACATTTTCACTTGTGTGCGTGCGTTAGCAGCGCGTGGGCGTCGCTGTTGGCGCTTTAAGCCATGCCGCAAAGCACTTGCAATCGTGCCGGCTGTTTGGTCGGTCGTTTCATCCAGCAGCCGGTTTACGGTGTTAGTGGTGGATTTGGAGTTGCTCACTTGAGCAGTAGTGTCGCTCTGCATGACCAGACCCCCAACCTTACTCAAACCAACCCCACACTGTGCGTGGAGTTGCCTTTCGAGCAGTTTTGCGGATAATCCTATTTGCAGCATGTTTTTGTTGTTGCCACATTTGGCCAACAAGTTTAGGGATTTAAAATATTTGCTCAAGTGCGACATAGCGTAGATTTTACTTCTCAAATGTATTGGGCGCGCAGCAAGTGTGCACAGGGTGGCACGCGGCAACACTACCCCTTGGACTAGCATAAAAAGTAGCTGCCGCAAGTGGCATGCAACAGGCGGTTTGTCACACTGTGCTCTGCTTGATAAATGTGCAAGTGTATTCGACTGCATTAGTATTAGTCATTGGACAACACACACTGTGACACATTATCACAGCGACACGCATTTTAGGTGAACAGGCACGCAAAGCTGGGCACAGCATTACGCGTACTAAACTAAGAGACGCGAATTCCAAACAACAAAATAGCCCGGCCCCCGCTCCAAAACAACAACCCTCGTCGGCAATGGCCACCCAATCCACAGCAGTTGGAACAGCGCGCAAAATCATCAAAAATCTTTCTGTATACGCGTGTTCCCTATTTCACGAACACTCCCACATACATACATATATGGACATTGTGTGTACCCACGCATACATACGTCACACTTGATTTGGGTATACATACATAGAAACCAGCGAGCAGCAGCCGAGCCACGTGGCAGTTCCATAGTCATCAGTTCTTCGTACTCCTGTTTTTGATAGTGGTATACCAGAGCACACCCCAGCAAACAAAAGGCAGCATAATATTGAGTAACACTGGACAGCATGTGCTTACCCTTTACGTCACACATATCTTATCACATAGCACACCATGCGCTATAAAGTCTGAGCTCCCACTAAAATATCGGTTTTGTGTTTAGGATTAGGACCAGTTCCATTAATCATCCGACTGTTGTTTGCACATTGAATCGGGCAACGAATTGATTTAACTTTTAGTTTTGTATAGAAATTTGGAGGAGGCACTGAAGTAGCTTTAAAAATGTATGGGTTAGGAATTAAAACAAATGTAAGTCTGGATGGTCATATCATATAATCGGAAGTTTTAGCTAATTGAGCAACATTATTATTTGATCCTTCTATGAAAATAGCGTGTGAATTTGAACCTAGATTGATATGTCCAAAATTCAAATCTGGAATTTTGAATAAAATTGTAAGATTAACTCTGTCATATCAAGGATTACGAAACCTCATATACTATATAGACGTTTATTATAAGCTTTCTCTAAATTTCTTATTAGGCTAAGAAACAATGTCGTAACTAAAATTTTGTATAATTAATGAAGTGCAATTTAATCCTTTGGAATATATTTTAACTATAAACTTATATATAAGACTATAAAACTCAGAATATATTATCATTTGGTATTCTAGAAAAACATTTTCTTTGTAGGCTTCCTAGTAGGAATCAACTGAAATAATTGCCTTGAAAACTCTAGTTGAAATCTGCAGAGGCTTTTTTTTCTAAAAATTGTTCTTCTTATAACCCTTCTTTAAAAGCAATATTTGCCAAATCATTATAAAGGGTCATCAATCTTGAGGTTTTTTTCATGTGTTTTTTATTCAGTTTTCATTACCATTTCATCATTGAAAGACTTACACCCGAACAACGTTTACAAATCGTACAATTATATTAAAAAAAAAACTGGCGTTCTGTAAAAAATGTTTTTTTCGCGCGCTTAGGTCATTTTATGGAACCAAATCGGTGAACAATTAACTTCACGCTCCGTACCGGTAAATTGGATTTTTTCCTTTGGGGATAAGTGCAGTCTAAAGTGTTTGTGGATAAGCCAGCTACGATTGAAGCATTACCCGTGTTATTCGCAAGATACCGCCGATTATGCTCGAACGCGTCATCGAAAATTGGAACCTCCGCATGGACGAGCAGGGGGAAAGGGATTATCTGTAAAAAGTGAATGGCAAGAATGGTTCTTTCTATTGATAATAAAGATTTTCCGATTCATTTGAAATTTTTGTGTTTTTTTGCATTTAAAAAAAAATAAACTCAAGATTGATGACCCTTTACATCGTTATCTTTACTATTACCATTATCAAAAGAACTGTACAATTTTATGTTTGTACATTATTCCAAACTTAATATACTATAATTATCTGTATTGATAACGTAATAGACTCTTAAACACCAAAAAAGTTCCCAACTTCTAACAAATTTGTTCACTGGGTAATCATCCCAGCTATGCCAAATAAGTTAAGTATTGTTGTGCTTTATTTTTCCGCGTGCTGCTACTTCTAGGGGTTATATAGACAGACACCTCTAACGCCTCTGCGAAAGCTGTGCCCCTGCGCTGACGTCTGCGTCAACGTCGACGTCAGCATCGTTTGTCGTCACACAAAATTTTTCTCTACAATCGATTTTCGCACGCCTCTTGGGAAATGATAAGAATGCCAAAAGTTTCAGGCAAACATAAGTGAGTGTAGCTGGCGATGTGTATCCTGCATCCAGTTGCGTCCATTTTTTCACACGTGTGCGTGTGTGTGCGGGTGTGTGTGTGTATCTGTTAGTGGGTGCGTGTATACTAAAATCGATCGATAGAAATTTCTTTATACATTTTTGATAAGAGTGACGAAAACAACAGATACACACACACTTTGAAACATTTTGGTATGTGCATAGAACTGATAAAAAGTGAAAGCATATTAGCTTAAAAATGTTGAGGTAGCTGTTACGATAAGAAAGTTGGTTCACTGATAAGCAACCATGCGTTGATCTACTATACAAAGTATACAAAGTACAACAATTTGCAACTTTGTTGCCTGCCAAGGGCTTGGGTTACGTTTGCGTTTTTCAAAGTCATTTAACTAAATGGTAAATGGCAAATTATTCATTGTCAGGCCAAGTCAATTTTGGCCCAAAACGCAAATTCAACAGACTTCGGGCCAACAATTGCATTACTATAATTCACTAAAAAATTATTGCTAAATGTGCGCCATCGATGCAAAAATGCTGATAAGAGAACAGCTTAGGACTTGGCCATTTGAGGCACTTTGATGGTGGGCGGTGTAGCGAGTGGAGGAGGTACCGCTGTGGACCAGATCGGGCCATGCCATTGTGGCATTGAAGGCAAGTAGCTTCAGGTCCTAACTGCCGTCAATTGTTGACTTAAATTTTTTTTTGTTTATTGGTAGCGCTGAAGATAATGCTAACTAAGCGGGTCAGGGCTAGCCAAAAGCGGCGGAGGCTTATTTGAAGGAAATTCAATATATAATGTAAATATATAGAAAATATATAGAATTATGTTTAAGTATAAGAGTTAGGGGCTATTATGCAGATAAGGCTTTAACTGTTTGTGAATTATAAATAAGTGAAAAGTTGTAGTAACAGGTTGTTGAGTAATTGAAATTATTTGCGATATTATTACACTGTGCTGCAATTTTTTTGGTTGCGCACTGATTTTAAAAGGATTTTGCCTGTTAAGACTGCATTTTTGTATATACATATGTATAGCTATATTTTTGTCCAAAATCTTTAGTCACGTTTTAATTTAGAGGAAGTTAGAGAGTACTTTTGATTTTATAGTGTAGGTGTATAAGTAGAATCATTTTGCATACCAAGTTTTGAACATAATTTTTTTTTAATTTGTTGGAAATTTTTTCAATTTGGATTAACCGATAATTGGAATCTTTGAATTTATTTAGCTGTTAAGTATTAACCTTATTTGAATTACAATATCATTCGAAAGAAGAAAATATTTTTCTTCCGAACATGTGACGGTGCTCTCATGGATTTCAGCAACTTGACTGAGCTCTCTGGATCTATCAATATGCATGCTGCTTGTTTTCCCCCAAGTAGTTTTAGTAGGGAGTTGACAACAAGCACCTTATAGTCCAAAATAAGCGGGATGCGTTCTCTTAGTTTTAATGCACCACCTTCAGTAATTTAAATCATCAATTGAAAGAAGTAAATAGTTTTGTTCCGAATATGGCACGGTGCCCCTATCTTGATTCTTATTAACTTCGATTGAGCTTGAGTTATAAGTCCAGATCGGTTTTAGTAGTGAGTTGACGAGAAGCACTTTATAGTCCGAAATAAGGGGGTAGCGTCCTCATAGCTTTAATGCACCACCTTCAGTTAATAAAGAAGAGGATTTTTTTTCTGTAGCTGTTGAAGTTCTTGTATGAGGGGGGTAAGGGTCACCAAGCAACCGTCAGGCATGTTATCTTCTATACATATTGTTAGAAAGTTTTGGTAGATACAGCCTGCAATCGATTATCTCAGGTGCTTAACAACTTTACAGAAGAGTCATCTTCGACGGCAGCTTTGTTTTCCCTGAGACGCTTGGTTGCGAACCGGGTTTTGTCCAGTCTGAGTGGCGGTATATTCATGCTGTCATCCTTTACTTGGAGTATGTTATTCGTTTTTGCAGTGGTTCTAAATCTGATGACCAAGACAGCAGAGTAACATATCTTCAATGAGAACTCTTAACCTTTGATAAGCTGCGTTTATTGCCTGTCGTGTTAGGTTGTGGTGGATTTGGACATTATTGGCTATTTGAAACGTGTTTTTTTTTGGTGTGGTGAGGTTGGGGTGTTTTATTTTGCGAATGAAATGCCGCAGGCAGGGAATGTGTTGGCTGAACAAAGCGTGCAGATGCGGACCCCTCTAGTTTACTATATTTGCAGCTAGGTGCGGTATGCATCCGAAGAGTTCTAAAGAATAGACCAACTGAAGTAGTAGTGTTTTAGAATAAACTACAAACTGCTCGACATTTTTTCCGGATACGCTACTATTTAGATGCAATATATTCAAAGTCTAAAGTCTAGACCAACAGTTGGCGCATAGTTCACACATTTAGTAAGATTTTATGCGCAGGTATTGTATGTATATGTATCTAATCTTTCGTACTCTTTATGTGCACACGTGTCGTATACGCAACCTGATTGTCAGCTATGATGTTCTATTAGCATTACAATAGGCCAGCGCAACAAGTAGTCCCACAACAAGTCAGTTTCGTATAATGGTATTATTTATATACTATATACATGCTTACTTATATACCCATTTGTTTACTTAATGCCTTTAGGAAGTCGCCAACCTCAAACTGAAACATTTAGACAAAGAACTCTTTAACATAACAATGGTGGAACTGATATATTGGCCCAACAATACTCTAGATACATAAACGTAATTGTAATACTAAAAAAACTCTTTCATGCTCGTATACCCTATCACCCCCCGCTTGACCAAGGGAATCTCTCGATCTTCGTTTTTATGTAAATGACCTGCCATAACAATTTCTGCTGCTGTCTACTGTTACAATTCAGATGCGCACAAGTCAGGAAGTCAAAAAGTAAAGAAAAACTTGCAGATGATTGTCCAAATCTTTACTGACAAACACTTGATGCCATGTCACGAACTTTCGCATTGCCTACAGGTACAAAAATATATATTAAAGTTTATTTGAAGTTGAGTTTGGTTCACGAGTTTGTAACAGTTTGGTTGGTTTTTATTTGTTTAAGGGGTACCAGTATCATGTTACCTGCGGGAACTAAAGTTGCCAGGTCAAAGAAAATCCAGAAAAGCAATTTGAGGTAATAATACTTAAGCGTCATTTTAAATATATGATTTAGTATTTATTTTGACCTGCTTTAGTGGCACTTCGGTTAAAATGTTTATATCTAACTCCAATTCCATGTGGAACCATGTCCATGTTAGACAAGATTGCTGGAAGCAGAAAATATATGACAGTGGAAGATTTGGTTCATCAGGTGGAAAAAATGACCACCTTCTTAAAAAATAAACCTATCTGCAGAACATTTCGGGATTGGGCTTATAAAGGGTGCTTTATTAAGAGTTTTCTGATTTTATTAAAAAAAATAACATAATATTCAGAAAAATGTATTAAATCTTTATTTGTGTCGATAGAACGATCTATATAATTTAATGTTTAAAGATGATTTCATGTAAATGTTGACCGCGGCTTCGCCTCAAATGGTTCATACGCTGGGTCCAATTTTTGCTTACTCTCTCCAACATATCGGCTGGTATCTCACGAATAAATTCTTCAATATTGGCTTCCAGTGCTTCAACCGTTGCGGGCTTGTTGCTATAGACATGAGCCTTAACATAGCCCCACAAAAAATAGTCTAAAGGCGTTAAATCGCACGATCTAGGCGGCCAATTGACCGGCCCCAAACGTGAAATAAAGTGTTCACCGGACTCGCCTCTCAATTGGGCCATTGTTTTGCGTGCTGTGTGGCATGTGGCACCATCTTGTTGAAACCGCATGTCAGCAAAGTACAGCCCTTCCATTTTGGGCAAAAAAAAGTTTGTATTCATAGCACGGTAGCGCTCGCCATTCACAGTCATGTTCCTGCCTTCTTCATCTTTGAAAAAGTACGCTCCAATGATGCCACCGGCCCATAATCCACATCAAACAGTGACTTTTTGGGGATGCATTGGCAGTTCCTGCAATGCTTCTGGCTGCTCTCCACACCAAATACGTCAATTTTGCTTGTTCACGTATACATTCAACCAGAAATGAGCTTCGTCGCTGAACACAATTTTTCGATAAAAAAGTGGATCTTCATCCAACTTTGCCAGCGCCCATTCACCAAAAGTTAGCCATTGTGGTAGGCCGTGTGGCTTCACTTCTTGCATCAGCTGTATTTTAAAAGGTTTTACACCCAAGTCCTTCCGCCAAAATTTTCCACGTGGTGGAGTAACAGACGCCCAATTGCTGCGTACGGCGCCGAATCGATAATTCAAGGTCATCAACAACACCGGCGGATACAGCTGCGATATTTTTTTCTCTGTCCGCATTCTACATATGCGTGTTTGTGGTTTAATTTGGTTTAATTGGCTTAAAAATAGTGTTGCCAAAAAGAAAGTTTCTAAAAAATCACCTTTTATATATTGAATAGCTGTCATACAACACTATATCGATTTTGGCCATATCTACTCAATATATTTAAAAAATTTGACAAAATTTGTTGAAGAAATTGTATACCCTGTAATATTGTGCAAGACACAGAAGGAGACGTCGGAGATAGGTTAGGTTTATTAGAGAAGTTGATATACCCATATCCGTCTGTCTGTCTGTATGAACGCCTAGATCTCAAAGATGCTAAGAGCTAGAGCAACCAAGCTTTCATATAAGATGCCTTAGAGAACATACTCAAACTACGTGACGCAATTCTTACAATGTTTTACCCCCCTTCCCACCACGGTGACCAGCCGTAATATATGTCAGGAGGAATTTTTAGAGTTTCCAAGCACTGCACAGAATTTAATCCCAATCGGTTGCCTAAAACGGGCTATATTTATACATACTAGGATCGACCGGTCAAAAAAATGTTTTCTGTTATCGTTCGCCTGTGTTTAGCTTATTATGAAAATTTCGTAACCCAATTGGCAATCACGACTATTTTGGAGCTCTTAATCAATACCATATATTGGGTTTGATAGCAGATTTTAACGTGCACCAACTTTTCTTAAAGAATTTGTTTTCTGCATTTTTTTAGAAATAATTCAAAGCCTTTGTTGAAGAATATCTTGTTAGCTTGAGTAAGTATACATGTGCCTTAAAGCTGATACAACTTCGACTTTAATTTTAAGCAAATATACGAGTATATTCGTTGCATAGACTTCAATTGAGCACTTAAAATTCTGGAAATTTTGTGCAGCTAAATTTCAAGAAATTCCCCAAAACTGTGACAGATTTCCAAGAAATCAATTGCAAGCTGCTCCAATTATGCAGCTTGTCACCTGAGATAAAAAAAAAAAAAAAAACAAGACAAAACGTTGGAAGCCGCAGAGAAATTAATGTTATATGGATGAGTTCCAAAGAAACGCGCTGCAAGTAGGCAAAAGTTTATTGGGCTAAGGTCAGTTTATTTGAAATGCTGGGATTTTACATTATTACCATAGGAAATATAGAGCGGGTGACGAGACTGTTGTCGCAGTGTGAAATGTTCGCATCATCGATTGAAGATGATTTCATCAGCAAGCTTGTAAAAAAAAATCGAATGCATATAATCGGGCGAGACATCTGTAGCAGCTACTATAAACAAAAACAAGCAAATGAAATGCAGATTTAAAACTAATTTTTTCGTTTTTGGGATAGAAGTCATTGCGCCATAAAACTATTGCAATTTGGAATTGAGCGGAGTGCATTGCGCTATTTCAAGGACACGCCAGCAGCCGAGATGAGCACTCCTCTTCTACTGGCTCGCTAGCAGTACAGTACTGTAGTTCGCTAGTCGCCGCCACCTTGAACTTCAACTGACCTCGTCCAAGCAGTACACAAGCACAAAACACCTCAAAAGCTGCTTATAATTTATACACTAAGCTCTAAAATATTCTAAAATAAAATCAAAATAAAAATCAATGCATTCGCCTGCAGGCGTGGCGCGTACTACTCGATCTGAAAATGTGTGTCATATATGCATGAGATTTTTGGCGCCAATCTGTTAGTGTTTTGGACTATACAAAAGCTTCAAATGCAAATGGATAACGATTCTAATGCAAAAACGCACCCGTATATAAAATATGATAAATAATCTCTGTGAAAGGTGCCAGCAAGTCGGCGAAATTCCTTAAATGTGCACGGGTCAATGATTGCCATTGACATGTGCCAAGGTTTCCAACATATACTCATATCAAATGGTTGTCCAGTTTCCAGTTTAGCGCCATACGGCTGCAGCATGCCACTATGACGTCACTGCACATACGGACACTTTCCAGCACGTTCCATGGTACATCCTAACCCATAGCATTTTGAGGTGTTTTGTTGTTTAGCCAAACATATGCTGGGCATATGTGTTTATGCATGTTTGTATGTACTTCCAGTTCGGGCCTTTGGGTTATGTAGGTGTGAGGGGAATATGGCAGAGTTTAGCCCAAAAGGATTGAACATATGCAAATATGTGAGAACTTTGGTAGGAGCTGAGAGTTGATTGTTTATCTAAAGTGATTCTTTTGATCCTGAGAGGCTTATCTACTTTGATCTTTTTCTTTGTTATATGCTAAGTATGTACTACGAAGTATATAAACATTAAGTGAAGAACTTGGTTTCTTATAAATAGTGCTTACTGTGCAAAATTGACGCAAATATAGCAACAAGCTTGTTAAAAAAATATAATACAGTCGAGGCGATACCCGACAGAGTAATACCCTGTAGCGGCAAGTGGGGGTGAATTCGGAAGAATATGGAAGTCGTTCAGGGCATTTAATTAGCTCTATTGTGTCCAAATTTTAGATCGATACGTAGATTTTTTGTCAGGTAGATTGATCTCCGAGCAAATAATGCCAAATTCGTGATTTTCGATTTTTTTTGGGTGAATCCGCAAGTTAACACGTTATGTTGAAAAATTGACATTTAGCGAAAAAAATTTATTTTGGCCTATGCCTCGAGCTGCATGATTAGTTTTCAAAAATCGCTGGGGGCAGTTTCTAGTACCTTATCCAACTTTGTAGCTGCCGATAGGGAGCAAACTAAAGTTTTGCCAACCGCTCAAAAGGTTAAAAATCCCATGTCGCTACCCAATACTTCGTGGAATAATAAGCATCATTTTGTAGAAAATTGAGGGAGTTAGCGAATGCCCCCTTGTCTGAGTTCTGTATTTCTTAAAAATTATTTCGACTTTTGCCAATGACGTTTGCAATAAACGGACCTCTGTCAAGGTACGAATTTCTTGAAACCTAGTTTTCTGCAGCTCCTTCAATGAATCTTGGGGCGTTTATGAAATGAAGCCATTGTCAATTCCTTGGAACTGGCGCTACTTGATGTCTTAATGAAAAGTCTCTCTTTTTTGTAGTCAAGGACCTTCGTTTTTGCTGGTACATTCGTATTAATGTACGAACACATCAGCTTAGAAACCAAGTTGAAAATATTTTTGGCTTGTTGCTGTTACTTTAACCCCAGAAGGGAGTTAATTAAAAGAAACCGTTCTTACCAGCGAAAGTTCACAATCAGCGAGACGTATGTTCTCTTCGTTTCGTTGTTCGGCGCTGACTTGGGAAAACATTTTGTAAGTCCTCAAGACCTCGTTGTGATGGAGCGACGAATGACATAAAAAATTTAGTTTCGCTCCCATATTTTGTGAGTTGTTGGCTAATACTTTGTCCATGTACATAGTCAAGGTACTACAATATACTAGAGACAGAAGAAGAAAGTTTATTATAGGTGGGGAAAGCTTGAAAAGCCGAGGAGTGTGGAACATGTGTTACCTTAACCCCCAAACCTACCAACTTCTCTACGATTCCCTCTAACGTTAACAGGGTATTACTTTGCGAGAATGGGGGAAGTCATGAAAGTCACAACAAGAGTCTTATCTACGATTTAAAATTCTGGGACTTAAGGACATCTGTGTCATTGGGCGTACAGAAAACCAGTTGTTTTGCGAACTATGTAGAAATCCCACAATCCCGAGACTATAAATGTCCTCTCAATATCGAAGGGGTTAGGGGTACTTTCTTTCAAAGGTCAGATAGAGGACGGTTTTGATACATTGGTGTAGCAGTTTCACCTGAGAGCACACCCTGCATCAGGCTGTACCCCGCTAAACACAGGCTTCCTTCCGTCAAGAAAAATATAATGAGACTACTACTAAAACCTGGCCGAGGTTTATCTCCCCTTGCTGCACAGCACCTCCAGCAACCTCGAACTTTCACGCTGTCCCAACATTTTAGCACATGCCAAGTCCGTGCCATTATAACACATGCCATGACCATGCCCCGCCGTTAGTTGTAACCAAAAAACTAAAATTTCCAGCATATGAAAATTTTAGAAAATACTCAAACCGGATACTAACAGCGCCTTGTTAAAACAAATTTTAGCGCCTTTACCTTTTGGCCAAGGTATGAGCAGCGCTGGAAAAACAACGAGCAAAGACACGGCATGGCGCACAGTCCAGCCAGCACATATGTGAATCCCACGTACCAAACCCGAAACAACTCTGGAACTATGCGTAGGTGCGAGACTGTTTTCCCATATGATGATAAGCGTTGTGCTTACTTTTTCCCGTAGCGCCAGGCGTGCCAAGGAAATTCTAAAGGCAGAAAGAATTTCACACATTAGACCGAGAGCGCCGTTGAAAAACAAGAAAAAAAAAACAAATTGCATATGTTGGACAAGACACAGACGGTAACAGCAGGCACCAGGCTGTCTGGGCTAGGTTATTCAAGAAATTTCCCTGCAAAATTTTTCCCACGGCGTCAATGTAGAATGCAGTCTGCACAAATTAGCGAGATTATCATAAAGCGCGATTTTATAACTGGGCGAGCGACCTTATATGACTGACTACATGCATACTATACTTACACATATGTGTCATCCGACTATTTCCCCGAGCCTTACATGTGTGAGGAAAATCCTGCGTAGGCTGTTTGGTTTTTTTTTTATTTTTGTACTTCCAAAATCATCAAATATTACGCTTAGTTGGGAAAATAGAAATCTATCCAGCTTACATGTGTGTGCAGCGGAAAAACTGTCAAGTGGTTGGTTTGGAAAGCGCTGACCAGATCTCAACAGGCCACTGCGCCTATCTCAAGTGCACAAGTGCCACAAATGAGCAAAACGTGCCGCACAGTGGCCGCAGTCTTAAAGAGCTGACCAATCTGAGCACCACTTGACTTGATGCGCCGGCGCAAGTCTCCTAGCGTGCAACCTGCGGTCCTGTGATGCCGCACAGGTAAACACAGGCCGTCTTAACCCGCGTCTGGTATGTGTACAGGTAAATATTTAACAGGTAAAGTCATAAATGGTTTATTCAAAAATGGTATTTAGCTAGCAGAATGGCATGAGCCATCACTGGCATTGTGTATTGCGTAAAGTGAAGGATCCTGCATCTGCGGTGAGACATTGCGAAACTGTTCAGCTGACATGTGTGTAAATAGTATGCCCACACCTTCAACCAGGCCCAAGAAAATACCACCCACAATAGCGCTGCTTGCCATGGCCGCAACGCCATTACGTGAGGACAATACAGCGCCAGTAGCGGCTCCGCTTATAATCGAATTCCATGGATCCTCCTTGCCGCGTAAGTGTGATAGTGCGCAATCAATTGTGCTAAAGACGGCACCCCAAGTGGCAAAATTTCCAGCTACTCTTGGCGCACCTTTTTTGGCGGCTATGACACTTCCCTCAAAGCGATGTCCAATGCCAGATGGTGCATTACGAAAACCACGCATGGCTGCAAAGAGACCACCTCCAGTGCCACCCATAGCAAAGGCGCCGCCACAATCGTCTATTATGCGATAAGGACATGGCTCGCGCGAATACTCTTCCATATTATTAGACTTTTAATTTAATTCAAATATATTTCCAAAATGTTAATGTATAATTTTTTACTGTACTTTTTGGCAACTGTGTAGAGTAAGGCGCTTTCTGGGAGAAAAATAATACCTGAGAATTTAACTGGATTGGAAAAGCCTGCCTTGTTAAATTTGTTGTTAATTTATTTTTAGACCAATTTGTGGAACTGAATAATTTTTCATAACCGATCAGACTAGTTAAAGGATCACTGCAGTGTTTTTCAGGCTGAGGTCACGGCAATTCAGAAGGCTCTGCTACTAGCCATAAAAAATGTTACCTGAAATATTGCTTTAGAGAATAGCCATCAAAAATATCTTTATTTTCTTTCGTTGAGCCAGGCGCGCCAATATGTCACTCGTGCTCTTTGACATCATGCATGAAGTCAGTGAACAATTGTCTTTGGAGGATGATTGGTCGGTCACAGTTTTCAACGTGGGTCCACCTCATTCCCTGGTTCTCGGGGACACTTGATGGGATACCTCATTGAGGGTAATTGCATTTTCGTTGTTTTTTTTTTGGACGAACTGGTACAAAGACAAGGAACTACCAGCATTCCTCCTTCAGACGCAGAGTTGTATAAAGCCATTTGACCTCTGAATTGGTTCCTTCTCCTTTCTAACTGGCTTGGGACCGGATAAGAAGGACTTGGATTAAAACTTATTTCGGACTCCTGATCATATTAATAGCGAAACGTCAAACGTGGAATCGAATATTTGTAGGTTTATTGAGGCTAGTAGTAGTAGTAGAAGTTAAGACGTGGAATTTCATTACCTAGCCTTATCTACATTTATCTGGCAAACCCTGTTTGGACTGAATTTGAAAGGACAGGAATCTTAAAAAAAAAGGACTCCAAAGGATAGTTTTTACGCTGCTCTGGATTACTTAGAAAGCTCAATGCTCGAAAGGTTCTAGAATATCGAGCAAGATGTCTTATGCGCTTCTACGTTCACGGACCGCGTTGGCGAGCGGCTACATTGAGGAACACAAATAGGAAATTTTCGACTCCTGGTCACTGCATTTTAGTCGATAACGGCTTCCTCATACATGACTTTTGCAGAAGTTACCAGTAGGCAACAAAAAAGAGCTGGAGACGGTGGAGTCACTCGCCTCCTTTGAAATCACTGCCCGGTGACTGTAATTGGAGTAGATGGTTGAACAGTTTCCTCAATCCACCTCAACTGGTTCTCGCGACACAGTGATATTGAGGCCAATTGCTTCGGACGAACAGCAGTCCAGGAAATACCAGCATCTCTTCGAAGTTCTGTTTTTCCTGGCCAGCTGCGGATAAAGAAGCTCATTTCGTGCAACTCAAACAAACGTGAATTGAACATCTAATACGTGAGGATCTCAAGTGAAATTTGAATTCAGAATAGCAGGACCTTCTGTAGTGGCGAAGGGTGGAGGAATCCGAGAATCACATTACAGCGGGCTGGTGGAAATTTTGGCTCAAGTGAGTTGGGACACCAGGTCCCAGCTGTCGCCCTAACCTAACCTAACCTTCTTATACATGGTAGGTGATGACAAAGTAGTGAGGTTGAAAAACTTGTTACTTTCGAAATACTGTATCAAAAATCTACTTTTCGACTTTCCTCTTTTGCGAAAAGCGTACATCGAACATTTATTCGTCGATAACTACAATATTTGCTTAAACAATCAAAAATCTTTTTCGCATTCTCTTCCTGAAAATGGCGACGCGGTGGCCCACTAGACTTCTCTCACCTTTGCCGACTTTAAAATGACAAACTCACAAAGTCATGTTCTATATAATGGAAACAGGGTGTCTCTGCCTCTTGAAGTAGCCTTTTTGCAAAAAGCGTTGACCTCAGTTAAAATCCTAACAAGGGAACTCAACTTTCAAATCACATGAAGGCAATCACCAGACCAGCGGCCTATTAAATTCTCTCTAAACATATAAAAAAAGAACTCACTCGAAGCAAATGATGGTGTAGGGAACACTTGGCTCATATACATTTACATAAGGAAAACAAAACGCACGTGAAACGCGTCGAAGAGGTAATTCGGTAGAGGGGGCGCGGGTCAGAGCGTCAGGCTCTCAAAGCTTTAGCTTTGGAGCTGGCGATAAGCGTCAGACAAAAGGTTAAATAGCACAAATGTCGACATAGTTAACCATAAAATTTACTACCTCACAGACGACGCAGCTGGTCGGGCTTACATTATGTACATTTATAGAGTTTATCTGGAGTAGGGGACGAAGAAGTCGAATCCGAGGCAGCAGCAGCAGCAGCGAGACATCAGAAATATTTCGAAAAAAGACGCAATTTAAGGCAAATGGTGGGAAACGGAAACAATGAGACTGATTGTCGTCGAAAGATAGGAACTTAGGTAGTAGATTGATATATATGGGTAGGTAACGATTGAAAGTTATGATGCGATTGCCCCCAATACCTATTACCATGCATATATAATTATCACGCGACCACACAACTGTGTTTACACAGCTCACAGTCAGGAACTGGGGGTTAACAGTGCTCAACTGGAGAGGCATCCTCGAGGGCGTTTTCAAATTGATGTATATCGTATCACAACTTGCATGTCAGACAACAAGGTGTCAAGCGCCAAATGACAAATGAAAGTGAAACTTGAAGGCAAGAGTCTCGAAATCTTTACACCTGGACACACACACACACTGTGCCCAGTCCTGCACCACTCTACAAAAAAGTAGCGCCAGACAAAGTCCAGACAGCTATTGTCTGGCTGGAAGACTGTCAACTTGACATGTAAATCGCTTGGAACATGTTGGATTGATTGTTCTCACTTTAACGCATTTATTGATTATCGTAGAAATTGTTTGAGTTTAGGGTTAGAGAGTAACGAGTTACGAGTAATGCGGGGAATACTTACCTATACTTTGTAATTGTAAATATGCTCGCAATTCTGATGAAATCTTCATTTTTGTTTGCTTAATTGTGGCGTTAAATAAATGACTTCGGGTAAGGGACTTCAAAGCGCGGCTGGAAGTTGTTAATGTGGGCACATTATGTTTAGATATTCAAAGGATTGACAGTTTCTACGAAGGCTGCTGGGTGCAGCTAAGCAAACTTCTCAAGAATGGCTACAAACAATTCAGAGGAATTTAATTTTATAGGTAATTTATATAAAATATTTTACAGTCAATGCTTTGGGGGCTAGTGAATAAATTAGTTCAAAGCCATCGTCTTAATAAGCGGACGACACAGGACCAAAAAAAAAAAACAGCCTATTTTATAGAAGATAGAAAGAAACATCAACTTGCACCTTAGTGGGTTGGCTCTGTACCCAGAGGAGTCAAGACAAGCTTTTAGTAAGCTGTTAACCAGTTCTAATCTGAGAACATCTGATAAAAATATTCTATAAAATGCGATTTTATTGAAAGATTTTTTACTTCAGCAATTGTTCTTCATCTGCAAAATGCGGGGCTTTTGTGCGAACTGGCATTGAAGACCATCAATAGATCAATCTCCACGAGAACGGAGTTCTGTGGTCACATTGAAGTCAAAGAATGTTGGCAAAAACAAAATTATAAAGTAAAATAACTACTTACTTGAAAATTGAGAAAGATCCAAAAGGTATCAGAACAAATTACCAAAAATAAAGGACCAGACCATTTATGGTAGCATATTAGTTTGCTAACATGCAGCTTATACAGGGTCTCTTCAGAAAGTAGTGGAAATGAGTTAATTAAAATCTCTTTGGTTACAGAAATGGTACATACACACAAAATTCTCCAAAATAGGATCCTCCAGTATGTTTCGCACGCTTTCTGGAAGGCGGCGGCTCTTAAGTTCCCTCGTCGCGGCGGATCTTGAACTCCCTCATCACGACCTGTAATAGTGCTTCCAACAAGACGTGGCGATGCCCTTTTAGTGCGGTTTTGAAGCGTGAAAAGAGAGAAAAAAAATAATGGAACAACATCGAGGCTGTAAGGTTGTTGGGGTAGCGTTGTGACGTTGTATCGGGACATGTACTCCGCAACGCTGAAGTCTATGTGGCTGGACTTTCATGCAACAAACTCCATTAAAAGTTTCTTCCTGTGACACAAATTCTCTTTGGTTCACTGTTTTCGAATCGACAAGGCAAATAAGCCTGAATTTTCTGGCGTGGAAACGTTTAGCTCTGCGATTCTGCGCCTTGACGTTTGGTCTCAGAGTCATACCCAATCGTTGTCTTGGAGCCAGTGACCACATTGTCCAAAGATTTTTGATTTTCATGCACTTCATCAAGGATTTCCAAAAGACTACCTGTGACGCAACAGTACAAGGAAAATTTCAGAGTTCGGTGGTTGATCTTCCCTTTCTTTAAGTTTGGAACTAACTGCTATTTTTTCGGAGTTTTTCCTTAGACCCCACTGTATGAATACCAAGCCGAAAACCGTTGCCAGACCATCTATCCATTTACCAAACAGATCCTGTACACCCCAATTGTATACAATAACTTTTCAATTTGACAAAGATTCGAAATTTCTTAAAAATGCGTACTTTTTGTAAAGGAGATACTACGAAAATGTGCAATTACTTAGTATCACATTTCCACTTGCAAGTTGTGGTCGTTCTTCATACAAGAGAGTCAAAAAATCGTCCAAATTACTAATTTCTTGTCAGACATATAATAAAAATAACTGTCCATATGAGCATCTAGAACTCCGAGAACATTGGAGTTGATAATTTTAACGAAAGATGAGTAAAATCTGTACAAAGCTGACGTTGAGTCATGTTTTTATCTTCTTATGTAGACTTATGAAAGCCTAACAAAGTATGAAAAGTTGACGTTTTCACACAACATCTATATCTGGTCTTATCCTGTGTACGCTATCTCTTGAAAACGACTTATTACGCAAATATAACTTTTGTCGAATCCTCAAAATGGTTCTGCATGGAAAGGGACTAGGAATGCCCACCAGTTTTTGACCCCCGAAGTAAACCTCCTCTACCCCTTCCCTCCTTCCAGATTCTCCCTTCCCCACTCACCACTTCTTCATACTTCTTTCTTCCTCTCCACAAGTAGGCAACACATGGCCCTCATGATCTCTGGGTGATCTCAATTATTGATGGAGCAGCTTAATCAATCTAACGTAACCCTACGCAAATATAGTCCAACTTCACTCTAATGACATCATTCACAACGAATCCTTTCATATTGCGAATTTTTTTTCAAGTTCACTGATTTTTTATGATTTTCGTATCTGCTATATATCGTACCAATTTCCTGAACCCGTGCGAATGAACTTTTTTTTGAAGGAAAAATGACTTCAGGGAATCGAACTATCGAGCACCGTTCCAACTGTTTTTATTTTCGAATTGGTCAAACTTATATATTTTGCGATAATAGTTGCGACCCCAATCATTTAAATATACATATATGTACCAATTATTTATTATAATACAATTTGATTATTTCCAACGTAACGTGGTGAAACCTCACACAAAATTCCATTTTTTTTGCGAGAACGTAGCTAACCTTAGGATTTCCCTACTGCATCATCAACAATTAAATTAAATATTCTCAAAATGAATATGCACGGTTTTCATTATTCTCGCAACCTTGTCAATACGCTGATTACTTCCGCTGGATGCATTAGGAAGCAGTGCAAATTTGCCCAGGCTTTACAGATCTACAGACACTCTGCAGCTGTTATGCAATTCTTCATCTTCATAAAAACTTGCATCTGCATAGCAACAACTTGGCATTACCAAGTGTTCCAACCTCATTTAGCTATCCATGCAAATCATTTCAACCTATGCACATGCCAAAACATCTTAGTAGCGGGTCCGGAACAATACATAAAGGTCCAACAATTGCGGTTGCATTACCCTATGCCATATCCAAGAAGAACAAAAACACTTCTTAAAAGCAAATGAAATGGAATTCAAAATCAAAAGGCAGCCAGCCAGGATCAACAATAGAAATCGCTCAGGTACCTCGACGGGAGCGTGCCGCCAAAAACTCTCTTAGGCCCCTGTACCGTTGCCCTGGCTGTGATTATTATGATATGTTTTTTTTTATATTTTACCTTTTTTTTTTTTTTTTTTTTTGAATTATTTTTAGAGTCCATTGTGTGGCGCACAGCCCGCAGATGCAAGTCAACGTCCGAGCTATACAGAGAGTATAGTACATAAATTTACTGATTGACTGACTGACTGGTTGGATGGCTGGAGGGCTCTAGGGCTGTGCAAACAGATGCACATCTTGCAAAACCCTGGCCCAGGGCAACAGCAAGACGCGCCAAAGGAGCAGCTGTCAAGCCACCAACGCCATCATCATCATCAGCAGGCAGCAGCACTAACACCAACACCCTCAGCTTCAGCATCTTCCAACCAGACAAGGTTGACAATATTTCTAGACCGATTTTTGCTGCCTGCCACAAAGTGCCTGTGAGCAGCATCACAGCTGTGACGTCCTGATTTTTTTGGTTTTCCGTCAGCATTTTTCATAGTGTTGTTGTTGGCCCGGTGCAATGATTTTTTTGCTTTTTGCCTCAAATACTTTTTTTGTTTTGGTTTTTTTGTTAGTTTTGCAGGCTGGCAAGTTGGCACTGGGTTGCACGTTTTGCTGGGCAGCCCAAAGGTGTCAAAAAGGCGGTAAAGATGATCTAATGGTGTCTAAGGTTGCGTTCTAGCGATTTGGTGCGAACGACTGTTTATATGAGCTTGGTTTTCTAAGAATATAAGCTATATTAATGGTTAACATTTATTAGGCTCACATGAGCTCCTATACCAAAAGCTCTACCTAGATCCAAAAAAGTGCTCCCAACTATTTTTCAACTTTAATGATTCAGATTGATATAAAAAAAATTCCCTTAAAAATTTGAGTTTTTAAATTTAATGCGTTTTTATTGAACCTTTAAAAAAAATTTTTTAATCGTCTCATTTTTCTGGAAAAAAATATTTTTTTTTTGTTTATTCTTTAAAAAAATATGAACAAATTTTGTCATGCTAAAAAAAAAAAAAAAATTTCATTTTTTTTTTTTTTTAAATGGATATCGAAGAAATATATGCACATATATATGCAATATAAAACTCTCTATTAGTTCAAGACACCGCCGTTTGGATTTCAAAATCCAAGGACCAAAAAAACCCACAAATTTTGTAGGTTATGTCGTAACACTAATATGCTCGATTTTTGGACCTCTGTTTCGAAATCAACGAAGACCATACACATTTGATAAACGTCTGATCTTTGAACCCGAAATTCGATTTTTTTTATGTGGGTCTGTCTAATAATTTTTTATGTGCCTCTAAATCTTGTGATTTTCGGTATCTAGGTGCTGTTGAGGATTTATAGAAATTTATGGCTAGACTCGTTAACTGACTTCGTCCTGATAATTTGGGTAAAAGAAACCCAACCTTATGGGTGAAGGGGTTTTTTTTACATTTGATTCGAATTCAGCGACCCCAAATACATTTGATTAACGTGGTCTTAACTCCGATTCCGAATTTTTGTGTGGCTGTGTAATCCTTCTCTAGATCTTGTGGTCTTCTAACTTCTGGTTAGACTCCCTAACTGCAGTTAATGCTGATCATTTTGGGTGGAACAACCTGACCCTATAGATGTATGGTGCAAAAACTTGCCCTTAAAACAGGAATTTCGAATGCGTCTGATGCAACTTTTATATGCGGTGTCATTAGTTCTTAAGGTCTTCTTACAGATATGCGGTTCTGGTTCAATCGCTACTAAAGTTGTTCCAGATTATTTCGAAAGAAACAACCTTACGTTATGGGGGGCATTATAATACCAATAAAATGAGAATCTTTCTAAAAAAATTAATTTATTAGAATTTAGATGAGGGTTCAGCCGCGGGTCGGAATCAACCATAATGTAAGTTTTAAAGAAATGTTTGGGTCAGAGATATTTTATTTATAATTATAATATAATTGCTATTATATTAGATATAATATTTTTATACGTATTATTACTCTATTTTCGGAACTAAAGTGGGCCACTGGACTGCAGCAAATAGGGCCATAGGAAGACCAAGGCTTTTTGAAATTCTAGATTATGTTTTTCGATTTTCTTTAATCCAACGGCGAATTTCCAAGACCGTTGTATCCCTTTGTTCCCTTCTTTGTTACTACCCAAAATTTATTTTAAAAGGAATACCTCGGTTTCATCTACTATTCCAAGCTCCATGTAATGTATCATTTGTCTCTGCTAGTTATCTAAGGACCCGATACGGTTTGTACGGCTAATTAAATAGATATCTAAAGCTTCCTTGATATTTCGATTTGCAAAGAACCTTCTTACATTACTTATGCTAATTGCAAAGAGCCTTAAAAGGATGCCAATAACTTCTGACTCAACATCCTTAAAATATGAATTTCTTTAGGAAGGAATTTTCTATGAATTTCATAATTATCCTGCTATCTTAAATTGCATCCCAAATAAGATCTTTCAAAATTTCAAAGTAACTTATTTTCTTTGAGCCATACTATTTCTTTACCTTCCGGTTTTTTCTCTGACATTAATATCGAATAATTTTTAATCACCGCTACAAAATTATAAAATATTTATACACACCACTTAGGCGATACATTTAACAGGATAAACATTTCATTTAATATGCTCAGAAAGGACGAAAAAAATAAAATACTAGCAGGATATGGAACACACGCAACGATCCTAAATCAGCTTAGTAAAAAAATAGTATAGGGAACTCTAAATAGTATAGGTCTGCTTGGTAGACGATGACGACAACACGTTGACAACAATAATGCTCGGGTATTGACAGGATAACGAAGCATGAATAGGCACGAAACCTGCGCGAATGCGCCAACAAAGACGCTTTTATCTTATAGTACTTTTTTTTGGGATTCAGGGATTTGGATCGAAGTCAAGGCAAGGCAGCTGCGGCAAGTGTACTGCCGTCAAACAAAGAGTCTTTTGGGGGATGGGGTCATTCACAATTTGGCAAGAACAATGGTACACAGGTAGCGATTTGAACGGCACCCGCACATAATCTTGCCGACAGACAACGAAAGATTCGGCCAGGTGATCCAACTTTTTGATTTCTTCTGGCTAAGGACATTGATACCGCCAGTGATGGCTGAGATTCCTGGAAGCAATTCCTTTTGCTGGCTTTTCAAAACATTTACTCCAATGTGTCTGTGCGCCGCATTTATTGTGCCAGGATTGTGCAATGCACACCGGCCCGTGGCAGTGATTTCTTTTTTTTCATCTCTCCTCAATGCCGGATTTCGATTTATGGATTGTAGTTCTTTTGTGTGTGCCAAAGAGACGCAGTTGCTGCTAGGGGTAGTAATCAACCATTCATTGTCAACGACATCACACATCGTATATCTTTATGTATAGTTTGTTTTCTTTGGTGGCATTTGCTATTCTTTGATAGAAGTTGGCAAAAGGTGCGCCAGTGCACCGGGCTAAGACAGCACAGTGGCGTGCAGAGGGTAATTCGACTATACCTATATTTTTTGGCAATTGCTGGCCTACTACGCCACTGCTCTAGGGCATTCTGGCTTTGTATTGCCAACTATGTACAACAAACAAGCTGGCACAAGGTGCAAAAATAGGACGAACCCATTGTTTGCAAAAATTACAAAGAGCTCTCCCACACACACACACTCACGTAGATGCCGCGCAAAATCCCAAATCTAACGGCGCACCTGCAACAATCCTAACGGCAACAACTCTAGGTACTCAGCTCCTTAATAATTCCCAAAAAAAAAGGGGTTTTTCCTGCGCACGCTTTATGAATGATGACGTCAGACAATGCTAATGAGCAGGTCAAACCAAAGCGTGCAGGTATTTCAACTCTTACAGGCTAACAAGTGTGAGGAGTCAGCTCGGCTTTAGCTCGGGTTTTACCTGCTTATGAATGAAAAAAGGCAAAAATATTCCGCGGGTTATTTCGCGAGCAAAAGTTTCCTGAGCTCACATATTAGCATAATGATCATTAGGTAGTTGTAAGGATACACACACGGTTTTTGGGTATATTAATTGCGCGGAATAACACACGTAATAACCAAGTTGTTTGGAATCGCCCCGCAGGTATGCCGATAGATTTCCCGGTCTAGCTGGTTAGTTGCTATTTTGCTTGAGTTTTGCTGACTGCATAATTGGATAAGTTGGGAAATTACTTTAAATCCAATATTGATCCATATCCGGACTTTTGTGTGTGTGTGTAAAAAGGGAAACCCGTGCTTAGGGAAAATACGAGTATGCTTCATTTTTTCCGTGTCGCGACCTATGCGGGTTGGGTGCAACAAACATTTCCCATCACACCCATCCTGGACAGTGCTGTCTCTCATTGGTCAGTTGCCGCTTCCTTGGCATTTGATTGCTTTAGAAATTGGAATTTCGCATATGGAATTTTTTTGTCACTTCTTGGGAAAGAGCTGCTCTACGCATGCGTAGCTTGCTTGGCTTGGGTCCGGCTGGGTAAATATCCAACATACTTATTTTATATGTGGTTTTTTTCAACACATTCGCTGGGAAAATCGCCTTGATAAGGTCACCGTGGGTCTTGGCTATGCGGGCTTGCTGTTTTTTCAGCACATATTGGTTTGCTCTCCTCAAAGGATTTGTTTATATACTAAATTTTTCGCCTCTATGGAAATTGAAAAAAAGCGGGGTTTGTTTGGGTGGGAAAAGGAGATCTGTGTGTGGGATCTGTGAGTTGGTGTGAAAGTTGGGTGGGTGATGTTGTATGTGCTACAAGGCGGGCGCATTGTGAGTTGAAGGTACATGTACGGAAAAAGAAAACTAGCTTGGAAAAAATGAATACAGTGTACGAAGACGAGATCGATTTCACAAATTTTGCGGAGGTTATAGAAAGAAAAAGTTTGATCGATTGATTAGATTAAAGATTCTATAAACTAAGGAGACCGCTTAAAACCTGAAAATTTCTATTTAACGCAAAGTATTTAAAAAATGATAAATTTTTAAAGCCGAACAAAAATTTTTTTTTTTTGCAAATATAGAAGAGTTGGAAGTTTCCAATTCCTTATAGCTAACGTGTAGAAAACGGAGGTTACCTCTTCATACTGCAAATATGAATCAATTTTAATTTATTCCACGCGTTAAATTTATTCTCAGACATCTAAATAGTAGTGATTACTTCGAAAATGATTCAGGATTATTGAACTCGGAAAATGGAGAGCTTGCAGAGCTAAAAAAAAATTATTTTTTGTTTAAATATTTAAATATTGTCAAACAATTGAAGTCTCCCTGAAACGAAGCCCTCTGCGATGAAGTTTTTCATACCGTGCATTTATTTTAAGTACACTGCTTCTATAATCTTTTTACAATGAATTTCGACAATATTCTGCTCCCGGATTCGACAGTATAGAAACGAATTGGAAAGGGGAATCATTTTTAAGATAAATTTGAGCATATTCTAGAAAGCGGCCAAGTTAAAAACCTACCGACTAATTTCTCAAAAAATTATTTGATGTACTTGGTGAAAGTTTTTCCAATAAATAAAAAAATACATTTTTCAAGTTGGAAAGATAAAGTTTTTTTGGAACAGAAAACGCATTGTCTTTTCGAATTATTTATTTGTACATAAAGGATAGAAATGAATTCTAAGTTGTAAGTGAGTTTACAGACAGAGCATCTTGAGTCTTCTGGCTGGATCGTTGGATCGGATCGAAGTAAAAAGAATTTTATGTAAGAAATAGGATTCAGATTTACAATTGCTTTTAAAGATTTTAATTGAAACGACAAAATGTTTTTTTTTACTATAACAACTAGTCAACGAATCTTTTGAAACAAAATTTATTAAAAGTTATGAATATAATTTAAAAATCATTAGGTTCTACTGAGGAAAAAAAACAAGAAACTCGATTTCAAAAGCAAAGTTTTTGGCCATAAAACAAGAATTTTGCATTATTGGGAATAAAATTATTATTTCAAAAGCTAAAAAGTCGAAAACTCGAGAATCTTCAGAGTGATTTTCAGCTAACGTGCTCTCAAATATCGTTTCTAACGAGATTGAGTGTATCAACTCTAAAACTGAGAAAAATGGAAAACGAAAAATTCCTAAAATTCTAGAGTAAAATAATATGAGCGAATACTGAGTTAAATTAAAGTCGGGTCTGTTCTCAGAATGTTTTATAAAGTCTAAAAAAAATATAATTGTTAATTTTAGACTGTTTACAATTATTTTATGACGATTGCTATCAAAGAAAACTCTCTTACAATGATTTGAGTCCGAAATCGAGAGTATTTTATTTAAGAAAAATAAAGAACGAAAAGTTTCTATAAATTCACGATTTTAAATTAAAATTAAAATTTTAAATCTATAATTTAAAGTAACATACTTTTTGCGATAAATGTAGTATTATTTAAATTTTATGAATTATATTCTATCTTGATATGCCATTAAAAAAATTTATCGAGCTTGGAGCTTTGTAAAAAATAACAGACGAGTGACCGTTTGGGTTAGTCTTTGGTGTTGCTAAAGTAATTGTATCTTATTCTGCGAAAATCTGCAAAGTTGGTAAAATACTTGCTTTATAAATTAACAAGTCACGTGCTTGCAACGCATTGGATAATGATGCTGATTAATCTACCACGACTCAAGGAAGACTTAATTCTAATCCTGGCTTCTTTTTTGGGGTTTGACTTTCAGTTTCCACTGTTTTTCATCTCAAATTTCGCATCGCTGTTTCAGTATGTACTACTATCGCCTCGAATTTCTTTAAATCGTAAAATTCACATATTTGCAACACTTTTGAGTATGTTATCCAAACTGAAAATCAGTTTTAATTTTTTTTACTAAAAATCGTATACTATTCGCTTTACAGTTTTCTGACGCTAATTGATCAACCTAGATTTATGAAAGTCATTAAGGACTTCTTACTCATCTGCTATTTTTTGTGGATTTAAACTTTGTTTTATATCAAAATTTCGAATGTATGTTTTGGAATTTCTTGAAGTCGTAGAAATCACAGTTTGATTAGCTTTTTTTGACATGAAATTTGCTTGCCATTTTTATATCAAGTATCTATCTCGAAATTCCGTGTCGCTGCTTTTAAATTTCTTGAGCCACTTAGATTGAAGTTATTTAGGTTAAACAAAAATTCTTACTTAACAAACTTCAGAAAAACTCATGATTTTGTATACCAGCCAATTTGGCGTTAGTGATTTGGTAAGATGACCTTTTACTCATAGAATTGTGAAATAAATTTTTTCTTGAAATTAGAAAACCAAAATTTGTAATTTTTTTATTGTAATTCTTTTACAATATATCAATAAGGCAAGGAAATTGGCGGAAGATTATGATTGTAATGAGAGTAGTCAAACTTCAGTAATTATGAACTGGTATACTCTTATTGCTATAAACATAAGCTCTAAAATGTATACTTTAAACAAGATTTCTTTTTAGTCTTCGGTTGTATCAGAAATCATAAAAATTAATTAAAAATAAGGGACCTTAAATTCTATCAAAAATATTATGAAACATTTGTTTACAAAAACCATTATACAAAACGCCGTAAAACCTGCTCTTTGAGCCCAACAATTACAATTTTAACCACTCTCTGGAATTATATATAGCAACGCACTTACTGAGGTGTTAATTTTAATACCATCATATGTGCCGTCGCGTCGTGCACTATGGCAGTTCAACTCCCCTCGTTAAAACAAGGCATTAAGGACAGATGTTTGGTTGCTTTTTCTAGGTGCCAATGAAATTACTCGGGCGTACTTAATGCGCATACGCAGCGGCACAGTTCGGCAATACCATAGACTACAGCTTGGAAACAATGGCCATGCCATATTATCGGGACTTATGAAGCAACCCCAAAGCTGAGCAGCGACAGCGGAGTGAGCAGCAGGCGAAGCGGGGCATTCCAGAATCCAATTTGATATTGGGAAATGCCGGCGCGTAAAAATAGAAACTCCAACACGAAACGAAGCGAGAATGAAACAGAAATTCCGAATGCAGTGATGATACCTGCGCGCAGGGGTGTGTGTGTGTGTGTGAGTGTGCGTGAGAGATTGACAAGGGAACAAAGTGGTTGAAGTAACGTTGATAAATGTAAACTGGCGCTGGCATGTGCCGAGGGAGAGATATTTGACGAGTTATTAGTGCACGGATGTATGGAAATAGGAGTAGCACGGGAATGTAAAAGTATCTTGGAGTTGTGTCTTAAGTTATGAGCTGTATCGAGTGGCGAGCAAGATTAGCGTAGTGCTTGGAGCTTGGGAAGCATATAGTAACAATAATACCTGCAAAGCGCCTGCGTTGGATGCTTAGTGCGCAGGGGATTCAGGGATTCCACAGCGTATTTTCCCTGAGAGCAATGAAACCAACACACACACACGCATGCACGCACACATAGACAGGTAGCGAGAGCAAGCGAGAGCGCAAACATGAGAGTCAAACCCGGAGTGGGAAATACGCAATAAGGGCCGGTCTAGGGTATGGGAAAATTGTTGTTGTTGTTGTTGCTACCTAGTGGCACACGTGCGAGTGCGTCTCGGAAATCATCGTGTGTATGTGTGTGCGAGCGACGAAGAAGAACCCACCACCATCCAAGGCAGAGCAGCAGCAGCAGAAGCAGCAGCCCCGTTTTTTTGATGAGCGCGCTGGCATATAAAAGAGCGCACTCGGCCCAAACCTGTCACACAGTAAACTCAGCGTTCGTTGAGCAAGCAACTCGATCTCTCTTAATAGTGCTCGGAAACGGAACTACTACTAAACGCGTCATTTACGCCCTACGTGCACTTTGGATTTCCTAACACAGACACACACATAATAACAACAAAACTACACACAATGGCCACCAACTACAAAAGCTGTCCACTCAAGAAGCGTCCTATTGTTTTTGTCGAGGAGAAGCAGCCGCAAACTGAGGCCTTGGCTTTAACCAAGACCGCACAGTTTGGCTATGTTGCCGAGGAGCAGCCACAGGATCTATCGCTTAAGCGCAAAGCTAGCAATGATAATGAGGATTATGTACTGCCTGCCAAGCGTGAATTCGTGCTGAATCTTTCCAAGAGCATGCCGCTAACACCACGTGCACAAACGCCGGTCAGCATTAAGAGCGAGCCGCACTGCTCAGCGCTGCTCTCACCGCCTGCGGAACATACGGATTACCAGCCCAGCAATATACACATGCGTGGACTGACTGCTGCTACAGCTGGCTATACCAACAATCCGTACTCATCCGCCTTTGTCATGGCCGCTGGCTGCAATCCCATCAACGCCTTGTGGAGCAGCTATCAGCCGCATCTGAACAGTGCCGCCTTTCCTTCACCAGCCAGCTCCTTTGCCAGCGCTGCCTCACCGCACTCAGTCTACAGCTATCAGCATATGACGCCGCCCTCAAGTCCCGGCTCGGATGCCTCATCCGAACCAGAGGATCTTTCAGTGCGCAGCGATATACCACTGCCGGCTTTGTTTCACAACTATGACGAAGCACCGTGCAGCAATGTCAGCGCCAGCGCCTTGTACAAGTCCTACAATGCCGTCAGCGCCGCTAACGTCAGCAGCAGCAGCGGAAGCTCAGCAGCCAAGAACTATCGCTTCAAGTGCGATAAATGTCAGAAGATGTACTCTACGTCCATGGGTTTGTCCAAGCATCAGCAGTTTCACTGCCCCGCTGCCGAATGCAATCAGGAGAAAAAACAGCATTCCTGCGAGGAGTGCGGCAAGATGTATACCTCGGTGGGTGCGCTCAAGATGCACATACGCACGCATACGTTGCCCTGCAAGTGTCCCATCTGCGGCAAGGCCTTCTCGCGTCCCTGGCTGCTGCAGGGACACATACGCACACACACCGGCGAGAAGCCCTTTCAGTGTCCCGACTGCCCACGCTCCTTTGCCGATCGCTCCAATCTGCGTGCACATCAGCAAACGCATGTGGAGATCAAGAAGTACGCCTGCCAAGTCTGCCACAAATCCTTCTCACGCATGTCGCTGCTCAACAAACATACCAGCTCCAATTGCACCATCACAATTGCGTAAACTGGTGAAATGTTGCAGCTGAGTCATATGGACATGGCACATTGATTGTGCCGCACAGACGAACCAAAGCAGACATTCCGCTGGCGAGGATTAAACCAAACCACACAAATACACACACACCATATAACTCTTATATACTCGTTGTTAGTTAAGTTGTTGCGGTTATTGGTGCTATACTTAAGCTCATTTAGGATCTAAGTTTTAAGTTAAGTTTTGCACACTTGGATCAGCTAGTCCATTGGCAAAGTTGGTGTAAATTTTGCATAATTACAGCATATGACCAAATTTATTAGTTAGTTATTTTATATTATATTTTATTTAATTTTATTTTATATTTTTTAAGTATTTAAAATTATTTTAAGCAAAACGTTGTGCTAGTTTGTAAGCAAATTTTAAGATTTAAGTTTGAAAATAAAAACAAAATTTAAAAAAGAAATTTTAAAACTCTATTTATTTAAAAAAATATATTTCCAAAGCAAATCTTTGTAGGAATAACTTAAGAGCGCATCCAATAATAATTCCCTGACTGACAATTTTTGACAGTCGCCCCTGGGCGGGGCATGGGGATCATCCCGCATTCACTACTTGCATAAAACCTACATCTCAATGTTGGAGCACCTACATAGCATATTATTTTAGCATCATCAAAAGTACCCACTCTGAACCTACCTATCCGATTCGCAACCCTCTCCTGCAAAAATATCACACAATACATTTCCTCTAAAAATAATATCAAATTTTGGCAAAAACACCTTTCCACTGCAAATAGAAACCCCGCATCCGCTTTTCGCGCTACACTTTCCATTTCCAGCATTTCCTTTAACCCGCCCCTAATTTTTCATCAATTGATATTATGCAGCCCTTGAATCTAACCTCAAATTTTGCACCTTTAGCTTGTGCAAATATTTAATAAGCTGCCAAACTGCTTGACAACTCTCAAATCCTTAAATTTAGAACCCAAATCATGCATATTGCGTGTTTCCTGTGCACTGCGCTTCAATCCTTTGCTAAAATATTTACCCAAAGGATCTGGGCGCATGCGCCAGTTGTTAATATCAGCGCAGGTGATAAACGTAGGTGACGTCTGCTTATCGAAGGACTCTCTGCTGAGTGACATACGAAATACTGGCAGACGGTAGTGATTGGTAGTGCAAAGAGTTGCTTAAGGACGTCTGTTTATCTAGGAAATGTAGACAACATGCTGCTGTTTGACTTGTTAGTACTTTGGTTAATGATAAGTTGGGTTTTCTCTAAGACTTGGCACAATGTTTGTTCGAGGATAAGTCTGTAGATACAACAGGTCAGCTTGGTGCGGTTGATGTACTGATCTTTAAGACTCCTATTTAAAACGTTTTGCTGTTTGTTGAGTTAAAAGGGAAAACTCGACAAACTAAATTGTATATAAGAACTAAATGAAAAAGAAAGGGATTATTTCAATAAATTGAAAACAATTTTTAAGTCGGGATGACGGGTATTACTCTTAAAAAATTTTTAAGGGCGCTTGAAATGATAACATTTGCAAACAAATTAATACATCAAAAGTTATTTAAATCGAGACTCTGCTTCGAGCGAAAAAGTTGAATTCAGAAGTACTTCATATGGATTCGGACAGATAATAGGGTTAAAAGAGTGACTGGACATCTTCGGTGTGTTGAAATACAAATGGCTGAGGTAGTCAGAAATTCAGAAAATTATAAGAACTTAATTATGTTTTACATGAAACAATTAATGAAATATTAAATTACGATTTTTAGCAATCTTGACTTTAATTGGAGGTAAAAATTTATTTTTCGCATTTTCTCAAATGCTCTTAAGATTATTTTATCAAAATTTTAAAAAGGTCTGAGCACTAAAACGTTTCGAATATCTCCACATTTTTTTTTCAAAGCATATTCAAGGTTTCTGAATAAGCATTGCACCTATCGATTGAATTTTTTTGCGGGCTGCTTCATTATCGCAAAAACTTGTTTGTGAACGAAGGGTTTTTCTCTTGGAAGAATGGAAAAACTTATCTACAGTGCCTATCCGATTTCGAAGATCTTAGACTCGAAATGTTCGTAAAAGAATTCTCTTTCAGTGTAAAGGGTATTTGAGTGCATAATATTATCGTTAGAGGGAAGTTCGACTGTATTATTATTAAAATTCGTGCCTATAGTAATTGGGAACCTAAAATAAAGCCGGCTTGGCTGTACACTGTGTAATCTGAAAAATGCCAATATTAAAAAAAAGGCATTTTTTAGAAATCTTCAGAAGTTAGGAATGAAAGACATTGGACTCCCAAAGCATTCACAATTTTAATAACTCGGAATTCTTAAAAAAATAAAATTTTTAAATTAAAAATGTTCGGAACCTCCTCTATCGCATAATATATAAGTTCCTATTAGTCCTACAAGAACTAGTGTTCTGCTTTAATTAGTATTGATGCTTACAAATAAGATTCAGATAATTCATTTATGTAAATCGGAATATTTTTTAGTCCCTCATATCGTCTGACCATTTTAAAAGTAGTACGATTAGATTTCTCATATAGAAACAAATATGAAAAATTTGCATGCTGTATAAATTTGTAGAAAAAGGAATATTTTTTTAACAAGGCAAAGATAACAAACTTTGAATACAAAAGATTGAAAAGAATATTGAAATAGTTCCGATTTTCTACAAAAGTCTTAAAAAACGTCTTCGCAGGAATCAAATACCTTAGCCATAAACTGCATAACGCATTCATTAAATACACTTACTAAAGACAACTATTTAACGTTGTCAGCAACACCTTTAAGCCATAAATAATCACAAAACGTTGACCACCCCCGCAAACATATTCCCAGAACATCACCTTTAGAGCCAAACTGCGCCAACAAAGGCAAAAAAAAAATATAAATGCCTTGATGCTATGCAATCAGAGCATAACTCTTGTGCCAAATCATTGACAGAGGTCATAAAAACAAAGCCGAACAAAAAACAAAAAAAATCTGCACCAGAAACACCTTGCCTTTAGACAAAAGATAGTATTGCAGCGTGTACCTGTCGCCTTAGCGTCTGCGGCGGCAGTTCTGGAAGATGTGCTCCTATCCAGACAACTTGTCCACAAAAGGTCAAATGATGAAACGGCACAAAAAACCAAAGAAGGTATACAATAAGCAGCCGACAGACAAGCTGATTTCTTGCAACCAAACTACAGTTGGTTTAGTCGGAACGCCTGGCTATAACCTATTGACCTAGACCGCCGTCTGACACTTATCATTTTGGCAATACTTTCACAATTTCTGGCCAACACGCAATGCAATGCGGCCAAGAGCACTGTTTGTACCATTTGTGATCTTTGCCGCAATTGTTAACGCTACTGTCTATGGCTTTTGTCTTTGTGGTCGCTGCATCATCTTTGAAAGAATCTTTGTTGGCCAGACTAATCAGTGCTTAGCATCAGCTTTGAGCTGGAAATCATCATTGAAACGCCTACAAGTGCAGTGCTACCACAAATCAGCGGCTTATAGGTGCATAAGTCAAGCCACTACCTGTACCTTGAAGCATGCAAATCCTTGATGGAAGACCAACTGTCTTAGCCACTACTGCCATGACAAAGTGGAGCCTATCAACGACGTGCTCAACGAAGCTCAACATACACACTGTGATAACAAATTGCAATTGACAAAAGTCGAGTTGCAGTTGACTCCCAGCTCTCTGGCTAACTTATAAAAACAAATGCAACAAGATGCCATCGAATTTGTAAAGCATCGATGCAAACAACACATACATAGGTACACACACACACAGACTTGTAGATGCTCGCAAAACTATCTCATAGATACAAATGCTTGCCAGCAAATCGATGGCAGGCAATGATACAAGTCGCGGTATTTGTAATTGCCAGGAGAGGCAATCAGTGCCGGCGCATGTCACACAACAGCAACTAGAAACAACAAAGATATGAACGGCTAACTTTTGGATGACCGCAGCTTGAATACTCTTTTCTCCTACGCAGACAGCTCTTAAGATAGACTTGGATAATACTAGCTACGGAAAGGAGTTTTTGAAATACCACTTCATAAGAAAATGACTTCATGAGTAGTCAACTTAAGTGGAACATGTTAGAGCAGACACATAAAAAATATATAAGGGTTCACAGGCCTTGGGAAGAAATGCATCCAATGACGAAGAAGCCAATGGGTTCACCAGTCTTAGAAGCAGATACATTCTATGGAAAAGAAACTATTGGATTGACAGACTTTGGGAGGTGATTTATCTTACGAAAAATAAGCTATTGGGCTTTGGGAGGGGATTCATCCAATGAAAAAAAAACCATTGAGTTGACCGACCTTAGGAGGAGATTCATCCTACGAAAAAGTAGCTATTTGGCTCTACGACCTTGGTGAAAAAGAATCCAATGGATTCACTAACCTTGGGAGAAGATACATTCTATAAAAAATCTACTCTAGCCTTGAAAGGAGATGTATCCTACGAATAAAAAACCTTTGGATTTACCAGCATGGAAGGGGAGACACATCCTCTGAATAAGAAACCATTGGTCTCACCGGCCTTTAGAGGAGATGCGTCCTATGAAATAGTATCCATTGGGAAATGGGAATGTGGAAAAGGGAATGCGTATGTCTGATCCCTGTGTACAACATCTTTTCAACTAAAGTATGTAAGTAAAATGGTTATTAAAAGCTAGACAAAAATCGCCTGGGCAAAAGCAATGGGATTAAACTATAAACTGGTTCCAGAGCCAAACTAAACTATCAAGTGCACCAGAATAAGGTTTCCCTTAGATGCTGCCCAGATCATACATATGTATGATACACGGTAACGAAGTACCTAGCTAGCGATAGAAGTTGATGCAAGACCACAACTAAATCAAGAATCCTGTTCGAAACACCTTTTTAGAGAAGAGAATTGATCCAGACTGGACCGATGCAACAGGTGGTGCAGGGCAAGCTACTCCTATATTCAAGAGAATCTCCTAAAATGACCAAAAATTCCTAGGATACTTACGGGATAACTTAAGGCGCATGGCAGACTTAAAATACATCTGAGTAATTTAGGCTTCACGGGAATGAATTAGTTGATGACCCAGAGAAAGATGATGCTGCGAAACCTCTACTACGGCCTGAACCCTTTGATGTCATTGATAGACTTACCACCAGACAGCAGGCATGGAGAGATTCAGACGAAACACAGATTGGATCATGAATTGATTGGGAATGAATTCGCTTAGTATACTGACTGGGTTACTTATGGCACATTGCACAGCAATGAGGCACCTAAGCAATTTGAGCATTCTACCACCTGAAGGTTTTATGATAACGAAGAGCAATCTTTACTTAACATACTTACTGAGAGTAAAGCTCTATCCGGAAGAAGAATATTTGTATTCAGAGGAAATAGGACTCGCTTAGCCAACCCAGATAACTAAGTTTGTTTCGTAAATTGGGCTATCCGAGAAGCTATAAAACTAGCGGAGGGCATTACAGATCCTTGCTGTCTGCTCCAATAAAATTTTTGTGAGATCTCTTGGGCTTCAGTTTAGAAACTAGCTCCAGGGATTTTTTGAATTAAGGTTTCGCGTCGACTTAAAAAGTATCAGAGTGTTGAGCCAGAAATCTTTTTCGACCCAATTATTGCACAACAAATATTGTAGCTAAAAAATTGTTCTGAAAAATTTTGAAAAATATTTAAATTTTTTTCTCTTTTTAGGTAAGCTGTTTTGGCGATAACATTTTAAAATATATCTAAATTTGTGGTATGTATGATTTGAGTGTCAACTTAAAAAAATAATAATTAATGAAGGATTTGATGATGATACAGCACAGCCTGGTCTGTAGTGAATCCATCTATAATTTTCGAATTCTCGTATAGACTGGAGAAAATAAAGGTTCCCTAAAATTGACGACGCTTTCACAAACAAAGTTTTTTATCGAATTTGTTTTATAGTATTGTATACAATAGTATATTATATTTTATTTATTTTATAATCAAAAATTGCATGGAGCAGTACCACACCGCTTGCTTTTAACTTAGATTGAAAATTCTGCATATATTTTAGAACTTTTTTTTTTTTTTTTTTTTTTCATATTTTATTTACAATCTGTCTTTGCTGGACAATAAGTAAATGTACTAAATAATAATAAAAAAAAAAAACAGAAAGTTTCCATTAAAACCTACTGTTGTGTTATTTTAGAACTTAAGAATAATTCTTTCCTAATTGTTTAAAAAAGCATATAATAGATTTCAGATTCCAGTATTTCCGACAACAAAATAAAAAGTTCACCATTCCTCATTCAACTAAGTTAACCTAGAGTGCCTTAGCAGAACATTCGGGGACTCCAAGATACATACTACTATAACAAGCGTCTTGGCAAAGTTAGTATGCCCCGTAAGCCTATGACTGATCAAAAAAAAAGAAACACATGCAAAACAAACATTAGGAAATCCAATACCAGCTTAGGAGCAGGCCCAGGCCACACTGGTGGCAAGCAGGCAGCCAAGCCAGCCACTTAGGCAGTCAGTCAGCCGGGCACATATCCAAAAGCCAAGCCAAACTGGAGTTAGATACACATTCAAAGCGCTGCCTGCGTCCTCGTCGTTGTCGTCGTCGTTTAGGACGTCTGAGATTACGACGATTACGTTTTACTCCAAATTTGTATGCTGCCAAAGTTGTAATTGAAAAAGCATCAACATTAATCTTGGTAACCCGCTCGCAGAGACACACACGTATCTAGAGAGACTGGGATTTCGTAACATCAGCTGGATAAGATCAGTTGGCGATAAGTTTGCATTGCGGGTGTTTTTCTTTATTAACTTAGTTTTATTTTTTGGTTAGGTCTGCCAAAACATATTGCTTAATCGATGTGCTGATGTATGGAGCAGTGACTTGATCTGTTGTATGTGATATGATTTGATATCTAGGCAAGAGACAACAGCGAAGACAAGTGATCGCGGCATATAAATCAAATATTAGAGAAATTGTGCTACAAACTGACAGTCAAAGCACGACGACAACTATCCATCTTTTTTAGAGAGCAGTGGTGGAGCGAGGGGGGAACAAGTGGGGAGCAACGACCCGAGTGCCAAAATTTTGGGGGCGGCATAGACGATAATGTGATAGAAAAAAGTTTGAATATAAGCATTCCGAATTTAAAACTTGACTTTGGAATGAAAGAATTTTTTAAAGAAAATTATCTGAGCATGAAAGACAAGCTGAACTTGTGGACTATGCAGCCCTCAATGGGTCTGTCGGAGATAACGAAGAGCTTTACAAAAGAAATTTAAGATACTCTTATAGTTGAATTGTCTAATTACTTTTTAGGAAATCAAAAATTCGTGAGTTCCCAAGTGGTCTTGTAGAGTCTGTAGAAGTTGAAGTTCTCGAAAAAAATGTTTATTTTCTTATTAAAAAGGGTTAAAAAGTGGGAAAGGTTGATTTTACTCCGCCACTGCTAGAGACTATATAAAGAGTTAGGCAGACATACCAATGAATATACAAGCGATCAGTCCAGGCTTATGGCTGTCCATATGCAAATGATCGTGCTTGTGCTCCTCGCTGCTGGTGCTGCTCAGCATTCAACACCAGCGCGCGGCATGCGGCATGATCATGGTGCATTGGCAACCTGTCGAGTGCAGCACAGTGATCCCTGGTGAGCGCTGTGGCTGACCTTAACTGTAAAGCGTGGAGAGCGCGCTCTGGGAGTAAACCGCATCAAGTTCTAGGCTAAGTGCAGTTTGAATTACATGGCACTGAGTGGCATGCAAAAAAAAAAAATAAAACATAAGGAAAAAAAAAAACAACGTGGCAATGTGGCGTTAGTTGTCGCTAAGTGCAGCCTGGGTTGGAGTCTGTGACTGAGTCCTCTGTTTGGCATCAAGTTGATGTTGTAGCTGGTTGACTGCTTGCCAGTTGGGCCTGGGCCAAGATCGGCTTCGTGCCTTCGTCGGAAGATCTGCAAGCGTTGATAAATGTTGTTACTTGTCGTTTGCAGTTGTTGGCTGTTCCAACGTCGTCGTCGATCGATGGGTGGTTATAGTTGACATGTCGTTTTGTGTTTCCTATGCTCATCATCATCATCATCGCCGTCGTCGTCATCATGCTAGACATGATCAGTCTGTCAGTGTGTCGTGCTGCCACAGCGCCCCTTTGATGATGCCTGTTGACATCTTGGTATTTATTTGCCGCTTGACAAACGGTTAATTGTGGTTTTTACCTTAGAAACAATCATAACCACATTCAGCACATTAATTAGCAGCCTTATATGCTATTCGAAAAAAAAAAAAATTATTGGCCTGGCTTCCACTTCCTGCTTCAACATGTTGTCTTACTCTGCATGTGCCTCTGCATAAAGCAATCTTCTTCAAATCCCCAAATTTGAATTTCCTATAAGCTAGCCATCAATATTGCATAAAGTACAGTCAAGCACACGCCCATCGTATCATCATATGAAAGCGTAGAAAGTACAAACATACTATAGCTAGCTTTTTGGGTACCTCGGTGTTCCATCCAGATTTTCAGCATATCCGATACGTTAATTTGCAGGCAAATCGATTCCATTGTTGCTCCGTCGCACAGTGGCACGGCAGCCGCAAAAGCGTTGCAAAAATCGATTTTGCGATGAAATCATTTTGTAAAAGTAATACATGCATCTTATTTAGAATTTCCCAGGGATCAAGAAAATTAAAACTTGATTCAACTCGGATAAATAGTTTAGTTGCTACAGCCGCTCAAAGTGTAGTATATTTTCAACTTTGAAAAAAATCGGAATTTTTGGAATAAAAGTGCGTGTTTAAGATCGTTTTGTAAAAAAACTACGCAACCAATCCATATATTCTTCGATTCTATGAAAAGGTATATGAAATTTAAACATAAAAGAGAAAAAAATAACTTCGTATCTTTTCTGGTTTTTTCAATACTACCGTTTACCTGAACCACTATATTTGAACCACTTTTTCAACTTTGGAAGAAAATAATTCAAATTATATTTTTTTATATTTTTTAGTTTTAACATAAATACGTTTGTTATCAATTTATTTACCTTCTCTATAAATTTTGTGTCCGCCTTAATCCAGCTGTGGCTGTAAGGCCACTAGAAGTGCAAAAACCCAACTCAAAAAAATGCTACCGCAGGTAAAAGAAGAAGAAGAACACGCAGTAGATGCATCCACTAAATTAAGAGATATTTGCTTATATTTGTACTTGACAATAAAAAAGCACCTACCCGTGACATTTCAAAAAAACAAGATTAATTATTATTAAGAGAAATGCAAATTGTTTGCATTTTTAGGTAGTTGAACCGAAAACATACGGATAGGGATGTAACCTTTCCCTTTATAATGTTAGGTACCAACTAAAAAACATTTAATGTAACTACATTTTTACCTGTTACGCGTTTTGTGAATTAAGGATTAAACCTTGTATATATTTGCCTGAATATTTCAAAAATTTGGATAATTCCTTATTTAAAGAGGGAAATCTGGCATTGGGTACTTCACCATTGCATGCCAGAATTAGATGCATGGAGTTTATTTTGAAGCTTGCATACACTTTTCCGCAAGTTAACGAATCCTTTGAAGAAAACACACCAGACAAAGAAAAACAAAATATCAGGAAAAGCAAAATTCAAGACGATATCTTTAATCGACTTGGACTGATAGTCGACCGTCCCAAATATGGATGGACTCAAACGATGGAAGCTCATCACGAAAATTCTTTGCAGAAAAAAAAATGACATTAGAAAAAACTGAAGTAGATGATGAAATTATCAAAAGATTGGGTGTTATTTTAAACATTATGAACTGCAAGGAAAACATTAACGGCAGCAAATAATGAATATGCCACCAAGACTGCAGAGCTGTTAATGGAAAAATATCGAGGAAAGAAACTGACTCCTACGCTTCACAAAATTTTGGCACATGGCCAAACTATAATTGAATATCATTGCCTACCCATTGGGGAGATGTCAGAAGAAGCCCAGGAATCGAGAAACATGGATTATAAAAAATCCAGAGCTATGAATACATGTAAAATATCACGATCAAGGGAAAACGAGGATCTTTTTAATATGTTAGCAGCCTTTTCAGATCCACTAGTTTCATCCCTTAGACAAGTGAGATCCAATACAGAATTAATAAGTAGTTATTCAAAAGAAAAGTTAAGTCTTTTGGATATTCCTTCAAATGTAAACGTGGATGATTATTTTACAAAAAACTACTGATAAGACAAATTATATAACATATTATAATAAAAAAGCATTGTTAAATTAAATTTATTGACTGAAATATAAAATAATGAACAAAAAAATTTATCAGCAAAATTTCTTTATAAATGAACAAAAAAAATATTTAGGCACATATTTTTTAATGGCAAATGTTGCACAGGCAACAAAACCAACTTCCACAACATATTGCCCAGCTCTCAGATATCGTGTCACGATGCATGGGTACTTATTTTAAAGCCTGAACATTTTTCTTTCAATTCAAATTTAATTCATAAAAATATCTCAATTGGTTTAGAAAAAATGAAAAAAATATGTATATATTTTTCAATGGTAAATACTGTAAAGGCAACAAAATCCAACTTCCACAACATATTGCGCAGGCTTCAGATATCGTCTAACCATGTATGAGAACTTATTTTAAAGCCTGAACATTTTTCTTTCAACTACAATTTATTTCATTAAAATATGTCTATTGGTTTAGAAAATATGATTTTTGCAACGCTTTTTCGGCTTCCGTGCCACTGTGCGTCGATTGCATCTACTTGACACACATCGCACGCAAATCGATGCGGTAGCATTTACAAGCAATTTACAAAAAGATGCTATCCCCCAGTACAACAATACAGTCCAATACCATGTCCAAAAATAGCTTCCCAACTTCAGTCTGGCGTTTGTACGAGGCGTCGTGCGCCTACACCAAAATGATTTATGTATGTGACTTTCTTTTGGATTGGAGCGGGTGTTGATATCCCTCATATACACTCGTAGTACTACGAGTAGGCCTACAATTTTTGGAAATTTTGCATATTGCATATTGCATGATCACCACTGATGATGATGGTGATTGACAAACTCGTTTATAAATCTTTGAATGGATCATATCTAGCAGAGCGAATCGGGGTAAAACTTAATAGTTTGATAGCTTGAATTCGAGATTAGTTAAAAGATCTCTTTATTCTTATTTAATTCGTCTTCTATCGCTAGATCCCATAATTACAAAATCAAGATTGGCTTATCGAATAATCACTCCGCAGATCATCTGCTGGAGATAATAGAAGATTTTTTTTCTTTGTTTTGCATTGTCTTATATAGGGATGAATGATTTTATTTTTACATTTTTAGTGGTCACACCGAAGAATAACAAACTCTCTAATCTCTAAACTAACGTCCCGATGATTTTTTAAGTAATTAACAATACTGAAATATTTTTTAACTTGACAGTTCTGTTCTAAGATTAATTTATAAATGAAACTTTTATTCCAAAATGTATAATATTTAACCAAAAACTGTCCAAGTGATCTATTGTGCTTCTCACATCTTTTATATATTGATCAGATGTGTCAAATTAAACATAATAGCAATTCTGCATGAAATTAATTAATAAAGGAAAGCTAAACACCAGCATGTACCTAATTTTTATTTAGAAGGCTTTCTAGAAACCTTTGCTACTTATCCAAACCTGCTGTAGAAAGGAGTTTCACTTGTTGGGAAGGAAATTTCCCTCGGTAGGCTCTTAAGCACTATACAAAACAGACTTATATAAGCGAAAAGCTCGCCAGCCGGACCGAATTTAGAACAGAGGGGTACCAAATAATGGGAATTCTCGTACAGGAACTTGCTTAAGAATTTGTATCTTTATGCAAATTTTAAAAACCTACTGTGGGAAATTGAGTTTCTTCCGAAGCTATATTTATCTAGCTAGTCCGGGTTGTCCGCTAAGGATGGCTTATTAAGTAAAGTTTAAATCATATAGACAGACCTTCTTCCCATAGAAACCGTCATAGGGTTGGCGGTAAGTACACTAGAATAAAGTCACTACAAGTCGGCAGAAGAATATTCAAATTAAGGTTTCTGATGTTTTCGTTTTTTCTTTCCCACGTCCAGGACTTTTGACAGATGGGAAGGGATTGATCAAGAGCTCAAACCTTTTAGACTGACGGCTTTATAATTGGTGATTCTTTTTGTACGAATAATTGAAACAGTGATCCCACGTTAGACCTGTTAACAGAAGCAGGAGAATTGGTTATATATTAGAGTTGAAACCTTTCAGACAGACCCCTTCATTATCTAAAGAGCATAAACGGGCTGGGGGTAGAGTACCTAAAGTCGGAAGTAGGGAATCAAAATTTTGTTTGTCCGCTTTTTCAGTGACCCCCTTTGCTCAGATAATTGGAACAATTGTCACACGCCAGGCCTATCGATTGAAGGAGGATGATTCTCCTGTCCCGAAGTACCGCCCGTAAATTGTAATATTTAGAAAGATTGAAGTTCTTTGGAAAAAGGAGTGCGTTTATGGCCGCACCACCGAGCTTCTACTTTTCTACCGATGGCGTTGCCCACGCCTATTTCTTTGTAATGGGGTGATCAACTTTGATTTTGAACCCTTTTTATATTTTAAAGTTCAAGTAAGTTCTTCAACTTGTTCTTGTTAAAACTTTTTGCAATAATAATCTAATTTCTAAAGAAAACGAATGTTTGTTGGATTTTTTAGAGGAGTCATAAATCGGAAAGATTCTTGATTTCTATTCTCTATTGTCTTGAACTCTTTGAAGCCTTATGCCCGTCTAGTCAAAAAAATAAAGATAACTAACCTCAAAAAATTATCTGTCTTCAAGAATTTTCTTAGGCTCATCCAAAGTGGAAGTCGTTCAAAAAAAGCCTTAACCCTCCGTTTGGCACATGGGTCCAGCCAGACCCTTTTCATTTTAAATTTTATTTTTAGCACACTTCTAATTGAGCAATCATCTTGCAATTTTCTGACTTTTCCTAAAAAAGACTTAATGAATAAGACGAATACTATTGTCAATTCATCAAAATTATTAATTAATATACATAATCATCTTCAAAATAAACCGTAAAATGCATAAAAAAACAAAAAAAATTTACCTGTGTTTTAACCATTTTCTACCTGTGTTTTTTTTTTTTTTTTTACCTGTAGATCAAATTGAACATATGCGAAAGGCATTGAGTAAAAGAAGTAATGCAAAATTTATACCTGTGCGTGATATAAATGACCGTGAATGCACATCCAAAATCAAAAATTCCCATACATTTGTATGGAAATATATAGGGGTCTGTCTGGACCCATGTGCCAAACCAAAGGTTATCGGAACATGTGCCAAACGGAGGGTTAAAGGGCATTTATGGGAATTGGCTATATATCCCGGTTAAGCTATTGTCTCTGATGTTCCCTGCCGATCTAGACAAAAAAGTTGAGAAATCTTCTCTCAAATAATACTCTGTCTTTGACTCATCCCAAATGGAAGCTCTTTAGAGCTTCTGAGAAACTTAGGCTCAGATATGAAAGATCTTAGATCTTATCTCAAAAAATCAACTCTCATCTCTAGCTTAAATACATTCTTCTGAAAATCAATGCAATTTGACTTTGTACTCAATTCGTAGTACTTCCCTATTAATGGGTAGGGTATTCCGTAACATATCACTCACCCCGACGTTACTTTGTGCTCAGCTTCAGTTCACATAATCAGTTTCGACACACATTTACCGCTTACTTGTTCGCATATCCAACTATTCGAAATTTTATGAAAATGTATGCTAGAAAAGAAACTGTTGCAAGACATTCATTCACGTGTTAGCTATTCCCACATGCACTCAAAGAAAGCTTGAAGCAAATAAGAAATGCTAGACAAATTGTTGCTATGCAAATTTTACAACCAATTGATGACTGCAGATTGACTTTTTTTTTTTTTTTGTAATGTAAGCTCTTGAAATATTTATAAGCAACTTAACACAAAGTCAGAAAAAGAAAGACTTTCTTCCGTTTCCGCTGTTACATTTTGCAAAAAAGTCGCAATGAGGCGTGGGTGATGCTCTTGAAGAAAGAGCAATTTCGGAAGTCATAACATAAAATTGTGAGTGTGTTAAAGATGAAAAAGAATATTAATATCCCGCTAAGACTTGAAGAAGAAGTTTCTCTCGTACCAATGTTTCTTTCAGTTTATTCCGTCTGTGCATCATTTTGTTTTTTTTTTCGTGACAAAAACCAAATTAAAAATGTAATAAAAAACTCTGTCGCGACTTCCATTTCATTTCTTTTTCTAAACTTAAGGACGTAAGACTTCCTCAATGAGATACAAAAATGTGAATTATTACTTACATAAGGGAACGGAAAAGGAAACATCCTTGTTTTGTTTATAGTAACCAAATTTTCGGGATTTTTTTGAAATCTTGCGCTTCTTGAAAAAAAACATCTTTAAAAAAAGATTCTGTAAGAGTGTGAAGTAGTTAGTCTCAGATAGAGAGAGAAGATAGAAAATTTGATTTCGATCGGCCTAGCCCAAAATAGACATTTGATTTCCCGCTCCGTTCCGGGTGCACTTAAATATTCTCGACCCAGTGTTTTTGAATATGTCCAGCCTGCAACCATATCGCCAGCTGGTTCCTATCCCTGATATATATATGATAATATATGAACGATCAAATGATCAAACCTTGCCTTGACTTGCATCTTTGGAAAGAGTTTATATAATAGAGTGAATATGTTCAATATGAAATCGTTACCCGAAACTTCGTTGGTTCCCCGAAACGTTCATTGTTTTATATTTTGTGATAAAGTTTTCGGAATTACGGGATCATGACAAAATCGGAACATTTCGAAGATTTCAAATACTGAATAATGTGTCATTGTGTGAGCCACTCCTATGCCTTTTTTGGTACTACGATAAAAAAACGAATCTTCGGAAAGAGATCAAAATTTTGAATTTGCTAAACAAATATGAAAACGGAAATGGAAATTTGGTCCCAGTGCCAAACCATTAAGAATGTTTTTGCCTCCAGTTGCAATGCTTTTTACGTATTATGCTCATATTCCGATCCCGCCTGTTCCAATAACGCCTCAAATTTTGTTCTTTTGCTATTCACTTTCAAAATTTTCCGAGTCGAATAATAATATTGCAATCCTAAAGAATTTTGTCCCTGGATTTTTATATTTATTCCCTTATTCCAGTTCCATCGGGAATTTTCTTTCTCAATGTTTTACATATTTGTTACAAAATTTTCTGGACCCGGTAGTAATTTTTAAACGCTCGAGAATTCCGTCACGGTATTATTTATATGTATGCCACCGTTTTCGATCCCGATCGAAATTTTATTCTTCAATGTTTTACTTTGTTCTTCAATGATTTACTTTATTGTCAAAAATTTTGTTGCACCCTGCAGTATTTTTGAAGTCCTCACGAATATCAGTATCATGACAAAATCCAATCCTAAGCATCATCTAAAAGTGGAAAAAAAATTATATTCAGCTTTCGTGCGTCAAACCTTTGGCAGGCACTTAGTACGAGCCTTCGACCTTAGTACGGCCCGTGCGGGCAATGGCAGCACACGCCTACTTTTAAAGAAGAGCTTCATGAGTTCATTTTTTTTTTGTTCCTAGAAACAACAGCCGGTGGAACACACACACACAGAAGTGTTGCCAACACTTCATAAACTAACAGTTCGTTATATAGTAAAAATTTCCGAAATATCCTAACTGCTCCAGGTAATTAACTTTATCTAGACACACAACTGTTTAAGCTAGTCTGCGCTCTACCTGTTCTGATTTGAGCGCTGAAAGTGAAACCGTAAATTCCCGAGAGCCCTATCAAATCAAACATCAGGTGCCGGGTAGGATCAAATTAAAAACTGAACATTGATCGCTCATCGTTTCATTCAGGGGAACTGCTGTCAGCAGTGGCTCTGAGGCGTTGGCGGCATCCTTACATTTTGGTCAGCTTGTAATTAATTCCGTAGCCAAAATAGATACATCTTCCAAAGAGACCATATGGTCAACAAATAGTGACTGCCCTACGCCTACAAAATAATGCGATAAGGTCAAAATGTTGGCTATTACGAGATGGCTTACTGGTTCGTTGGGTTCGCTGGCTGGTTCTTGGCTCGCTTAGTTAGTAGCAATTAACACGCCACGCTTTGGTCCTGTGCCGTACGTGCGTCAGTGCGGCACAAGGGGTTTTCATATAAAAACATAAATACATTAGGCTCATTTTCCATTTTTCGTCAATTTTGGACAAAAAAAACAACAACAAGATAGAGCACATACAGCTAACCAACTGTTGTTGTCCAGGGTCTGTGGCATGTTGTTTTCCCTAATGAATTCATTCGCTTCACTTTTTCTAATTTTTTTTTTTTTGTAAGCAGGGTTCATTATCCTTTTTTTATGTGCGCTCTCTTTTTAGGGCACTGCATTTATTCTCTGGAATTATAAAAGGATTGTACATGCCTCAGCGTTTATTGGGTGTGTCCAGTCATATTAGTGGAGCATAGTCTTTGTGGCTGCATATTTATTTATGTTGCATGCCATATTTTGTTGTTGTTTTGATAAACACAGGGTTGCATGCGGGCTCTTAAGGCAATTAATCAGTGACTCAGCTGACGTACTTACTAGACTTGAACTTCAATTGAAAATTACTTAACACTGCGCTCGGTTACTACAGGGGGGCTTCAGCATGTCCGGGGCATTTGCATATCAAAGACTTGCAAATTAATTAACTGCACATAGCACTATGTACTGCCTATTGTTGTTAAACAAATCAAATTGCAACGCGTGCAGCTTGAAATTCTGAATAAAAAAATTAACATTTTAAATGGACCGTTTCGAGATCGAATGCAAAAGGCTAAACGCAAATTAACACCTTAAAAGCCGTTGTAACCTGCAGCAAGAGCCGTTAGAGCAGCGGTACCTAATATATAAAGATATATACAACTATCCTACTACATACTATAAGCAACCACCCACATGCCACCGAGGCACGCCACTTGGCGCCACAAAATGTGACCACTGTGCCTTGTTGCATTTGTGCTCCGTTGGCTTGTGCATGCATTCGAGTTTTCAATTAAAATTCAAATTGATGCAAACAAGTGGCCAAGCCCAGACCCAAGTCCAGGTTCAGCTCTTATAAGAACAACACCAACAATAATAACAAGCAGTAAAAAAACATAACAAAAAAATTTGAAGCTGCCAGGGATCGACAGTGGGATACACTTTTCTCAAAAAAAGGGAATTATCTGGGCCATACCCTTTGATGGGTTAAGTATAGTGGGCTGTTTTGTTAAAATGTCAACGTTTCTTTGCTTATTAGGCTTACATGAGTCTGCATGCCAAAAATTATTTACTTGTTGTGGAATAAACAAATTATGGCAAAAACAAATTTTTTGTCAAAAAAAATGTGTTATCCAAAAAAGAAAGGTTTAATTAATATATAATACATATTAAATTTACCGCCCTATACTTACCTAAGAGCGGCAATAATATTTAACTTATATTTATTGAAAATTATGTTGTGAAATTATCAGTTAACTAATAAAAATATATTTAATTTATTAAAAAAAAAAATTACTATTTTTTAGCTTTAAAAACAAAAATAGTTTTTTTTCTCTAAAAATTAATTTTTATTTCTCTTTTTTGACCCCTTAATTATTTTTATTTTTTAACACTTAGCTACACTTTGCAAAATTAATAATAATAATTAAAGCTTATCTTATAAAAATTGACAAATCTTGTTGAGTATCAATTTTATTATAATTAAAAATAAGTGGCTTAAAAAAAATCAATTATTTTATACTTTTTTCATTAAATAAAAATTTAACAAAAATTTTATTGTTTTATATATTTAATTCTAAAGTCAAAAAATAAAATTTAGATTTAATTTGAATATTTTAAAAAAAAAATATATTTAAGGAATCTTTGTTGTAGTTTAATTGTTGAAGGCGTCTAAATGTGATGAAATCTATCTTCTAAATATAGTCGATCCCTAAAACGAACTTTTCTACAACTTTTTTTATGTTCCTTATGATCTCCTTAAAACGAATTTCTTTATAACCACTAGATTTTTCATATAACGAAAAAAAACCAGCAACATGGGAATAGGGACGTTCGACTGCATATTTCATAATTTTTATTTGTGGACCAAAATATGAGACTGATTTGACCAATTTATTGAAAAAAATCAAAATTGATTATTTTAAGATTTTTCGGAATCCTAGATTTCAACAAAGCATATTTTTTATTTATTTATTTATGAACAGCTCCTACTTAATTAAAATTAGAGTACGAGCTATAATTTGCTGAAATTAGAGTGAGGCGTCTTAATGTGCTAAGTCTTATTTGGTTATAATTGATAGTCGCACCCAAAGTACGAATTTTTTTACATTAATGTATGTTTAAATTCGATGTTATACAATTTGCTCTTCTTTTAAAAATTTAATAATGTTGGGGATGTTTGTATATTGAAGGTGTAGAAATAGCGTTGAGCAGGTTTGAATTAGGAATTGATGTATATTTCATGATTTTTAGTTGTTGACGGAATGTGAGAACAGTTTTTAAGGATTGTGGTGTAGGGATCAGGGTGGTGTTTGAACTGCATGATAGTTGCAAAGTGGTGCTGGCGTTTTATTAAAAATGTGACTATATGTAAGATGGCAGTGTCCGAATCGGAGGCGGAGGAGTTTTACAAAGGTCTGTTCGGGTGAGTTCGACCCGGGTGAAGACTCAAACACGTTATTTGGCAGATCAAGTAGGCTTTAATTTGAAGAGCTGTTTGTTAGTCTGTAGTGATTGTTGGTTTGATTGTAAATTTTTGTATTAGAAAGTTTGGTGTAGTGTTGTTTAATGTATTTGTTTATGTCTGAGCAATTGTTGTTGGGGTGTGTATATAAGAAAGGGGTAAATGCGTTGTATGGCATTTTTCCCATAGCTTCGAAGTCTGCTAGGTCATTACCTGCTTTTTTCGAGTGACCAGGTATCCAGGCTAGCATTATTCTGGAAATCAGTTTTAGATCCAAGTTTATGGCGGATGATTGTGGCGTAATCTCAGAGGCCTTTTAGGGTTTTTATGATTGGCAGGTCAAACCTTAATAATTTTGATGCAGTCTATAGGAAAGGGATGTAAATGCGATTTATTTATTTTCTATATATGTATTTAAAAATATGTAGTTGGCTATTTATTTGTTTCCCAATAACATCGAAATTCTTTCTCAATTCATTTTTTTCAAGTATAGGTAATGAAAAAAAGTTCGCTCTAAGCTGGAAAAATATTCCTACCTGTCTTCAGTGTCAAATGTTTCTTGGTGTGGACCAAGTTTATCGTATATTCGAATCTCAAAATAGTATTGTATAGTAGTAGTAGTATATTATATAGTAGTCAAAACCCTGTTGGCTGAACCAGCCTATCAAAGTTCTAGCAGGAAAGCTTCAGGCGGTTTCTAAAGTTTTCTTATAACCTTTTGTGTTTTTAAAATTTTTAAGTATATCTTCAAAATTTTTGCCAAATTTTAAACGGGTGACTTGCAGAGTGTCAGTTTCAGCCGACAAATTTTCCTAAGGTGGAAAAGGGTAATATATCTCTTATAATTCAGCGAACTTCTGCTGCACATCTTTCGGTAAAATTATGTATACCTGGGTAAAAATTCTTCTTATCTAGGTGTATTTAGAGTTCATTTGTAAATAAACTAAATAAATATGTTAAGCCCCTCATTATTGACAAGACATATTGATAAGTTTTTGTGCAGAGTCATCCCCTGTTATCATTAAAATTCTGATTCCTATCTTTGTATTGGACCAATTTACTTGAACATTTTGGAATTTCCCTATACGCCTAGGCCGTGACCTTAATGATATCATCGGTAAAAAGATTTCTTGGCTTAATTTAAAAAAGAAGTCGTACGAGTTTTTGCGTCACCATTGTTGCAACTTTTTTTGAAGCTTTGTCCGACATATTCTGGGATTTTGATCATCTGCTTGGAACCCTAAATAACTTTCCATCTGTTCAAAAATAATTTCTTCTACCTGTTTGGTTATCGGACATATACAGTTCCGCTGGTGGACCATTTTTCTCTTTTAGAAAAGATAAATTTTTAATATTCTAAATTATCGTTACCGGTTAAACGGCTAAAACTAGGCTGTCGGAGCTATGAACCATTTGAGCCTATTTGATTTCTTTGTTTGGAGAGCAATGCTTCACATTTGCAGTGTAAAAGTTCAGTCTATAATAACCACATACATCTATAGAGTATAAGTAACAACGCGCATTAACAAATTGAAAATGTTTGTTAAACTATCCAAGTTGCAAGTTCGCGCCAAGTCAATTGACAATGCAACGCCCCCGCGGCAAACTCTGATTTCTTTATTTTAATAATTTTGCATATATTTTTTCATATTTCATTGAGAACTTGAAGCTGCAACAATTGAAAATTCCGAAAATGCCACAGAGAACTTTACTACGGTAAAAAAAAAAATAATAACTGCATAAATAAACCGAATGAACCAAACGTCAAACTGTCATTGATGGCGTCGTTGGTGACGCCCGATAATATCGGAAACAAATGGGTACAGGGCTACATAGCTTCAAATTGGCGCCACCTGAACATAGAGACACAGTTCTTTATAGGTAGTCTTGTAAATGTCGACTATATGTACATTTATGTAGTTCAAAGTCAAGCACTTGTATCACTCAAATAGATCTAAACTTTATTAATTGCATTGCTGCAAGGGATGTCAGACACAGCGCTATAATAAATGTTATTAGAAAGGTGGGAGGTGATCAAAATTATTCTACAATCTACAATTTATTCTTTGGGTTGTGGAGATAAAATTCAAAGTCAAAGACTGCTATGGAAAGCTAATTTCAATGTGTCATGGATTACAAGTGCAATGAATGCTCTTAAATAACCGCAAATTTTAGGTCTAGATAGTAAAGATCTTGCTTAAGAGTTTACTAAATAAAGACCTTAACTACGTTGCCTTGGCTGTGGTTTTGCTATATAATACAGAGGAACAGTAGGAAATAGGCTTGGACATAGGTACTGTACTTTTTATCCACGTTTTCCTTGAAATTTTTTTGAGAAATCTTCTCTGCTACTATTACAGCTCCAACACCCACTTTCTACTGTAAAGTATTATCTTCCAAAGCTTCTACCTTGAAGGCATCAAAGTTATTTTTATTTTACAAATTTAAGTATCTGTTGTAAGTTATGCTAAACAAAAGACTCATCAAGTCTTTTATATGGGTGCTGGAAAGCTAGATTTAGATTCTAGTAAAAGACTCTAAGAAAAGTTAAGCCTAGTTCATTAAACTCGGTAATGAACATACTCTTTCAGAACCTCTCCTTTACATAGTAGATGGCTAGGTGAGCGCTAAAGAAACACTCCGACTAGCGAATACTCGGCCTGGAAAGATGACTAAGACTATAACTGGTTTCGTATACCGAATTTGGTGTCAGTGTTTAATTCCGAAGCGACTTATTTCGAAGTTGTCTAGTGTATTAGAAAGGACCACATTTAAGCAAATATAGACAGCTCAAAAGCCGGCGATGGTGTACCTTAAATCAGCTTGAATGCTTTATTTAGCCAGCGGCTATGCACTACCTTAACCCACCTATACCTCTTTAATTTTTTTACATACAACCAAAACTGCGTTTAAAGCTCTTGACTCCAGACGTCAACTCAAGTATCAGTTGTCTACGAGAACATTAATAAGATGACGAGTTCATCTTACACAATTGGGTGACGAAAAGAACAAAACCTTTGAGCTGAATACTTACCTAAAACTTTTTAAGCAGACTTCCAAGAAGACTCGGCTACTTTCGTATCTTCAAAAGAGATATGACTCAAATAAATAATTTTATTCTAAAATAATGTACGCAAATAAACCTATTTGTGCAATGTACACTCTGGAAGATTTAGGATGATTGCTATTTGGCTGAGCCTAGTTCCCGATGCAAATAATATTTTTTTCTTTTTAGGGGTACTAAAAGACCAAATGGAGTGGGTCCATTTGTCTTACATACTAACTTACCTTCTAAGCTGCGCTTTCTTCTCAAAATAGAGCGAGTGAAGGAAGTCTTTAATTTAAGTTAAATTTCATAATTCAAATTTGCAATAACCAAGAAAATTGAAGTCCCTACAATATAGTTTGATAGATTCCAATTTGTTTCACACAGGCATAAATTTTTCTAGTGGAACCAAACATAAGTCAGTTTTAGAAGAAAAATAAAATGTTGCAGTCCTCAATAATGGGAAAAATACTTCAGACAAAGTACTTCACAAAAAAAGAACACAGAACTTATTGATAAAAATACATATGAACCATCAGTTTTCTTCTGGCTTCTCCTAAAACCATACAGTAAACCAAAATTTTTTCTTTAGCTGTGTAACAAACTTTTTTTAACTTTTCTTCTTGGATATTGGATATAAAAGGTGATGTCTAAAAAAATATTATTTGCATACATTATGGAAAAGTTTAAAATTTGAATTTTCTCAAAACTGTAAGTCTTCTTAAATTCAAAACTCAATACTCTCATTTCCATCTTTAAGAATATAGATTCTTACAATGAGTACGAAATTGTCTCAGAGACCTCTTCCTCTAAAAATATTATGAAGATTCTTAAATTAGGAATTTCTGTCTAAAATGCTATCTTGAATCAAACACTCTTTTCAAAATCATTCTAAATATTCTCAAATTAAGAATTCTTCTCAACAGAAAAAAACCTTCTCCGTGTAGTTTGGACTTAAAAGAGTTTTCCAAAAATTTATTTATAAAGAACCTAAAACTTAAAATAATAAACCTAGATTTTTATGTTAATATTACCTAGCTCTCCTATAAATTTTATTCCCCATACCCCACTGACATCAAACGCATTATTAAAAAGTTTTTTTTGCGCATACATATCTCTGCTCTTTCTCTCCCCGTCTAAACATTTCCTGATTGATACTGGACAGTAGTTGGAATATCAATGAACTCCAAAAATTGGCACACATTCCACTAACCTCTGTAGTTCTTATTCTTCCAGCCGCAGAAGCAAGATCTACTCATAAATAAAACCCTTTAAAAGCCCAGCCCAATCAACTGCTCCTTTCCTTTGCCCAGTTGTTGTCCCATCAATATGTCAACCCACAAAAAGCCTTACATCTCACTTATGCTATCTCCATAACCACAACCCAACCAACATCCTCCTCTACTGCTTCTTCTCCAGCTACCCCTAAGCAACACCTTACAATTTTACTTGTGACATTTCCTAGTTATGCGGTCGGTCAAAAGTCTTCCTGGTCGGTCTCTCTCTCTGGGCCATAGGAGTAGAGTTACAGCAAGTGCAGCCAATGTGACTATATGTGTTTGTGTGTGTGTGTATCTGTGTGTTTCTACAACATGCAACAGCAAACCATAATGCAACATGACATGCGCCGCATGTGCAACAACAGCCTAGCAAATGTTGCAAATATGAGTTCATTATTTAAACGTTGACCAAAAACAAATTGACAAGTAAATGCAGCGCCGCAGACGCTGACGCCGGCGTCGCTGTCGACGTCAGCAATACAATTGCCTGCTCTGACTCTTTTGCGTTCCTTTTGTGCGCCTACTTCGTTTACCACTAGGTGGGCAGTAATGTGGCGCTGGCGCTGGTGCTGGCAGCGGCGCTTGGCTCACTTCATGCTCCAATAGATGGATGATGTTGTGCCCATACGACAATGCACAATGGGCGAAATTGGAGTTCTAGCTAGAATAAATTTAAACTTTTTACATTTTCTTTGCGCTGAGTCTAATGTTGCTTTGCTTAGACTTTATTTAGTTTTCCTATCGTTAATTCTTAAGTTAAGTCTTGAAATTTATAATTCTTGATCTTATAAAAGATTTTTATACCACTATTTATATACCACTAAAAATCTCCTCCGATACCATCTAATTATATTTTTATTTAGTTCGAACTTTTTTTTTTTAAATGCCTAAAAAAGCAACATTTTATTTTGACTAAACAATGAAACTTAATTTGGGCTTAGTAACTCAAATATAAAATAAAAGAATTTTATAAAAACTATAAGCTCCTCTTTAAGAATTCTTAATCAATCGCAGATCCAAAAATTTTACTTTTAATCAAACTTACTAAATATAAAAGTTATAAGCCCAAGGCTCTAGCAAAGAAGGTATAACCCTCTGTATTGCATCATAAGTTTAAAAGAGCGACCTCCCAGTCCATGGAAATTATTAACACATTAAATGAGAATTAGCCAAGATTTAAAAAAAAATGTTGAGATTAAGATAAAAAAGCACTAGACAACGTCCAATCTAGTCTAGAAAATATTTTATGGTATTTTCCTTCTCCCGATTTTATTTATTTAAACGTTATTTTTTTAAATGAATTAATTTTTTTTTAATTCGAGATCTACTCTTTTTTTAACTGAACTATTAGACTGTTAGAATATAATTATGCTTTATGTTAGCTTAATTCAATTTTAACTAACAAAAAAATATTTTCACAAAAACAAAAAAACTTACAATCTACCAAGTCCGCTCATTCAAAATTATTATTGGTCTTTATCAATAAGTAGGTCTTAAGAAATGGCAGACGGCCCAAAAAAAATTTTTTAAATGTTTGACCTACTGCTCTTCTTTGAGAGAGAAGTCGATATACCCATGTCCGTCTGTCTGTCTGTATGAACGCCTACATCTTAAAGATGGTTCCCAATCACTGTACCAAATTTGATCAAAATCGGTTGACTATATCATATGCCTCCCAATAGGACAGATCGGTCAAAATAACGTTTTTTGCACATAATTCATTGTGTTTCGTTTGTTTGTGAAGATCTTGTAACCAAATTTTACAGTCGGCAGTTTTTCCCAAGTATTGTTCTAAATTTGGTCAAATCAGTTGACTATAGCCCGCATTGGGCCGATCGGCTAAAAAAAAGTTCGGAGTTCTTAAGCAGTATATCGGATTTAATTGCAATGTGGTGGTACAGGGTATCCCAAAGTCGTCTGCGTCCAGACTTTATCGTACGCCATCTTTTTTATATTAATTTTCATTAACAATTTTTTATTAATAAAAAAACAATTATTGTGCTTTTATTAAAGTTATTTCCTGAAACATTTTCTGTAAAAAAACATTGCTGCCATATTTGGCAAGTCTTTGAATAATTCTAGCTAGATTGATAATTTTGGCCACTGTGCGACGTTGCTGCAACGCTTGTTATTGTTTTTGCTGTTGCTGTTGCACACATCAGCGTCATCAACGCGTACACATTTTGCTCTTAAACGACGCACGACAGCAAGACGACAGGGCGGTCATGGCACTTCAAAAGACTGGAACCGACAACGCACTGGCCGAGGAGCTTGCAACTTGGCCAAGTTGGCGGCTTGATCTTTTGGCTTGCACGCGTTGCCATTGTTGGCCAGCTAGCTAGCTGGATGACTTGAGCTGTGAGCTTGGCCTGGCCTGGCTCTTGGCTCACTTCTTTGGCGCACTTCCCACTTGTTTGCTCAGTCATTCGTTTTGCAGTTATGAAGGCGACCAGTTGGCTTTTCGGTTTTGGCCCATAAGTTGTTAACGCTTTGGCTACACTGTGTTAACTTGCGCCTATTTGGCGTTGCTCTGCTCTTCCAGCCCCGTCCGGCTCCACGTCAAACCAACGCTAGCCCGCTGCGCTGAGCTTGTAGTGTTTGTTGTTGTTGTTAATGATGCCTTATAATGCCAGCGCGCCTGATTTGCCACAATTTATTATTAAAAATCGTACTAATCTTGGCGATTTTTGAACCCACAAGACGCATTTGTCTTTGGCGGCATCATCGTCATGCACCAAGCCGCGCACTCGCTCGCTCGTTCTTGTCTCCATACTGCTCAGCTGGACCGCGTGTTTGGACTCAGTCATCCGTCAGAGTCAGAGTCAGTGCCGGCGCGTCGATAGCTCGTTAATGTTTTTGCCAGGCCTGCCAGACCAGACCAGGCCGTCGCATGAAGTTGACTTTGGGTAACCCGATACGCAGCAACCGCAGCGCCCAATGCCCACCCACTCCTGGCCAGCCAAGTCCATGAGCATGTCATATTGGCGTTTCCTTTTTGTCTTATGGTGCCCCGCCCACGCCCACGTCAGACAGCGCGTCTTAAATCGTTTTCAAATTGATTTTAACGTCAAATTTGCACAGCAAGCAATCCTCCAGTTCCAGCTCCAACTCCAACTCTGGATACGTAAGCAACATGCCAGTACAGGTCCATTTGAATACATTAAACATTTCATGCCGCGCATCTTGTCGTCGCAAAATGTTACTAATAGTTGAAAATTACAAGCTGTAGTCGTTAGTTTGTCAAAACTTGAGTATGTTGTAGGTGTGTTGGACGCTCTTGAACGGGGCGGTTCCGGTTTTAGGAATAGTTACAGAAATCTAGTGAGTTAAAGCTGCTTGTTGGTAATAAATAACAAGAAGAAATGGAGTTTAATGTTTTCGAGTTATGAGCAATCGCAGGAATCACTAGATTTCAAGTCAGTTCCTAGCTTTGTAAAACATGCGGAATTTAATGGATTTGAGGGCTTCTGTGTATAGGTAGTAGTGCTGGAGAAAACATCGATGATCATAGTTTAAAATATCTATATACCGATGTTGGCCAACAGAGATGTTTCTCCAGCACTTCTGCACTGATCAAATGGGTGTTTAGTAATGCTGGAGAAACATCTCTATTGGCCAATATCGATATAAAGATATTTTAATCTTCGATCATCAATGTTTTCTCCTGCACTAATATATAGGTATATAAAGGCTCTCAGCGATTTTGATTCTATGGGTCATTCTGAGTAACTTTTCCCAAGAAACTAAAATGAATTTTCTAAAAGAAACAAAACGAAATTTGCAGAAAAACACGCTTTTTGGACCGATCGGTCCAATGGGAGATATATGATATAGTCTGATTTTCATAAAATTTTTTAGAGTGCTTGACAACAATGAGAAAGTGAAATATTCGTGAATTATCACGTTTGTCAATTTAAAAAATAAAACGAAAATAATAAAAAAAAATACACAATAGCGCCCTCTGGCGGCGCTCAAAATTAAAAACAAACAAATGTCGAAAATGGAGTCTTATTATGATTGCAATTTCAAATAAGATTTTTAAGTATTTTGAAAAAAACCGATTTTGAAAAAGTGGGTATATTATATCAATTTTTTTTCGGTATGAACCTGCGAGCGATTTTGATTCTATGCGTCATTCTAAGCAACTTTTCCCAAGAAATTATAGGTCTATAATGTCTTTCGAAAACGAAACAAAACGATTTTTGCACAAAAACCCTGTATTATGGGAGATATATGATATAATACACCGATTTTCATAAAATTTGTTAGAGTGCTTGAAAAGAATGAGACAGTGAAATAGTTGTCGATTTTAGCAATATTTTCAAATTTTCAAAACCAAAAAATAAAACACCAAAGCGCCCACTGGCGGAGCTCAAAATTAAAATTAGATGTCGAAAATGGATTTTTCGACCCCAAAAATCTCCATATACATATCGGCTAGAGAAAAAAATTACGTTTTTTGGCCTTATGAATGCAATTTCAAATTAGATTTTTAAGCATTTTGAAAAAAAAGATTTTGAAAAAGTAGGGGGCTCGAAATTTGTTTTAACCTATAGTTTCTTGGGCAAAGTCGCTTAGAATGACCAATAGAACCAAAATCGCTGAGAGCCCATACAAATTGACCCACCCTATTATATGTGCATATTGTACATTAATTTCCATCTTCTCAGTTTTTATTTTTAAATCGGAAAAAGTTTCGAAAATGCATTTAGTCGATAATGTAGGATATTGAATCGAAGTCGAAGTAGTCGAAGTCTGCACTTTACTTTTCTTTTATTTAGCACTCGCAAAATGAGAAATCGATACTTATCGATATAATCGATCGGATACAAAAACATAACTTTTTATTATAATTCCATTTGATTCTCTTTAACAACTGTAGCATTCAAATTTTTTTGATTTTTCTTCTTATCCCCTAGGCCCTTCAAATTCGTAAAACAAGCTTCGCTGACTCACGGTCTAGTTCTTAGGAGATTTATAAAGTAAGTACTTTTCTTATATAAAAGCACCCTTTGAGCATTTTAATACGAGTATGTGGGTGTTAACACCGATACAGAGGCGATTATATTGTCAATTTTCGATTTTACAGATATGTGAGAATGTTTGTACTTTAAAGTTCGAAGTTCCGGAAAGACAAATTTTAATTATATAGCGAGGTTCGATTCTTAACCTTTATTCTATTTTCTTGGAAACTTAAGAAGTTTCGATAATTTTTCGCTCATTTCAACATTCTTATGTCATCGTAAAAAAAAAAATATCTCACTAAGAACATGGAAATTTTAAATAGATAAAGTGTTTAGATAAAGTTATGGTACTGAATAGCCAAATGTCAAATTAGTAAATTTCAAAATTTCCTAACCATTTTCTTTGCTTGCCAAAAAATCCCTGCATTAACCAAGTTTCCCACAGGTGCCGAAAAACCCAGAAACTCCTAACAATTTAAACCAAGATGGTCTGTTGAAGTGTAGCGTAATTTCCAATTTCAGAGTTATTTTTCACTATAATAATGCGGTCTTCATTAATCATTTAAGCAGCCGATTTAACTCAATTATGGAATACACTATCAAATAGCCGAATTGTTAAAAAATCCTTACAATCTTAAGTGTGCCATCATTATGTAAAACTATACAAATAATCTTGTAAGCTTTTAGACGGAAATACTATAAATGCAATATCCATGTAAAATTTCCGAAAATGCAATTCCTTTTCAAGTTACACTAGCAATTAAAATCTAATATAAAATGCAATACTAAACTAAATAAAAAGAAACAAGTCACTAAAGCGATAAAAGATAAACATTAAAATTGTAATTGATAACTTGAATGCATTTAAATAACATAATAAAAGTAAATAAATAAAATAAATGCTTATCTCTTAAATGCAATTGAATGTGTTTGCACATGTCTCAACAGATAAAACTTTTGCAAAAGTGAGCGCGTTTGTGGATAATCAAAATAAATTCATACAGACACGTTCACATATATAGAGACAAAACTGTTTGGGTCTAACAAATTGCAAGCAAGGTCTATGCAGCGATAGACAAAATCAAGATAAACACTCTAATTGAGATTAAATTCATAATTACGATCGCCCAGGCGACACTTTTATAGTGTTCTTTAATTAAACTTTTTTTGCAGACTTTACCGACACTAGGGACGGAAATCCATAGAGACATACATACATAGTATATCGCACATGTGCGACATGCGGCATGTGGCATGACTAGAAATTTGAAACGAGCCTAGACTTGGCCACACAGAACCTGCTCCTGCAACCCCGAAACAACACCCCCTGCCCAGCTAAGCAAGAAGGTGTTGAGTAATTTGAAAACTTTTGTATGGCACACACACAAGTCTCGCTCTGATCGAAATCAAAGAGCCTGATCACATAAATTTCAAGATTTTTAGTTTACAACCTGGTGCAACATGACAGCCCAGATTTTAAGCCCAGTTCGGCTCAAGACTTGACTGCAAAACGCATAATTGCATTGTATGTCGTATGTAATTGAAATTAATATGACTGAATTACCCTCAACAAATGACTTATTTTATATACACGTAAGTATATATGTAGTATATACATATATGTAACATGTGTATACCTTGGTGCGCATTTGTTTACATTGAAACCCGGCTGACTATTTGGTATAGAGCTGATAATTAAGCAATTTAAGCGGATTGCATTTGATTTATGGTAGCGATTGTTGGTAGCTTAAAAGAGTCAAGAGGTGAATTGATTTTGACGTGATATGTGCAGGCGAATTTCAAATAGCCCTAGGCTGGACACAAATTGCACAAGTTGATGAAATGAAGCTGAATATAATAATGCTTAAAAGCTTTGCTGACAACTTCTGCGGGTTGCGGAGAGCTTTTCGAAATAGGTTTATTTACCATAGACACGCAATGCTTTGATAGGATCAACTGCAATCCGATGAGTAGAACATTTTAACTATCTTAGCAATCTTAGTCCCGAATTTCTTTTGTACCAATGGGCATTCGTTGATCATAAAACTCGATTTTAAACTCTTTACCTTTAATTTCGACTAATTTTGAAATTGATTCATTATCAATCATAATCCGATGAGTGTAAGGCATTAACTAAAATACTTGAGACTTAGCTGATACCTGATAGTCTGGATAGTCTTGTTAAGAAAATTCCTTTAAATCTCTTACTAATCTCGACTGGCTTCGAAATTGCAAATTAAAAACAATCAGGATCCGATATACAAAGTTTAACTAAAATCATTCAGCAACATCAGATGCTACAAAAACTTAACCAAAAATTTCTTTACTGGTAGGCGTGCAAAAATTATATAACTCTTTTTAAGTCTTTTATGTTTTATCAGTTACTTCAAAGTCCTTACTTGGAAGCGTAACTTCCTTCAATTCAGAACAAAATTTTAGCAGCATCGAATTTCCGCTCGGTGCAAAGTTTTCATTAACTTTTACGTGTTTTTCTTAGATAGTCTCATATTTTTATCTTTGTCTTTAGTTTCATCTATCGCCAAGGACTCCCCGGTACAACCTAACCTAAGTTACATCTACACAAAAGATCACTCCAATTCTATCGAGTTTATAAAGTTTTAGAAGGGATACTAACCAACCTAAATAAGAGTGTAGAAAAAACAAGAAGGGGGCTTATTTGTTTCGACCTGTATGTCATACCTCGTTATGACATGAAATGTTTATAAATGGTATCTCCAAGATATTCTCTTCTTCGGCCACTCCATAAACACAATATTTTGCACCCTTAAGTATGGTCTTGAAGCTTCCGCTCTGTGGCTTAAAGCTTTAGCAGGCTGAAACATCCTGTTGCGGCAGGTAGATCCTTCGGATATAGTATGGAGTTGTAGCTCATATAATTTAATATATTCCTGTGCATATATGTGACCAGTTAAAAAGTATGTAAAATCCTTTTACATGCCGCTAATCGCAGACTATATAATGCGGAGTTTTCCGCAACCGATTCGTTCCTAATATACGAGGTTTGTTCAAAAAGTACCGCGAATTTTGAATTTTCGCGAGCCACGGATGTTCGATTTTCGATCTTTTTGTGGCGTTATGTTGGTACTCATGACCTTCACTAATGTTGACAATCTCGGCCATTTTGAATGTTCATTATGTTATCATTATACCTTATGTCTTGTAATTCTTGGTAAATACCATCAAAATCATTCAATTTAGACGTTTTCCATCAAATTCAGTGTTCCTTGATCCCTTTTTATAAATACTTTGAGCAATTATTGATTGTAGTACATGCGCCTGGGCATACCATTGATATTACGATTCGGTCCACCTCACTTTTTTATACTACATGCAGTTTAGTAACAATAAGAATTGATTCCGAACTAGTCTTTTTGAAAGTCATCATGCAATAAGTATCCAACTACAGGATGGCCTATTTAGATCATCCGCCAATTTTAGGAATTGCACTCCTGCCCTTTTTAATTGTGTAGTTTTCTGGATTTTTAAAAAAGTTTGGGTGTTTAACTGAAATAAAAACAATTTTTACCACTTTAAAGCCATATAAAAGGATCCTCTTAATTCTTCTCTACCGGTAAATTGGCAAAAACAAGGAAGTTTGTTTTTTGAAAAAGGGACACAAGGGATGTCTTCAAAAATCTGCATATGTACTCAAAATTAACGTTCCGCTGCTCATAAGTGAGATCTATCCGGACCCCCCTAAAAGTTGGAAAGATGGGTTTGAAAGTCTTTTGCAAGCTCTGATATATGTAAACTTTGAAGTGAAGAGCACCCCCCAAGATCAAATTCGTACCGGGTCTTTGGTATGTACTATGTTCATCTGTACACTCCTGCTATATTACTTAAGTTGTCTGCACGTAATAAGAAGTTCAAATAACAATTTTGGTTATCCTAGCACTAATAGTCTGTAAGATCTAGACTTTCATACAAAAGATTGGACATGTCTATATTCATTTCTTTTTATATACATATCGTTATGGAACTTGATTGTACATTTGAAGGTCTCCTGTGGAATACTTGATGTGAATATTTTGGGAATATTCTGCCGTGCTTTAGTCAACAAAAACTTTTAGGAAAGAAACCCAAATTTTTTCTCAATATAAGATTAGTTCCTTATGCTCATTTAAATAATATTTGTACGATATGAAACCCAGCCCCAAGACAACTTATATCGCATTGAAAACTTTCTTAAACCCTTGAATGCAACCACATATATTACATAACAGCATATTCCAGACCACTGTTATGCAAGTTTCCGTCTAACCATGATCTTGACCACATTTGCATAATGAGCCAAACCTTCGCAGCTGAGCTATCTTTTTCTTGTGCGATGTTCATTACTCATCACGCTGATAAATCTCAGCTGCTCCTCTGTCAAAATTAGTTTTCCCACACATAAACGCAGGAACCCCCAAAGCTGTCTCCAAGTGTGCGTAGCCCTTGTCATTGCCACACGCGCTACCTTTATAAGTATAAGGAATATCATCGATCTATTCAGCATTAATAGAATGCGTAAATTCATGATGATGATGTGGCTGATAAGGAGCAGCAGCAGCAAAGCTTTGTGGGCAACAATTCATTTAAACAATTAAATGACATCGTCGGCATCAGGCCTTGTCGCGCCTAATGATGCCCGGAAAGCAGATAAGGTATTAAAAAGCAATTATAACGACAAATCTGTAAACATACGGAGATCGTTTTTAATAGTGGACTTAACGCAACATTTAGAAGGTAATAAAAACAATGCGACCACAGATACACTCACACACAAACATACACAACTATAGATACCAAACATAGATACAGATACAACTCTGGGCTATGCTGAAGGCGCCAGCCGAAACAAAGTCGTAGTTGCATTAACATAAAAATGTCATAAGGTTTATGGGCGATACGCTTAGTAAGATCGATCCATAAGATACATTCTTATATACAACATGCCCATTCATGTTATCTTGGAGTCGCTTTTGTTGTTGTTGTTGGGGAACAGCTGTGTGCAACGCAATGCATTTCGCAATTGTACCTGGAAAATATTAGACCATATAGTGGGGAAATTATTTGTGAGATAATTGTGGTAAAGACTTGGGAAAGTGATCATAAATTTTCTTAAATCTTAGGTTTAGGTTCAAGTAGCTTGTTTTGGTTTTTATTGGTTACTTTTAAATGGGGTGTACCCAGTTAAATTAAGAAGGTAGAATCAGAAGGTTAAGTTCTGCGTCAAATCTTTTTGTATTTTTTTATTTAATATTATAAATGTTTTATTTTTTTATTTTTATATGATTTGATGTTACTAAAACTTGAATTAAACGTTTTTTAACTATTTAAAAATATTATTTTGGCTTCAATAAAAATAAATTTAATTAATATATTTTACTTGTTGAAAAAAAAATTGATACAAAGATGGTACTTTTAAAAATAGGCAAATCTTTTCAAAAATTTTCGCCTTCTGAAAATCACAGTCGTGAGGAAAGCTTTTAAATTCTTAATATATTATAATAAATATGTTACAAAAAATAAATTTTTTTAAAAATATATTCTCTAAATTTTTCAGTTGTTGTTGTATAATATCTAAACTCTGATATCTAGAGATATTTATAAAACATTCTTGTGTACTTTTGGAGATCTTTTTACACACCAAAAACAAAAAGGGCAAGGGGATGGGTAAAAATACGAAAAACTTTAAACCATTTGCGAATTATAAGCAATTTTTAATGAAAACAGCATATAAGCATAGGCAGTACATTGATTTTTTTTTCTGCAAAGCATTTTTACAAATTTTGTTTGATAATTTGGTATGGTTGAGGTTTTTCAAAAATTTTTCCAAAGCGCTTTAAAAAAAAAAAAAATTTTCTGTAATTTTCAAAATACCTACGTTTTTATGATTTGTAGTTTTCTTAATTTGAAATCACCAAAGAAAGCAGCTGCTCAACAGCAAGAAAAAAATCGTAAGAAAAATTAACATTTTTATAACCATTTTTTAAGTTAATACTTTTTCCGGCAATTTTAGAACTTTTAGGCTGATTTTTGGTTAAAAACTGTTGCGCTTAACTGGGATTTATATATAATTTAATGATTCTAAATTAACTTTATTTTGTTCATTCGTTCCTACGTCACCTTCATATTTTTTCTTAAGAAGGCACCGGAAGTTTTTTGAGTTTTGATTCTTATAGCCCATAAAACACTAGGTACCCCTTTCAAGCTACACATGCTACAAGGCACGTTCCATTAAGATGATTCAAGTTGCTGGTCAGCCAAATGCTACATAAATAGTCTACGTTTATCTCTTATAAGGAATCCCATCAACCACAACAATTCTAAGCAGTCGAGAGAATACTCACTCGTTCATTGAGCGTAACAAAGGTGCACCTTCAATGAAGCCTAACCAAATAAGGCTGGCCAGGCAGTTGGGGTGCGCTCCACAAATTGCTGGCAGAGTGCAGGCAGAAGGTGTAGCATAATCTATATGGCTATGGGGGCACCCATTTTACCTGCGCGTCTTACTTGGGTGACTTAACACTTGTCTCGCTTCAATAACGCACCGGCGGCAACCGATCCTCGACGTCATCGTCATCGTCAGCGTCCAGCTACTCCAGAATTATGCTCAAGAGTCAACGCTTTCGTAAGATATCGAAAAAAATATTTAAACAAGTACGCAATACCAAAATGTTGACAGCAAACTAAGAGATACAAATTTTAAGGCGCTGTCCGTTCGATTCGTTGACTTAAGGTGTATGTCGCGGTGAGCAGCGCATATAGGGTGCTCTTTTTCTTCGACGCAATGAAGCGTAACGGTGCCCGACTTGAGTCAGTCGGAAGTGTGTCTGCTGTCCAATATGGTTCTGGGCGCAGTTTCAAGACTTTTGCAGGTTAACTGTGTCTTTATAATAATAATGATGATGATGATGATGATGATCGGCTTCTATATGTATAATTTTGTTGGCGAGTATTTCCTACGTTGTGTGTAATTTCTTGATTTGTTTGCTGTCGTTTTGGATTTTATTTTATGCGTTTGGGTCGCGCCGCGAAATTATGGGAAATTAAAAAATGTTTTATTTATGAGTAAGAAAAAAAAAGATACATATATAAAAATAAATATTTCGTAGCAAGTCAAGTAAATCGCGAACCAGTTGATTCAAAGGTGTGGTTCGTGTATTTCTTTTAATTTATTTATTTTTTTTTAAACGGCAATTGGTTCATATTGGAATTTATAATTGTGGTTTATGAGTTTTTAATGTTTATTTTGCAGCAGCGCATGATGCACTTTTAACACGCTTCAATTAATTTCAACAAATTAGTAGACATTTTATTTTTTAAGTGTTGTACAACATTATCTAATACTTTTTAGTAGTAGTTAAACTGCAGTCATGCAACATAAAACGCTCCATCAAAATCAACATAAACTGTATGCCAGGCGGTACGCCCCCTACGCCATTCCCTCCATAGTTCCAACACTCATCCTTGGACAAGTGTGCAAAAAACAACTTTCCAACATTAATGACAATTTGTATCGTAATTGAAATCGAAGTGCCGTGAATAAATGCCGCTTTGCACTAAACACATACACATATGCACAGACATTGGAGTTACTGTGCCCCAGGAACACCTTTTGAAATGCGAACCAGTTGAGTTGGTTGCTTGACGGCACAGGTGCCAAGTTGGGTGGGGCAGTTGGGGTGCTCATATACTTACCACAAGCGAAAGCGCATGAGTTGCAGCCACTTTTCAGTATGTAATCCATTTTAATGCCAACACCATTACGAACAGTAGCCTCAGTGTCACATTTAGACAGCCCCAAAACTGAACGATCCATATGCAATGACTTGGAGAGTTCCAATCGAGCGGCAGACATTCTTATAAGTGTAAAATTCTTACCAGTTTTAATACACTTTAGGCTTTGTCAAAAAGAGTATGTATGATTTTTGAAAAACTTTCGCTACGCTCACATGAATTAGTTGGGAGTTGTTGTGTTGACCATGAATCAAAATACATACTGATCATTTTAGGGAAAACGTATTTTTTTTGAAAAAAATTGGCGGAGCTCCTTTCTTAAGAGACGCATAACATTAAAAGAAACTATCACACATATTTTGAGAATTGCGGCTTTATAAGATGGGGTAATTTAATGATATCCTTAATTAAGTATGATATAAAATAATACGCCCCTCGCCTTTTTAAGTTCAGTGTCATAGCTTAGATATGCAATTTCCAATAAAAACTTGGAACATATCGCTTTCCCTTTTTCGGGAATTACTTTCGCGTCCATTTCGGTAAATAGCTCAAATGAGTTAGTCAGGCGTTGTGGAAAATACTCATATGAATAAGTTAAAAGTCGCGGTAAAGACTATTTCAGATAGCTTCGTTTTTATCATAATTCAATTTAGTGAACATCCAAAAGGAAATACTTTTGAAAATACTTTTGTAGCTTTTCATACACGCAATGAGGGTAAACAAGGCTTTAGAAGAAGACTATAAAATTCAATTCCTTCATCCCCTCAAATTTTACTGAAAAACATTGGGCATCTCGCTTTGCAATAGTCTATGTAGATTTGTTGGTCGCAAATTATTTTCGATTCGAATACGACTAAATGCTCATTTGAATCAGTTCAAAGTTATGACTGAGACTCTCAAGCATATTGAGTGCTACCATAATTTTTAAGAAACGAATATCTCTAGAGAACTTATTTTCCAAAAACGCTCTTATGAACTAGTTCAACGTTCTAGATTGGAATAAGCAAGACATGTTGCTGTTATATACATACATATATACCGTAATTCAAAAGATACGAATTTTTCAAAGAAATCTCTTTTTCAAATAGCTGAAATTTTTTTATTTTTATATTTGTTTATTTGTAATCTAAAATAGATCTAATGAACTAGTTCAAAGTTAAGCACATTGGATGCTAACGCACTTTAGAATGAACATACCTAGAGCATTCAAAGTTGAGAATGAGATTATTTTAGACTAATTGGGAGGTACCATAATCTAAAATAATTATGAACTAGCTCAAAGTTGAGACTAAGACTATTCTAGGCTTATTGGGAGCTACCATAACATCCCATAACCTTCTCAAAAGCCATCGAGGTCAGGAATAAATACTATTTCTTATAAAAGTTGAATTCTATTGGCCTTGTTTCTGGAACAATATTCGCTTGAATTTGGAAAAGTTTGGTGTATGAAATAGTTGGAATTTTTGGTAGTAACTATGTTGCTTACTTGAAGTGATTCCGAGATCCAAATGTCATGAACATACAGACAAAATATCTTTGTCAGAGATAGGAACACAGCATACCGTCAGAGGAGGCTACAAGCCGAAGCACACTTTATGAAACCGGCTCTAAAGATTGAGCGTTTTTTTATCCTTAATTGTAAAACTTTAACAGTTCTTCATTGAACTAGTTTAGATAACCTAATTCCGTCAAAAACTAAGGATGTTAATGAAAAAGTTGCCAAAATTAAACCTCCAAACAAGTACCATCAACAAATAAGCTTCAAATTTGTTACCTCTACTATATTGTTGATTCCTTGAAAAATTTTGGAAGTAGTTCCACTAGTATAAGATGAAGATTGCGCAGGATACTCTGATCTTGAAAGCACTTGTTGCGTTTGAAACCAAACACAAACTCCGTAGATTAAGTTACCAAGATATGGCAGACTTATGCTTTAAGAGCTTCTAAAATCTAATTCTTAAGGCCTTCGGAAGACACTTTTAGGCGTATGGCGCGGGTGGCTCGCACTCTTTGTGTTATCAGATGGTGGAGGACTGACAGGACTTTATTGTAAGTGAGAACTCTTTGCATAAAGCCATAAGCCATAAGCATACAATTATCTCACGATCTCAGAAACGCTAACTGGTTGCATTAACAGTGTGCTCCTTTTAGATTTTCCTTGCAATTTTTTCAAAAAATTATGAGACCTGCGGGAATTTCTGGATCCTAAAAATATCTTCTGCATCACATACATTTTAAAATGTAATCCCGCCCAACCCATTCGACAACTTAGTGCGAAACCTTTAGCATTCCCTCCTCTATTCCGTCTCTACTTTAAATACAAGTCTCGGCGGCAGTTAGCCCACAGAGACAGTCTCAGACGTTACCTTGTTTCGCACCTGTTTGCTTAGTGCGGTGGTAAGTCTCCACTGATTTGGATATGGTTAGAAAAGTTCAATCCGATGACAGGATAGGCGACTCCTAAGCTATTATGGTCTAAAGATCTTATTTCCGACAGCATTCAAAAACAGCATTCACGCTTGTTGCAGCAAGATTTCGTAGCAATCTAGTTCGGACTTTCTTTGAGCCCACTCAACCCACTCTTCAAAGTGTCTCAAAAATGCACTAACAAACATCGCATTATCGAATAACCAAGCTATTATTGCTATGACACAACTCCCATTTTTTCCGCTATTAGACCCACATCTCTCAAGTCATCCTAGATTTCCCTTCATCCCATCAACTCACTCTTTAAGGCCTTTCCAAAATTCTCTTCTGCAGTGTATTAGGCCGTCCTTACAGAACTTGCTCATATTCAGTGATTTCTGTTTGATTTAAATGAAGCACCAAAGAGTCACCGCAATGCAGCGCTGATAGCGTCTGTGGCAGAGTCAGAGGCAGTCCAGAAGCGACCTTAATACGGCGACAATTGATTAGCGAGACAACAACACGCGCGACACTAATGAGCGCAAGTGCATCCAACTGGGTGTGATCGAGGCGAGTCAAGTCTGTGCTGGTCTGGCCTGTGTGCAGGCGCCAAGTGCAGCAGAACCGGTTACCAGATCCTGCTGCTGATGATGTTGACGATGATGATGCTGCTGTTCCAGCCTCGCATATGCTCTATACGACGCAGTGCGTATTAATCACACCGATTGGGCGATATCTGTGCAGCTTTTACACTTTGCCACAACTGCGCACAATTTATCAGCTTTGTATGCAAACGGGAGTCAATTTCGGATGACTTGAGGTCCGCGTCGAAGTTTGTAGTGAGTCAGTGCTGCGGTATGCCATAACGAACCTTAGCCTACTTAGTTGGCCAAGCAAATCAAAGGCCGCTGGTAGTTTCCCACAATTATGCAGAGGAAAAACCAAAAAAACAAAAATTGTTTATGGTGAATGGCCAAACAAACATGCGGATTGGCGTTCCATAGCCGCGAACAAGGTGCATCTCATCTGCCAATTGCTGGCAAATTATAATGCATTATTTCATAACTCCTGCAGCAACTTGTTTGAACTAAGCCAAAGACCTCAACAGATCAGCCATGATCTGAACAGAGAACTCAGACATAAGAGAGGTCGCTGCGCTTAATGAAAATTCGATGCGAGTCCGTGGGCAGTGGGCAATCACTTGCTGCCCGGAGCAGCACAAACAACAAAATACTCCCAACTCAATTGTTAGACAATCTTGCTGGCCAACTTGTTGGCCTACATAGACAACGAACGTCCTGACTTCTTTGCCAGTTTTGAGAGTTAATTTGATTATGTTTTTGTTTGAGCATTGATTAACTGCCGCCTGACATGACAGCTCAATTTCTCGCTGTATAACTCAATGCAGTCCATGATTATCGATTGCGCAATGTCGCCTCTGCCATCGTCATCGTCATCGACATCGCCAACGTCGTCATCTTTTGGTGGTTTGTTGTCGTTGTCGTTGTCTTTGTCTTGTCTTGGGCAAATAATAAAGCACTAAGCCACTGGGCTGCATTCAGCTCTGCAACTGTAGCTTGTCTTTTTGGCCCTTCTCAGTAGCTTAGGGCACAAACGTTTTTTTTTTTCCAAGCTACTTTGTCTATACTTTGACAACGATCGCGTAATCGCCCTTAATCCATCAATAAAATGGGGCCATCACGATATCTTCGCTGCTGTGCGGTCCAATGTTGCCACCGTTGTCCAAATCTCAAACACACAGATACAGAAACAATATCTTTGTCGACAACATCAACATTCAAATTTGCCAATTGGCTAGCAAACACTGTAACAGACCTGGTTAGACCCGCTGCACAACAACAACACCATCAGCCAACACAATCAATCTTTGGTGGAGGAGTTCCATATACCTGTACATGACTTGGCTTCCCCTGCCGCACTCAATCTGTACTTGTTGGTAGTTTGCAGTTTGTTGTGAAAATATTTGAGTCAATTTTATTCATTAAGTGCATTTATGGAAGCTTAACGAGTTGCTCGATCGATCAAGTGCCCTAAAACCTTTCACTAATGATTTGATTATGCATCAAGTATATGATTTTCCATCAATTTTGGATTGCATTTTAAGTACAAGGATTAATTGTTGAAATAGGGCTATGCCTACGATGCGTTGCACAACACTGAAAGGTAGTTGATGTGCTTGTAGGCAAAGGGCAGCCAAATTGGTTTTATTTTGTCAGAGTTTTGGAGTGCTGCTTTGACTGCTCTCTCAATTTTGAAAGCCTCAAACTCCATAAATATTATTTAATGCTTCCTCTACCTAATCACTGAGAACGTAGGTATTATGACTATCTGTTCGCTGGACCCACCTTTTTAAAGAGGATCTTTTTTAGACTAGTTCCTTAGTTCCTTGGAGGATCTACGGGAGGTTTTCGGGTCCGGACACCCCCCAGCGGAAGTTTGAAAAATGGGTTGGCAGTCTGTTGCGAGCTCTGATATACATATATACACTTTGAAGTGAAGAACCCCCTCTTAGACCAAATCCTGAAGTCGCACATGGATTCTTCTATATTGTTACTCCTAGTGGAGTATAGGGCCATCAGAACCCGAGAGGGGAATCTTAATATAGGTGAAGAAATAATGGAAATATAATGTATATTTAAGACGATATAAATTGGATCTAGTCTCCTGAACTCTTCAACTTCTCAAAACAGTAGCCTGCTTGAATATTTTCACATTAAAGGCCTGTACGCAGCATGAAAAATTTACGATCTTAAACTCTTGTTCATTATTTTTAGCGTAATAACCAGTGTGTGCAAATTAAGGAAAAGAGGTATTTTTTATCGAGTTCTGGTCTTTTTTGTGGTATTCATCGATATTTATTTTCGATATGTTGGGTTGAAATGGCAAACAGTCACACTGCGATCAGCTGTTTTTGATTTACAAAAAATAAGCGCGCACAATTTGCAATGGATTTCTATGGACAAATATTGTTGACATTGCTTTATATAAAAAATGCTAATATGACTGCCTTCCTAATTGCAAAAAGGTTGGCTGAAAAAAAAAAACAACAAGAAGGGGGACGGCGCAGGAAAAGGAGTATCTGGGTAAACCCTCATTTAACAGGCAGAGCCGAAACTGGAAGATTTTTTAAAGTTGTATGTATTTTGTATTGGACTAATATTACAACACAATTGTGTACATTTCCTGTTCAATTAAAAGTTTGAGGTCATGGTCCGTAGTCCATTGGTCAGTGCGCTGCCACCCGCGCTGCCGCTTTTAGCGCGTTTGGCTGCCGGCGACTTCATGAAATAGCGGTGGCTGTCCCGCAAAGATCGCCACGCCATTTTGCACTCGTCCACTGAAATATAAATGTTTTTTTTTTTAATTTTCTTAGCTGAAACATGTATCCAAATCTCACTTATCCTCTTTATTGAGAGTTCCTGCAATTTCATCCCACGCCTTTTTTGTCATTAGCACATTAAAATGCATTTTTTCGGTCAGGTCCCATAACACTGGGCGCAATTCCACTGCCTTAATCAGTGCAATTTTGTCCTCCTTTGAAAAACTTTCGCACCTTTTACTACGACCTGCCATTATAACGGATGTTTCTTTTTTTTAATTTTATTTGGCACACTTTGCACTAATAAATATTTTAATGCGAGCGAAATAATATGCTTGCACATTAAAACCAAATTGGGCCGCCAAAAACAAAACAGCTGTTGTGAGTGTTACCACACCTAGTGAAGTAGTGGCGCCATCTAACGTTAAGCATTTTTAAAATTAAAAGACAACACTGTTTTGTTTTGATATCTGCGTCCACTTGTAAAAAATTTTGGATCGTAATTTTTCGACACTGTTTTTTTTATATGAAGTTTTTCATTCCGTTCGTAAATTTTTCATGCTGCGTACAGGCCTTAAGTCTTGAACCCGAAATGTGTTGTTTATTCTCATAATGGAGCTAGCCCTATAAAGTTTCCAATATAATTCACAGGGTAATTTATCAAATTCCCGATATTTTTAAAACTTTTTTTATAGCATACATGTCAAAGATGATGATTTTGTGGCTTTATTTCAATTAAATCTTGGTTTGCAACATTGATCTGATCAGGGCTGTACTCTTGATGTCTTCAAAATGCATTAACTAAATTATACAATGATTGCATCTATAAAGCCAACTTGATTTCGTTGGAGAGCATAGTCCTCAGCCGTCTTCTGTTAAATTTTATGTTGATTTGTGAGTATTCTGACAGCTGAAGTTCTATTTTAATTGGAAACAATACTCGATAGTCACCAACGGGCACTACTTTGCTCTCGACGGCCTGGCCAGTGCATGACAATAATACCATAATCGTATAGTTTTGAAATGAAGCTATGCATCCCAGTACAGCACGGATATAAAATTATGGGAAATCTAAAGCATATCGATGTGGGGAGCTATACAAGTAGCTTACCGCTGCACTAATAGAACAACAAAAGCAAAATTCTAATTAAGTTGGGCAAGCTTTTCCTGCACTTTAAACATCAAAGTCTTTGTGAACAACTCCCATTATAATCCCCTTGGAAAGGTTTTTTTCTCTTTGGTCCACTCTTCGGCTTCCCAGCAGTTCAAGCATCGAAAGGTTTGTGAAAGACGTCCAGAGAAGCCACAACCACATTTCCAATTTTTTTTATTCTCTGTCCCAATTTGTCTATTTTTCCTTGAAGAAAGAATTCCCTGAATGGCGATCACCTTGATCTTAATGCAACTATCAAGGCTATGGGGCATAGCTCATGGTAAGCAATATCTGGAGTGCGCTGGAGCTTGCTTTGAAGTTTTGTCATATTTCGAAAAATCCACCAAACATTGGAAATTGAAGGGCCAAATTTTGACACTAACTCCCAAAAATTCTTTCTAAATTCCCAAAATCCGACCTCACTCCCAACAATTCTCTTCCCTTAAGTAGCTTACCCATGCATTCGCCACGGCTGCTTCCATAGCAACTCATTTATCTTAAAACCTATTTAAATACACAAGTTTCCATTAGTTGGTTCCAACATTGTTTACTTCGAAAGTTGGTCAGCAAGTGTAGGAACACACTAAATTTTTCTTGTTGCATTTTTGCCACATCTGGCACAGGAATGACCCGATAACAAATGTCCTACAGACCCGAAAACAAACGACGCGCATTCACTTTTAGCATATGCTATAAAAAACAAATTAACTGATGATCAGTGTCAATGGAATGCACCCATGTAAATTACACGCAAAATGCCGGGCGAGGCTTTACAGACAAGGAACCAACCAACCAACCAACCAGCCAGCCAGCCAAAGTCGCTTAAGCTGATTCCCCCCACATCATCGATCCATAGCCATACCGTAAAGGCAAGGCGAGAGCGAAGAAATCAAAGCCAGCGCTGATTGTGGCAACAACGCGCCACAATGTCCATAACTTACTTGCATATTGGTAACGGGTGAGGGCAGGGATTATGCTATGGCAATCGTGTCGTGATTACAGGTTGTTTGCCAGCACTGCACTGCACTGGCTCCGACTACGGTGTCGCTGTCTATTGGTCGCAGGCAATGGAGTAGGTCGGTCTCCGCGCAGAACTATGCGAATGTTGTCGTTTTTAAGCGATGAATTAAGCGATATTTGCAATTAATAACTGTCATGTTGAAATCTGTGCAATAATAAAATTTGTTTAACGAATCAAAGACGGGTCGGTATTCAGACGACGACGACGATCGAGTGACTGTGGCACTTCCTTGAGCAGGAGTAGAAGACAACGTTGTTTTTGGCCCAATGATTTCGAAATGAATTTCGTGTTAATGGCATGCAGGCAATTCATTGATTTCACTTCGATTGCACATAAAATAGCTAAAGCCAGTTGAGATGCCTTGGATGCGGATTGGATTGGGCGCTGCTCTGGCACTTGGTTCGAGGCCGCACGTGCGAAAAGTCGGCAAAAGTTATTGACTGATTATGAGATTTGGCACGCCACAATGTTGTGCTAAGAAGAATGTGACCATGTTGAGCCAGGCGGCAGATTATGTTTTGAAAGTGCTCAAAAGCTTGGCTTCACCAGTTCTCCAGTTCCAGCTTCTGCAAGTGATTTCTTTATGAATTCATTAAACTTTAAATGGGTTTTAAATTGGCTGCACGTACATGTGTGAGTGTGTGGAATTTGGCACGATCTGTTGCTTCTTCCACTGGCCACAAAAGCATTATCGCACTGCTCAGATCTCTCGAAGAGACTCCAGCAGCGCCTTGGGCGCTTGTTGTGTGGCATTCCGCCTGTGGGCCAATAATATTAATAACACGCACTTTGTTGTGATCATAGCCAACTCAGTCCCTGACGGTATTGGGCTGCTGGACAGCTGCCAGCCTTCTTTCTGCCAGGCATCTTTTGTTTGTTTTCATTAAGAAAATATTGCAGCGTCAACATGAAATCAATACGAGGCGCTCACCCGCACCAGGCGCAACGGGCTTGTGGCAACGGACTTGAGGCAGTAGACATGAGGCACCACGCAGCAGCAGCCAGCAGTCAGTCAAGCAGGCATAAGGCACCACGCCTTTTGTTTCATGACTGAGGCCATCATTGTACTAGTTGCCTTTCTGATGGGGGTGACTGATTGTAACCATGCATCTGACTGTGCACAACACTGAGAGAAACAAGCGGGAAGTAGGCTGAGTTAGGTTTCTTGGCATGTGGAAAAATTAGAGTGTTTTTTTCATTTTGTGCATTATCAATAAAAAATGTTTAATTGCAATTGAAAGTGACTATAGAACATCAGCATGCAATACCCAGGTGGGCGCTTCTCTCAATAAAAACTTTTTTTAAACCAAAAAGGCTTACATTTTCTTCGATAATATTTTAATACGGCAGATCTTGGCTTTTTACATACACATTGAGATTACAAATTACTTTCACACTTGTATATGTTAGGGCATATGGTTTTTTTTGTACATTGAACAATAGATTCAATTATCTCCCTATTAATTTAAATTGTATTTTTCGTCGTCGTGCTCATCGTCATCATTTATTTTATTTATTTATTTTTATTTATATTTTTTTATTTATTATTTATTCATTCAGTAAATTTACATATTTCTCTTTATAATAAATAAAGATGTTGATTAATAGCATCTGTCAAAGGAAGCGAGCAGGAGGCGAAGCCCTTAAATTTAAGTATATTTGGTAAACAATTTTCTTAGTTGCTTTTTTAAGACCAAACATTGTTATTAGGGAACAAGTTTTATATTTAGAGTATTCACTTTGGTGACGTGAGTAACCCTAACAACTATACAGAAATGCAGAAGTGCCTTACTTACAACTTGAGTACCATCAATCAATTAAACTCGGTATTGCTTAAGCACTCCAAATACGGTACAAAAGATCTTCTGGTCTCAGTGCCCCAGCTCTTTGTGAGTAACCCAAGTTGGAAAAAAAAATACTCCAAAAAAATGTTCATTGCGAAATTTGGTTACGATTCTTCACAAACAAAATTAGCTTCAAAAACGATATATTGACCGTTCCGCCCTATAGAGGCTATATAATATAGTTAACCGCTTTTCATAATATTTGGTACTTAGGAACTCTACAAAATTTAAAATATCAAATTTGGTAACGATAACTTTTGCAAACAAGCGAAATCCATTTAAATCTTTTGTTTCTTTCCAGGTGCTCCGAAACACCTCTATGGGAGCTCCTTATTATTGTCCCAATATTAAGAAAATAAAATAAACTTATCTCCTATTGAATAATAAGCGATCTTGGGAAGAAGTGTCCTACTTTTCATAGTCAAGGATCTAAGTCGGGCAGAAAAGCTGAATTTTTTTAGTTTTTGTTGCTATTGGGCACTTTTGCATTTATGCCCGACAAAGTATATATTTATAATAAGATAAAAATAATTATAATAATAATAATCTAATTTAAAAGTTATGGCCTTTTCAAATCGAGATAATAAACTTTGTCCGATTTTTAATTATTTTAATCACCCCCCTTGGCTGCCCAACAACTTCTCATTATTTTATTATTATTATTATTAATCTCTTTGGGGTTAATTGCCTATCACATACTGTTTTTGATAATTACTAGAATGTTATTTGGCGAAATCTTACACTTTTCCAATCAAATGCCATAAAGTCAAAATCCAGAGACTATGGTGTTATATATTAACTAAAAAATGTTTGGCTTTACCGTATTATATACGTAGGAACATGTGGCTACACTTGCAGTTCCATCTTTATGCATTTCAAACCCCAATTTTGCTCTCAGTGTATCCGCGCATGTGCAACCTATGCAGTTATCCAGCTCAGGACATGTGCAATGTGCCGTTTGTCAGTGGTGCATTAAAGAAAGGAGTTTTGCTTGGGTCTTATGTTGTAGTTGTTGTTGTAGACGTTGTAGTTGTTGTTGTTGTTGTTGTTGTTGTTGCTGTAGATGCTGGTGCCAAGGCTGGTGGCTGGTGGCAGGAAGGCTGCTTCTATAGAAATCTGATACTTTGGTCCCAGTAATTGTGCAGATGCAAAGGTGTCATTTGAGTTGTTGTTATTGCTTGTTGTAGTTGTTGCTGTTCTTGTTGCTGTTTTTGTTGTTATCGTTGTTGTAGTTGTCCTGATGCCCAACAATTTTTGACAAACGACGGCACAAGTTGGACACGCGTATGAGATTTGTAAATGGTTCAGATTTGAAAATTCGACTCGTACTCACACCTGTTTATTCATATGGAAACAAAATCTAAGCAAGGGTTCAAGTTCCTACCTAAATATCGGAAGTGCAGTTCCTACATAGCAGATACTACTTTAGGGTTGTTCCGTAGTGAACTGCATCTTAAAGTACTGGCTGTCTATAAATAAATAGATTGTTTGAAATGGATTTGGTTAAATTAATGTTGAGGAAATCGAAATTTATTGGAAATTGCTTCGAGGGTTGACTGACATTGGATTGCCAACCTGTCCCCAACTAAAACAGTTAGCTAGGTTGGGTACTTTACAGTTATTATTAATTATATATGCTACGTTCCATTTCCGTTAGTTCTCACGTTCACTTAAGTCAATAAAAAATTATTATTTAAAAAAAGGCAGCTTCTGTATAAAGAATTTTATATGCTCTTAGGAAATGATTAGTAAAAAATAGAAAATAAATTTGCTGGCTTAAGTTAAGTATAAGTTTATTCATGCCTCGACTTAGTATAGACATTATTTTATAATTTAGGAATAATTTTATAATTTAGAAAAAGGCAAATAATGTGAAAAAATTAAGTATTTACAAAAAAAACATGCATAATGATTTTTAAATTGTTTTGTCAAATTAACTAAAACTAAAAATGGGTAGATTCCCACCGAGCCCGGAGTTTTCTCAGGGGCCCGGTGTAATTACTGTCGTAATAAAATTTACTTAAATTTTTTTTTTACACTATTTCCTGGATTGAGGAAAAGAATTTTTCCTATTGAAATATCAAAAATATGCTACCAATAATCGTGCCGGTACATTTTCCCCCGGGCTCGGATTTTCTCTTTACGAGTCCTGGGTATTGTTGAGATTATCTCAGAAGCCTGATGAGTTGGGGTTTTTTTTTTTTTGGCCACGAGCTCGGATTCTGCGACCCAAAAATCATTAAAAATAAGTCGGAAAAACAGTCTTGAAAAAAAATGATGTGCAGCTTTTTGAAGCAGCCACGCAAAAGAAAAGTCGATTTTTGGGTTCGGAGTTCAAACCATGTCCATAAAACGTTTTTTGGGTCGCTAAATTCTAATCTCAGCTCTACGTCAGGCTACTGAGATAACCTTCAAAATACCACTTTTTTGAGTCTTTTTGTCAGAACCCTAACGTGCTAGGAGTTTTTGAGGCTCGGTTTCAGCGACCCTGCTCACAGTGTTCGGCAGTTCTTAGAGCGATCACCGGTCACTGGCTTGTCGGAGCACATGCGACCAGAATAAATGCTCCGAGCAACGACTTCTGCAGAAGCTGTAGAGACGAGGAAGAAGTAGAAACAGTAGAGCACTTCTTCTGTTCCTGTGTAGCTCTATGCAGACGCAGGAAGAAGTTCCTGGGAAATTATTTCCTCAATAACCTAGAAGAGCTAGGTCCCATCTGTCCGAGAAGGATTGCAAGCTATATCACAGCAACAGGCTGGGATTCCTTTTAAGAACATTCACCTGGGGAAGGGGGTTTAAATTGAGATCCTAAGCGGTATCACAACGGGCCAATCTAGGCCTATGTGTGCTGGCTTTTTAAGCCAGCTGCCGCCAAAACCTAACCTAACCTTCAGCGACCCCAAAAATATTTACAAACTTTGTTGGAAAGAAAAAAGAATAAAATTTTATGGGGCTTTTGAAGGCTTAGCTGCTTATAGTCCATATGGGTAGCACCAGGCCCGTCGAAAGTGATGAAAGGGGGGCCCGGACTTTTCTCAGGGCCCCGGTGTAATTACTGTCTTACTGTCGTGATTCAAGCTAAAGGTGTAATAGGGGGCCGGCACATATTACATGTAAAGTGTACACCTTTTTTTTTTGTAAATTAATGAAGGTTATAGTTCAGAATTATTTATGCCTAAAATTTTTAGAACAAATTAAAATGTCCCTTTGCACTATAAAATTATTCATAAAAAATTTATAAAGTTTTAATATGCTTTTATTTGAGTCATAATCGCTTGAATAAAGGTAAGTGAAGGTTTAATTTTGTTATACTGAATTTTTGTTGATCTTCATTGAATTTACAAGTCGCTTTTTCGAGCTTATGGTGATGCACAAAATCGATGTTTTTGAATGAGTAATTAATTCTGTTTTCAGACACTAATGCAATGAGGCAAAATTAATCCATTTTCTAACCTACTGCCATCAGTACGCAGAGATCAAAGCGTTTGTAAGCGGTAACATAAGCAAGTGAAGCTAATGAATACGTATAGGTATTTGGGACATATGTATAGGTAAAAGTATTTACCAGACTAGAACTCCATACATAGTACTCCTAGTTAGAGTATCTCAAAACATAAACTCACCATTTACTTGTGTCAAAAAAGCAAATAACAAATTACATTAAAAGGCATTTTAAATCAGCTGGGCAAGGAAACGTGCATTTAATTGACGCTAGCAGCAGCTTCAATCGACAACTGACAATCGATTCATGATTATATAAAATTATATTTTAAATCAAATAAAAGTTTAACACACACACAGACACACACACAAACTACACACGGGGCTCCCACCCACTTTAAGCGAAGGACGTGCAGCGCTGCGGCGCCCCAAGCAAAATTATAACGATCGTAAAGTACAGCCGCAGAAACAACAACAATAACAACAAATATACTTGCAACTGCCACAACAAAAACAATGCCAAATTAAAATTGATCATGAACAATCAAAGCGGGAAAAACAGTCGCCGCTGCCACCCAAAACAAAAAATCCAATAACAACAACAACAACAACCACAAAGTAGACATTACCCGAGGGCCCCGCTCATTGTAAGACCTCAATGGAACTAAAAACAAAAAAAAAAAATTTAAATGAAATTGAAACTGTTGCCACAAAAATTATATTAAAAGATTTTATTGCATTAAACCAGGTTAGAATGTTATGTTAACTTTGTTTATACAGCTGACTGGATCACTTTTTTTTTTTTTTTTTTGGTGTGGTTCGACTTCAATTTTTTGACTGCGTTTGGGAGATTGCAAAATGCAATTTAATAGATAGTTACCAAGTTGTAACCTGATTTGGCTCTAATAAGTGCCGTGTGTTTGGGCCAAGATATGACTGGCGCCTGTTGTCTATTTCTATATCTAGTTAGAACCCCTGAAAATTGGGCTGTGAAAACTCTTCCAATTGATTTGTCGCTCAGGAAATCGAAAGCTCCAGGCTGTTTACGATTATGCAACCAAGTTAACCGTAACGTAACTGTTCAATTTGGTAACACAAATGAAAACAATGGCCACTGAGCACGTGCAGACCTTGCCATAATTTATAAACAGACATTCAGCAAAATGGCTTACCAAAAAAAAAAAACCAAAAAACACTTGGTACTAGTACAATGAGCTACAAAGTGTAGTTAATTTTGGTGCGACAAAGATTAGATACTCTTAGGTAACAATGGATAAATAACTTCTTTTTTTTTCTACACTAACTATATAAGTTTTACTGAAATACTCTTCAAAGAGAACATTTCTGTTCTACTCTAGTATATACTTTAAAATTTCAAATATATTTTTTGACAATTTTGAATAGATAGATAGATAGATACTCTTAAGTGGTTATGTACACATATTCTTTAAAAAAAAAAAAATTATTTTTAAATATTTTAAATAAAAATCGGTCTATTATTGATATAAACCGATATTTCATTGAATTTTTAAATAATGAGTTTCTAAGTCCGTGCCGTCAAACGAAAACACCTTTTTTTTCAGTCATCCCTTTATATATGATACTAGAGGGCTCCGCCTCCTGCGTGCTTCGCACACCAACCTCCGTGCGGTCTTTTTTATTCAATTTATATCATGCAGGCCAATATTGCTCAAATTTAAAAAACATATTTATTGCGATTAATCGTTCGATGGTACAAATGGGCCCCCTAACGTCTTCTTGACTTTGAGACCAAGGTGTTCTTTTAGTATTTTACCAACCTTTCACAATCACATAATACGTAAAATTCAAATTTTGCACGCACCTTGTTGTAATTACTAACAAATGAATAATGAAATGTCAAAGTGACGCGACACTGCCGGGCTTTCAAAATAGTTTTTTTTTTTAAGTATTCAAAAATCGAATTAGATATACCATTCATAACGCCCAAAAAGTTAAATTTTCTCTATCCAAATTCTTACTCTTTTATAGATATGTATAATTATTTTCCAATTTTATATAATTTAATATCTCACATGTTTTCCTAGGAAAAACCGACATCTTAGGCTTTTTCAGAAATAGCTTCTTTTACAGAAATATGTGCATAGTAAGTGTACCACCAGGCAGCACCCGGGCCAGAAGTTAACTAAAGTGGAGAGACTTTTACATTTTGGTTCTTAGAATATGGTAAATTAGGTTCTACGGAAAAAAGTTGTGCACTTAGAACCTGTAAATAGGCTCAATAGGCCTTACTCTCTTCTTGATGGTCAGGGGCAGCGCTATAGAACTGATGTAAATATTCTATGATACGGATATATTTATAAATTTAATGGTATACAAATCAAAGGACACATTTAAACGCAAAGTTATGTTTCTTATACTAAACTTTCGACTCAACTGATAAACATCATCTTTTCGATGAGGCAGCTGTGACGTCATGGGTAAATTATTAATGTGTCAATGTAAAACTTAGAAGAGGATTAGTTAAAAATGAAATTTCAACTTATTTAAGCGAAAAAAATCCCTGATACCAAATTGATAACCAAACCAATATATACCCATAAAGAGTATACAAAAACAACAAATAAAATATCCAAACAGTAGATGATCCCAGCTGAGCGGCAATTTTCATGAGCAACAAACAGAAAAGCTGCCAAAACGCTTTTCCTATCTTGTTTCGACCATCAGCGTTAAGTTTTTTTTTTTTTTTTTTTGTTTCTGGCAATATTATTGAGATTATTATTATTACTATTATTGTTATTACGATTTGCAGTTGGTTATTTATATTAGCGCTAGTTTGGACTGACGTTGCCAATGGTCAAAAGCAAGTTTTTTCATTCCGAGCATTTGAATATTTTTAGCATCTGTTGTGGTCCTGGTGTCAGAGTTCAATCAAATGAATGGCACCCACTATGTTTAATATCTTTGATGGTTTTATTAGCCAAAGCCGAATATAATGCCGTGAAGCTATGGAGCTGATCTGGCTCATTAGCCATTGTCTTCTGAGATGAAGTTGTTTTGGCCCGATGCCGCAGTCAAATGTTTTGATCTATGCAATTTTTCTTCATATATATTTTTTTGTGTTTTATTCATTTTTGTGATTTTTTTTTACTTGGCGTTGATTTTGATTACTGATATTTGCATCGGAACTTTACTTTTATTGGTATGCAATTTGCAAATAACAAATACGCGAAAGAGTTCAAGGCTTTTATCTTTTTTTTTTTTGTATTAACAAAATTTAAAAAGTAGCTCATTGCAATAACAATGCATTACAAATTAAATCGAAGAGCTCAAGGTTAGGTCGAGACTCAAAACTGAGGCTAAGGCATTTCCTGCAGCATGTTAACATTTTTTTTTGTTGTTGGTTTTATTTGTTGGCCCACTTTTAAGATGAACAAGGAATGTTGATGATATCAAAGTCATGTCAACAGCGTGGAGTTCATTGAGTTGGTTGTGAGTGGAATTGGTAATGCCCAATTGGGCTCAATGGAGCTTTTATGAACTACATGTGAACTACTCCAATATCTGACTTTCTGTTATGCGTTGGGGGCCGAAAGAACCCAATTCAAAGATACGAATGAATCTGTTTTTCATTTTCTTAAATTTCTAAAATTTAGAATTTTTGATTTAATAAAAATTTGAAATTTAAAAATATTTAAATTTGTAATTTTTTTTCTTAGTTTTTATGATATTAACACCACTAAGGACTATTCAGTCTATGTGTGACTCTCCCCAGGGGTCAACCGGTGTAACCTATGATATTAAAATAAATAAAAAAAAAGATAAATAAAGTAATAAATTATGTATTATATAAAAAAAATATATATCTAAAAATGACAATACTGAGAATAAGTAGAACGTGGAACTGGTGACGAAGAAAGTTGTTTAGTTATATTTAAATTAAAACAAGCTCTAGGATAAAATATTTATTGTAATTTGATTATTTGATTAAATTTTGTTTTTAAAAATAATAAAAAATAATAAAAAAAAACCAATTGCTTAAAACCAAAAAAAAATTTTTTTTAAATTTTAAATTTTGTTTTAAATTTTTTTTAATAAAATTTCGAGTTTTTCATTTAAATTTGTTTTTGTATAACTTAAATTTTTTAAAAATTTGTAAATATTTTTTTTTTTAATTTTAAAATTTTTGTCATAAATTAGTTTTATAAAATTTTGATTTTTTTTCAATTTCGATTAAACAATTAAAAAAATAATTTTTCATTGATATTAAAATTTTCGGTTTAAGTTAGATTTTATAAAATTTTGATTTTTTTTAATTTGCTTTAAACATTTTTAAATAATTTTTTTTTTTATATTTTAAAATTCAATAGTGAAGTCAACTTCTCTCAAAAATTGTAGTCATTACATTTTATGCACGTGAAATCGGCAGCTCATATAAATTTGGTAGTTTGCATATTTTAGTGAGTTTTTTAAAAATGTATAATTGGATCTTTTATTTAAAAAAAAATTGTTCAAGTATCTTTATTCACTTAGGGGCCATATCCAAATTACTTGACCCAATTTTTACTATTTTTTAACCCCCAACCGGCTCTTTGAGGTTTATTTATATACCATCAATTACTCTACACTTTTCTAGTAAAATGATCAGCATCTAAATTTTGATAATGAAGTTATTCCCATTGACATCTCCAGCATTCCGATAAGAATTATGTCAACAGCTGTTAACTTTTTCTTTTCAAATAAATGTCACCCTTATTACATAACATTACATTGTAATAACTCAAAGTGTTAAATGTTAATAAACTTGCTAAAAAATAAACAAGCACAACAACAAAACCTCGAAGTCAGCCCACAGTTTTGGGCACAACAAAATGCAACAACAATGAAATGAAACCCTGAACCCTTTTTGACCAGCGGTGGATGGGATGCAATTAACTCCTACCAAGTGGCACGGTAATTACAACAAAGTGTGTCAACAACGACAATTACAAAGTGCACAAGTGAAAAGTTATGAAAATCCAAAGGGGTTGAAGGCGCCGCCAAAAGTAAATAGAATTAAATGCTCAACAATGGCTGGGCGAGTAGGGTGTGCCACCCCTGGGTTGGGGTTAGTGGCAACCACGAACTAGCAACAGCAAGCAACTTAATTAATGAGGCAACGTGTGCAACACTTGGTGGACAGACTTAAATGCAGGCGGCGCCTGGCAACGAGTGGGTCATAAAAAGCATGGTATAGTGCCACCCACTGCAAGCTGAGTTATGAGTAAACCCCAAAAATGGTCAGGTCTTCATAGCTATGGCTTTGCATCTAATCATTATGAGTTGCATCGGAAATTATGAGTGCGTTGGCTCATTGACAACGTTATGTGGCATAAACAACTGGCGGCGTGTGAAAAATCAGCTTGAAAGGATGCCGCCACCAGCAGTTTGGCTTTTGCGACATGGTATGGTATGGTATGGTATCTTCTATCTACTAAAGACGCTAAGAGACATACGCATACGGAAGCGTAGGGAGGTTGATGAGTAATTGGGGATGGCAAAGCAGTGAAAATATGAGGCATTTGGGCTGTGACTGACTGGTTCGTGAGAAACTATACTTTGAGTCACGGTCTGGGGCAGAAGTCCGTTGAACTACAAACTAGCAGCCATATAATCGTTACAACAGACATCTTCTTCGTCACCCTATATGCCCTACAGATAAGAAGGCTCAAAAGGAAGTTTTTTGGCGACCTTCTCCCTATTCCAGTGCCGAATACATTCCCGTACTAGGTAATTTTAAATACAGGACTCTTTGGTCTGTTTTAAGCAGACTCTTTTCGGCCTCCTACCAAGTTTTCCAAAATATAGTCACAGTTTTCCAATTCCCGGAAGAATGTTGGTGGAGAACTCCATTTGTAGCGCAATTTCTATTATTTTTTTGTGGTCCCTAAGATCTTGTATGCCATCGTGTTGTCTTGCTGGAAAATAACTTTTGTTAATACCAGCAACAATCCCATCCAAAAGCTGGGAATAATAAGCCCCGGTTATTGATTGTCTTATTCCAGCTCCATAAAAATATATCCATCCAAAACAAACCTTTCCGATTGCCTTATTGACTGAGCGACCAACATTGGAGCTCTCCGACATCAATTCACCGAAAGAAATGTAAGTAGACTGCTTCAACTGCTCCCTAATGTTTTGTAGCCCCAGCCGCTTACTTTTCTGGCTACCCTCGTCTATACCTATACCATAGTGCACACACATATACACGTGCCACAGCCTGACGCACTAAATCATCGCCAAATGCTTATGATTACCGGCTCCCCCCTCTCTCTCTCTCAGCAAAGCGTACTATATCTGACACGCTCACTTTATGCGGGTCCCCTGTTGTTTTTGTTGTTGTTGCTGTTGGTTTGCTCTCTCACTCAGATTACATTAGCAGGCGAGCTAAGCGCATCGCACGAAGAGTTTTTCGGTAACTGACAGCTGGACTAAGATCGGTCGACTAAAAATATACTACCTTATAAGTATTTCATATACTGGGTACTTATATACTAAGAATGAATGTTTTTTTGGTTTTTTAATTGGAAACATTTGAAAGCTATTGTTGGGTTCTGTTCAACACTTGTTGGCAGCGATCATTGCCTTAGGTAGTCCACAGTAGTCTAGAGGGGGCCCAATGACAGGGACTTACTTAGTTAAGTCTGGATAAAAAACAAAGGAGATTTTGTTTGGGTTTTTTGTTACAGTCAACATGTGTGAGCTGTGACAGTGAAATATAATCATCCTTAACTTAATCAAGATGACAAAAAAAATATAACACTTATGTTAGTCATTGATGATGGGATGGGGATGTAAACTGATTTTCAATACTTTGGATTCAAACTCGATTTTAACAAAAATCGGTTATGACCCCTACAATAACTTTGTTTTCAATAACGCCGACATGGCGTCTAAAAAAGAACGACTAAAACACAAAAAGTCAGGCCTCCCGCCGAATTCACGAAATGCAAATAACACGCTAATAATCTGGGGTGCATAGTGTCTGGAATAATCCTTCCATGCAAAAAATTGGGAGGTATTCAACAAATAACGTGTAATGAAATAATTGTAAAAGGAATGGATTATAGCCGGGGCCGTAGAGAGAAAATCCAGGCCCGGGGGTAAAAATGTACTGGCCCCTCTATTACACCTTTAGCTAGAATCATTGTGTTATGTAAGAACGTCAATAGAAAAAAATCTTTTCCACAATCTAGGAAATAGCGTGAAAAAAAATATCCATCTAAAAAAAAAAACTGAAAATTTTATTACGAAAGTTTCGAACTCCGGACAGTGGATCCCCTGCTAAAAGACTACAGTTCATTTTTTTGCACTATAATTTGGGAGTTTGTCCGGCTTGAAAAATTTTTTGCACTAAAATTTTTGATTTTATCATGCGAAACACTTTTACGGATAATAAGCATCCTCTGATAAAATTTTCTATCTGTTACACTAATATTCTCTGAGATCCTAATGTTATTACGGACGGACAACAGACATTGCTGTATCAACATGGCTGTTCATGCTACTATAGATTATATTATATAACGTACAGTGTATAAATATAGTATAGGGTGGGCCATCTGTTGGTTTGGTTGTTAAACACTCATAATTCGGAACATACCCGTCCAGAGTAGATGCTCTTCGACAAATGTTCAAAACTACTAAATTTAGTCATGGATTTTTTAACAGTCGAACAACGCGTAAAGTGGTACAGGCGTACTATGAAAATTATTGTTCAGTGAAAAAACATAGTTGAGACCAGTGTCGAAGAGTCGCCGGCAACATCGACGCGCCATGCTCGGACCACTTTGCGTCGATTTTTTTATGCGGATCTGCATTTACACGCTTACAAGATTGATGTAACAATTGAAGCCCACGGACCATTATCAGCGTCGCTTATTCGTTCAATGGATGGGAGAACAGCCAGATGAGTTGTCGTCAAAAAAAAGTCATTGAAAATTACGATGTTCGCATATGTGCCTGAAGAGCCAGCCGTAGCGACTGTTTGAACGAAATTATTTTTCATACATAAATGAGTAGTTTTATGCAAAATATACGAATAAAATGCAATTAACAAACGAACAAACAGATGGCCCACCCTGTATAAGGTGTACAAATAAGTTCTTCTGAAAGATCGATACAAAGCGTTTTATATTCAGCATTGCCCCTTTCTAGCCATTACTTTTTCAATCCCTCTGGAGCATTCGGATAACACGCCGATGGAAGTCTTCAACATTAGCGACTGTTTAAAGTTTGACAACATTTTTGGTATCTTCATATCTCCATTGACCGAAGCAAATTATGATCGTAAGGAGAACTGTCTGCTGAATACGGCATGTAGGGTATGATTTCCTAGTTAAGTAATTCCAAATAGGTTTTGACCAGCGACTCTAAATCTGGACGAGCAATGTCATGTGGGGGAATAATTTTGTTGGAGTTTGTTTGGAGTTGTAATAGAGGCTTGTTTCCTTCAGTCCTCAATCTCATTAACTGCCTTCTGTAGAAAGCTCAAGTAAGGATTTCGCGATGTTTTAATTAGCTTTTTTCTAATAACAGTTTTGAGCATGGTCGCCGAAAGAAAAGTACGAGCCCATGGAAGATCTTCGTCGGGTGCCGCCTTTTTTCCAAATTATGTGCATGTTTGTTATTTTTTTCAAATCTAGGTGCTTAACGCTTTTTCCAAATCTAGGTGACCCTTAGGAAACTCCGTGGCCGGAAGAGTCTTCCCATTTTTCGACAGGCCCGTGTAAAAGAACTATTTTTCTGGAGCAAATCCCTCCGTTCAGCCCCAATTTTTGTAATATATTATATGGCTATTTTGTCATTTGCTTTTGGATAAATTGAAAAATTGGCCAAGATCTGCTATTTATCTTGTAATGCATTGATAAATCAATAAAATAATATTACCAACTACGTAAGTTTTCATAAATAGTATGTATACATATATAACTTAATTTTTTGTGAACAAAAAAATTACTCATATATTTTGTTTAGTATTATCTCATAAAAGATTAAGCATCGAAATCATAAAAACCCGAAAATAGTTTTATAGTCCGTTGAGCATTGCGCACCATTATTTGCACCGTAAATAGTTTATTAATTTTTATTTTTTTTTTTGGTCCCCCAAGAACATGTTTTTTCAATATTTCCACACTTCGTTGCGGCTATAAAGCCCAAAGCTGGCCCATTAAATGGCCATTGTGATACTGTCTATATATTTACTTTACACAAACATATCGTATCTATGGAGAAAAAAAAGGCTTTTAATTTTTTGGTATTTGTGCCCCATATTAACATGTTTATCGCAGCTTAAGAGGGCCAAGTGTTATGTTATGTTTTGTTAGCTGCAAAATAAAGCCGTAATCGCTGAAATTGGCTTAAATGTACATAAAAATTGTAGGACCCAAACTTTTGCTAAACAATATATAAAAATAATAATAAAAATACACAACTTTTATGATGGCCACAGACAGTAAGCGGGAATAAATGTAACAAACACATTCAAGTGCAATAAAAGTTGTTGGAATGGTTGGGGGATATGCCCCGACCGCACAGGGTTGCATATAAAAAAAATATGTATGAGTAGCGAGTGGTTGGGTGACCGACAGGGGAATACACTGCAGCGAGTTTTTCTAAGAAAAAAATTATGCCTTGAAAATATGAGTAATATTCAAGAAAAAGCGTTTTAGCAGTAGGATTTAGGAAAATCGACATTTCGTTGTTTATAAGGCTCACATGAGACTCGATAGCTTAGTTTTATTGTAACCAGGAGAAATATTGTTGGAGTTCATAGCAGAGTGCACTTCAATTAGTTAGATTTCGTTCAAATCTTGTCAAGCTTTTATACGATCTAGTTTCAGGAATAGGTCATAGTGAAATCAATGTATTGTTGTTTATAAGGCTCACGTGAGACTACATATCTGATTGTTATTGGAGTCAAGAGAAATATTGTTGGCGTTTATAGAAAAGGTCTAATTGCAGTATGGTTTTGCAAAATCGACGTTTAATTGCTCATAAGGCTCACATGAGACGGCATAACTTTTTGTTATTGAAACCAAGAGGTATATTGCTGACGTTTATAGAGAAGTTTGTAAGTTTTCGTCTAAATCTTACGACGATTTTCTTCGATCTTCTGTTTTAAGCAGCAAGATGTGTCAGATTTCTGGTGGCTAGTATGGATGGTGTAGTGTGGGTGATGTAACATTCTCCTATGGTGAAAATCGACAGTTATAGGTTATAAGCACGTTGCCAAGAATGGCAACAGTTTTGGTAAAATTTGATTTGTGATCGAAGGATAGACGAACATGCCGCAATCGCTACGCAAGGTAATGAAAAACAAGTTCATAAGGCTTAACACACCTTCTACTATTTTCGCAAATCTATAATACTTCTAAATCAATTTTTACAGGGTATCCAACAAAAAAAAGAATGGCCCCAATGCTTTGATTGCATTTGAAGAAATCAATTTAATCGCATTTAATGCCACATGAGTGGAATCAGAACGGATTTGGAAACAGCAGCCAAACAAAGCCAAGATAAAATAAAACTACCATAATTTCTCAGGTTGCCCCAAAAATTATGGGGAGTCTAACAAATACTAAGTATAGAAATTCAAGCGAGCGAGTTAAATGTGATGCTTTCCAGGGAATTGATTTAATATTATTGTCACATGTGCAACATCACCGCCACACACTGCCACAGTGCTACCCAACTGAGCGTGTGGCATATGGCGACGGCACCTTGCCAACCCTATACCATTCATTGCTGCTGCAACACCTACTAATTAGTTGTTGCACCAAGACCGGGCTAGATATTTATGCCCCGTTGGTGTCACTCGCTGCTCACTTCGCACATAAAACTCCAAGAGATTCTGTAACTTTGATGCAGTGCAGCAAATACACAGCTGCAGCTGCGTGTGATAAAACTTGAAATTAGGCGTGTAAAGTGCATTTTGAAACGATTAACTGCCTGCATTAGCGTCCAAGTTTAGACCTAGTCTGGAGAGCACTACGGACGTAGTGGGTGGGGCAACAACGTCTAGCAAACAAATTGCCAAAGAACTAAGCAAGAAAATCGTTTGTATGCACTGCTAATATGAAAATGAAGCTAGGCTTAAAGCAAAGTTTGCACTGCTTTGTCTAGGATGAGAGAGTATATTAACTCTAAGCTGATACTTGTAACATTTTGGTACTGAAAACATAGATAAAGCTTTTCAAAATTTAGTCTCTTAAAGTAAAACTCGAGTCCCAGATATTTCCCTTGATCATCACCATTTGTTGGTCTGTACTTTCTAGTTGCTAGTTGCCGCTGCTGTATACCCAGTTTGATTATTTTTTTTTTTTTTTGTAGTAATCTCTAAGCTTTAGTTTAAATATTAAACAAGAACTGTATTATTTCTTTTGTTGATGCTTATAAGCCACAACTTTTGCAGTAAGCTAAAAGTGTAACATTTTGCTTATTTCAGCTTACAGTTCACAACACGTTAACGTACTAAGTGCATTAAGACGAAACTTTTTCAAGCGTATTTAATCATTTTATTATTTATTGCTTATTTCTCAATTTCTTAGAACGAAATGGGTTTTTCGAGATTTTCAATCATTTGTATTTATAATTTAAACAATATGATTTAGTTAGTTAGTTAGTTATTTGCTTTATTTATATAATTTATACATTTTGCTTAAAGCTAGCTAGTATTTACATTTACAGAGTTAGATATTTATCTTTTCAACTGAAACATTTAATTTTACATAATGAATAAATATTTTAAGGGTATTATCGTTATACAGTCAAGGAAAGTGAAAACAAAACCTTGGTAAAGAAGGAAAAAAAGAAAAAGGTGTATAAATTTACTGAAAACTATTTAAAGGTCTTGATTTTCATTGATTTTTAGATTAAATTTTCTTTTTGCACGAGATATATGTTTATCAATCATGTCAATATTAGCTTGTAAATGTAAATATTTTGTTGGATAGTCATGAGGGAGGTTCAATATCATCTTCAATATTTTGTTTTGAGCTGTTTGTAGTTTTTTTTAAATGAGTTTTAGAACAGCTTCCCCATACATCACAGCCATATAATATAAACGGAAAGAAAATTGTTTTATAGATAATAAGTTTGTTATCCATAGAAAGTTTTGATTTTCTGTTAATGAATGGATATAGAATTCGTATTGTAATATTTACAAAGTAAAATTAAATTATGTTTTTGAGATTAGTCATTCTAACTTCTAGGCAAACAATAATTGAAATTTGTGTACTATTTTACTTATTTGTGCTTACAATTCATAACATGTTTAAGAACATTAACGCAGTACATTATTTTTTTAGTTTATTTATTTATTTAATGAAGATTAAATTAAGTAAGCCTACAAAACTAACTTAACATAAAGGAAGCACAGGCAGCAAAAGGCCTTCGGCACCCATTATTAATTTCTTTTAACGGAATGGTTTTTTCCTATTTGAAAAAGTTTTAGCTTTTATTTTTGGTAACGTCACGCCAATCAATACAAATAGGGCTACTTGATTTCTATGAAGTGCTTTTTAAAATCTTAGCTTTTTCCGTTTATTTGCAATGCTTTGACGTACAAAGGGGCTGTGTACCCAAATTACGTGACCCACTTTTTACAAATTTTGGACTTTCCCCCCCCAAGTTGTCACGTAGTCATTGATTTCAAAAAAAAAAAAAACGGGACATTTCCGAAGAGCTTAAATGGGGTCTTTAAGTGCGTATAACGCCATGTTGTTAAATGTCAGACTTTTCTGCGTCTTAAGCCTCTATAATCGAATTATATGCAAAAACCAAGCAAACTATTTGTTAGTTTTTGTTCTATTCGACCAATAATAAAGAAATTAAAGGGCACATCAATTTCGGTGCAATATTTTATTTTGTATATTTGGCCACACTGATGAATGCCCTGCTAAATGCAAAACGAAGACGTGAAATGCTCAAAAGAGAGCTCGCCTGATCGCCCGAATGTATCACGATGGATTTATAGTTTAGTATGCACGATCAATCAAAAATCGTGAAATGCGCTAACGCAGTCAAGAGTTTTTTTTATTTTGTATTATATTTTCTTGGACCTACACACACACACACACAGACACCCACAGAACTTGGCTAAAAACATTGTCTGTGTAACAGTAAACGATGCGCTCTAACTGTCCATATTAAAAGAAAGTCGCCGATGAAGTCAACTTTTGGTATAGACAGAGCGTTGCCAATAAGAATTATTACACCTGATTTGAATCTGCTGCCTCTGTCGCCGCTGCCGCTGCCGCAGCTGCTGCCGCTGCTGACGTAGCGGTGCGGCCACATGAACTTGACCACAAAACGCCCACGTACTTGTGGGTGGGTCGCACTTTTTGGGGTCTAGCACTTAGAACCCGCTGCCAGCCTGCATACACAGTTAGTTAGTTGGCCAGAGAGTTTGGAACGAGCTTCTGCTTACAGTTAGTTGGTGGTAGTTGCATTTATTAACATTTTGACTTTGTGACCAATATACCGAGAAGCCGCATCCAACTTTAACTTCCAGATACTTTTTTTTTGGTTCGGTTGGTTTGGCTTTGGTAGGCGTACTTAATCGATCGCTTGTTGATAGGCAAATTGGCAAAAATTGTGCATAACCTGTTTCGTTAGCTGCTCTGGGTACATGGTAGTTGTTGGGATTGTGCAGCGGATGGGTGGTTGGCTGGTTGGTAGGTGTACTAAAGAAATAGACGTTTTCTTGTGGAAATTCGTGATGCGCTGCAACAACATTCATTTCAAGAGTCTGCTATGGTTTAGTTTAGTTCTTGAGCTAAGCTACAGCTCCGGCTCCAAGCTTGGCCTGTTCGCTTGGGTCCACTGGGTGATTTTTATCTTAAGCTGTACGGAACAATTTTTAGGGCTTCGTTGCAAGTCATTTACATTTGCCGCTACGCTGCTGTGGAATTGTGGAATTGGATTTGTGCGACCCAAAATGCTGTACACATTGTCCTTAACGTCCAAGACGTCGTCGTCGTCGTCTAACTCTGACAGTTTGAGCATTGCAAAGTGATCGTTAAATCACGAATATTTAATTGTCTTCATCACCTGAGGGTGGTTGAAATTAGTTTGGACTTGCTTTTAACATTTCTTCTTGTTGGCCTGGTAATGGCTTGTAATGGTTTCAACTTTCAGTGCGGCGATTTGCCATTACTACATGGCCGCGTCTGGACTAGTGCAGGCATCTTGGAGGGCATAGTTTGCAGCACTATACGTAGCAGGGTGACTGTCAGCGGTCTTAAACTTGAGCGAAATGCGGCGCATTAGCGTAAAAATTGCATGCATAGATTCGACTTTAATGAGTGGTGTACCCAAAAGTCTACCCATGGAGTACAAGAGCATTAAGTGCTAATTTTATAGTGATTGAAAATCAAACTATGTCTGAGGTCAAGGCATGGCACTGAGGTGTGATTGATGAACTTTGCCTAAAAAAAAACACTCAGATGACTCGTTAGTGTGATTTAAGTTAATTGAATATTTATTCTAACAGCAAGTTAAGGGAAATCATTTTTTAAAGGCTTTAAAGTGAATTTCCCTTAAGTTTGTAGCTAATTTTAATATGTCCTGCAATTAATGTTATTTTAGAAAAAACTGCGTGGTTGAGAACATCACCAACGTTGTTGAGCTTTTAAAAGCGGTAGAGCTATGAAAATAACTTCTAAAATGTTTACCAACTGCCCCACTGAGATTAATGACATTGTAGAGATATGAAGCTGAACGACGTCACCAACTATAATTTTCAGACTAATTCTCAATTGCACTGTGCAGACATTCGGTTAAACAAAATCGTCCATGATTTTTGACTTTGAAGAAGTCCACGGCTGAATAAAATTGTATACTAATTTAAATTTTTAACAATACATTGTGCGTATTGAAAGCATTTTGACGTCACCAACCAATGGCGCATCCATGGGGGGTTTTCGGGTCTGGAAGCCAAACGCATTCTTACTTGCCCCTGGAAAACAAATTCGTCCATGGCTGAAAAAATGTAAAAATTTATCTTTTTTAAAATACGAACGTTGGAAGTTGTATGACGTCACCAACAATGCAGAGCTGCAACATCTAAATTTATTTTAAATTGTTCCAATAGAGGCATTTTGGTTTATCAAGTCACCTATAGCTGAACAAAAATGCACAATTGTTCACTTTTAAAAATTTAGTGCGAAGATTGCAATTCAATGACGTTTTGATGAAGAACTATAAAATCCTTACTCTTTTCCAAATGTCCCAGTGAAAAGTCTTGGAATATACGTTTATGGCCTTTTTAATAATGAAATGATCGGACTGGCAAATAAATGACTTCAACTATGATAAAGAGTTATAACGTCTAGGCTTATTCTCTATTGGCCTAGTGAAGGAACTTTGGATTATTAAGTTGCCTATTTTTAAATAAATTTCTGTATTTTAAATTTTTAATATATAATAATTTGTTTTTTAAATAAAGTTTGGAAATGTATGACGTCACCAACGATGTAAAGTTAACATCTTAAACTTTTTCAATTCAATGGAGGTTTTGGTTGATTTTGGTAAAAAAATACACATTCTTAATTTTATCCATGCAGTGCGGGTGTTGGAAGTTAGTGACGTCACTTACGATGTATAACCCCAAAATCTTTACTCTTGCCCAAATGTCCCAGTGAAGAATTCTAATAAGGTCACCTAAAAGGCAGAACTATATTGTCTTTCTCAGATCTACGTTCGTTACTTTGGCAGCGCCAAATAGTGGATAAGGTTAAAACGCCTAAAACTTTTAATTTAGAAATCAAAAAACTCCCTTACAGGAAGACGGCCTTTAGAAATAAAAAATTTTTATTTTGTATGATTTCTGACCAGTTCATATGAACTTTTTCATTAGTGGGAATCGAAATCCGGGACATTTATATTTATATTCAGTTACAGTTTATGAAGGCATATTAACCATTCGGACTCGCAGGAAGATTTGTAAAACATCTTATTTCGGAATGATTTTCATAACCCCTATTGGCACTACAGTTCATATGGGGCTTTTCACCAGTTGGAAACGGAATCCGTGACATATCTGAATTCTTTTTTTGCCAATAACAATTAATATTCAAGTTACAGTCCATGCAGTCATTTCTAACAGTCGATATCGCAGGAAGATTTGTTAAACAAACATCTTATTTCAGAGTGATTTTGTTAATCTTCAGTGCCACTACAGTTCGTATATATTTTTTATTTTTTTCACCACTTGGAATCGAAATCCGGAACAGATGTGATTCTACTTTTTGCCTATAACATGTATGGTAGTAATTTCGACCAATCGAATTTTTAGGAAGATCTCACTCCAGCGTGATTTTGTTAGCCCCCAATGACACTACAACGCATAAAGTCTTTTCCAAGAAGCGGAATAAAAATGGGGAACATAGCTGATTACGCTATTTACCCATCATAATTAATATTTAAGTGACAGTTCATATAGTCATTTCGATTAGTCGGACATGGAATCAGAATCCGGAACAGACCCTTTTATTAAATTTGTATTATTTACATTTTTACATTTTTTAACAAAAAAGTTACAACCAGATTGAAGCACTAAGGCATCTACCATAAGAACTTTAATAGAACTATTCATCCATATGAACACATCAAATTTTCCCATATAACCTCCTATCATAAGTTACTTTAGAGTCTCTCTGTATTATGGCCACACCTAAAACAATCTGAGTATGAGTTATGGTATGTTCTGCATGAGCAACTTGCTGTGCTTCCCACGCACTATGGCATGATTTTCTCCGAGTGTTTTACTACCTTTTAGACACTTGAAACTGGTCAGACCCATAAACAATTAACATTTAACGCCATTTGACAAGACTTGGGTGGGTTTTTGAGGGTCGTGACACAAAATCACACAGTGACTAAACAGTTATCAATTATTACGATCCACTGATGATGATGATGATGAACGTCAATATTGGGAATTGCAGTCAATGCAAACAAAGTTCTAATGGATGAGCGTGTGAGTTTGTTCTCAGCGGCAGGAAGTGCCATGCTTCATTGAGCATATGTGTCTCTGCGCTCTGCCCGGGGGTGGTGCTTCCTATTATTGTAACTGTGACAATGACATTTAACATATTGCAACAACAAATGTTCCCACAATGGTCAAATCACCAAAAGCTGAAAAAAACAACTTTGCTAGGGTGGGAGTCAGAGAGTCTGCCAGTATTTGCCAAAATTCCAACTTATTTTGCTGATTGGGTTACCCAAAAACTGTTGTCGCTGCTACCAGCTAGAAATTAAATTAAGCCAAATTAAATAGCAACATTTTGTTGCATGAGGGTGTCTTCCATCAAGCCGAACTTCACTCATGCAACGTCAGTGTGCAACGGCCGCTCCATTAATGAGCGACAAACTCTATGCTGATAATATTATTTACTTGACATGTGACGACATTGGGCCAGTGCAACTTGGAGTAATTGCTGGCTGGCCACACAGTCAAAGTCAATGAGAGTGTTGCGAAGAGAGGGTTGTCGTAACGTCATGGTTGCCTGCACACCCTCAACAGTCTCAACCCCTCTGGGATTACGCCGTGAATAGGACGACATTTGACATACGTTTTGAGCAACGTTCAATTCTTAATATGTGACACGTGACCCATACTTTGCACGTTCCACCTTCCTGCATGCGCGTGCAGTGTACCAGATCCCGCTCATGCAGGTCCTGCCGGGTTTAAAGTGCGGGCTTCTTTTTTTTTTTAAAGCGCCTCGTGCACTGAGCACGCTCGTCTGCTTTCCGGTTTGACTTGTTGTACTTGGACACGCGCAACTGCAATGTTATCGCTGCTGCGCTACTTGGGATGACCAGCGTGTCAGGAGGCCACATGTTGGCCATGTTTGTTGGGTGGGTGGTTGGTTTGGTACTAGGCGCAAGGGTTGGCGGCATGTGTGCCACATGGGGGTGCAACAAGGCTTTTGAGCTTTGCCGACATTATCAACAATCTCCAATTAGCTGCTGTAGTTAAAGCCGGAAGCGCACTTCTCTGCGCTTCTCATAAATCAGCACAGTGCTCTCTCAACCTATCTCTAGGTCTCTCACAAATTGCTGCAGTTTATTCCAATGACAGTATCAAAATATTGACCTGATTGACCCAGTCAATGGGCGCAACACAATCACAACAACAGCCTGGAGCATCACAACAATGCGAGAAAAAATTATCGCAACTACAACTAGGAAATTCAAGATGTAAACACTGAGAGAAAAATCGTTGAACATTTTGCTTCAAACCAGCAGATTTGGAATATTAAAACTGGATGCGGATAGAATTTTCTAAGAACAACGAAGAACTCGAGAACCAAGCGTCCTTTGGGTATGGGAAATTTAAATGTAAATGTAGGTAAAAGAGATGGGATAGGGGCGGGAATTCCCAGGGTCCCGAAGAATAGCACAACTCAATTCAAGTAGAATAGTCTAGTTTTTAAGGAAAAGTGAAGAACTCAAGAACCAAACGCCTTTTGAGACGGGAACTCAAAATGAAAAGGTAATTAAAAGAGATGGGATCGGGACGGGAGTTCCGAGGGTCTAGTTTTTGGTGAAAAGTGAAGAACTCGAGAACCAAACGCTTTTTGGAGACGGGAACTTAAAATTTAAAGTTAGTTAACAGAGACGACGGGAACTTAAAATGTAAAGTTAGTTAATAGAGATGCGATCGGGACGGGAATTCCGAGGGTCCCGAAGAGTAATAAAACTCAATTCAAGTAGAATATGCTAATTTTTAGTAAAAAGTTAAGAATTCGTGAGCTAAAAGTCCTTTGAGTATAGTAAATAAAAAGGTGAAGAGAATGGAGATGGGATCGAGACGGGTATTCCATGGGTCACAAAAAAGCTGAAAGGCGGAATAGAGAATTTTTTTAAATAACTGCCTCGTACTCAAATTTTCTTTTTCAATTGATTATCATTTTTGCAACTAGAGTTTTTTTTGTAGGTACTTGTAGAATTTGTGACGTCAGGCACTTATTGGTATCCAGATCTCAAGCTCTTTTGGTCACCGACATCTAGATGTTGCTTTGGTCAGACGAAACGTTACCCCAGTCGCAACTGATCATCAGTTTATTAGGAGCAACCTATGATCTTCACCTCAAACCCCACTTTTTTCTCACTGTGCAAGGATAATAATGTTTGTAAATTTTGACCAAAAATTTTCAACTTAAGTTGCCGCATCGTGCACAAACTTGCCAGATCGTTGCACGTTTCTGTTGCAGTTGTTGTTGTTTTTGTAGAAAATTGCCATACAAATTAAGTGATTTGCTATTGACATTTCCGCGCAGCGTCAAGTGAGATCAGTCCCAGCAGCCAGCGCTCTAAGCCTTGAACGAAGCACGCGCGTGAATAATGAAGTGCCAAGATCGCTTATAGTCTCAGCGAGAGAGGGAGACGACTCCAACTGGCCACAGCTGCAGCAGCATCTTCTATTTGATGTACTCCAACCAATTTCACACAATTCACATTGACCCAGCGCATGTACAGCACACTATGCTTGGGCTTGACCCTGGCTCAGGTTCACAATTTCTCGTCCATAATGAAGCTCATCATGGACAGGCACACGCTCTGTTGCAGATCTGGTGCGCGGTAAGGGAGCGGGGGCATTCACAATCGATTTTAATTTGTTTAACTTGTGCATCAATTTCTGCAGTATATTTCGCTTCATCTCTCTCACCCTGTAAGTCTTTCCCACTCTGTGTCCGCCATTGTGCATAAATTACTGACACTTGTCTCCATTAAAAATGAAGGTGATTCAACTGTCATTCCATAGCCCTGACTTCAGTCACAGTCACGGCATCCATTTCACTTCGACGTAGTCGTAGTACCTCCGCCATTGGACCACGTAGTCACATCAATCTTTGGTCATTTTCATGTAATTGTCTGATATCTGTAGTAGTTTTTTGTTGTTCGCTGCAATTGACAGGTAATCTTTGTTAGCTCGCATTTGTGGTGGTTTGAATGTGCAGGCTTTTATATAAGTTTCTTTTTAATTGAGTCGAGGTTGGTGAGTGGGTTTCTATTTAATCATATGATGTCTTGTATTTTGCTTTTGTTTAAATGTTTTTGTGGTTTATTGAAGGAGTTTTTTACTAAGAAACGGATGTGTGTTGAAAATTACCAAAGCTGAGATGATCTTCCGTTTGGAAAGGCAATTTATATGTAAGCTGTTATATGGGGGTATGTATTTTTTACCTGAAACAAATAACAAGCCCAGCCAAGGGCAGAAAGTTTCGAATTCTGCGTGATAGTGGTGTACATAAAGTGATATACAAAAATATTAGAATTTATCTAAGAATAATATATAAGGAACAATATTTGGCAGCAAAACTCCCTTATTCTCCAAGAGGTTTACCATAGTTATCTAGCACCATCATCCATAAAAGGAATCATTATTCCAAAATTGTTGCTCAGAAAAATTATATTAAACGTTCATACCTACCCCTAGATGGTAAAATTTTTCATCACTTGGTATCCCCAAAAAAAATATGCTGTCTGTTTTGGTGGGAATTTTGTATAAAAATCTTTCGTATAAAGAAAACGGGTTAAACAAATCTTTGAGAAAACAAATTTCACGTCTTTTAGGATTTAAAATTATTTTTTTTTCTACCCTGTGCCTTAAGCTATGGGGCTATCTTTTCTTTGTGTAAATGCATGAAACATAGATATGGAGACATTATACACCTTCCCAAGTAACCTCCGATACGGTCAGGAGGTCTGCATGAATACCTATACCTTGGAGAATATTATATAAGAGTTAAGATAACCAATCTTGACAAACACCTCTTGATATGTTCCGCCACATGAAGAATACTTTAGTTTCGTACTGCAACGTCAACTTCCAGATTAAAATTTCGAATACTTTATATATTCAATACAATGAATTAATATGCAAAAATCTGAATCACCCAGAATTAGATTTAAATTAAATTTTATGTCTTATTTTTTTTACACACTAAAACATATTTATTTTGGGGGACTTCTCAAAATCGAGCTACAATTCTTCAAGATTCAAGTCTCTAAGAATTAACTTCTTGAATAGAATAGAAGATTCAACAGGGCCGTAGAGAGAAAATCCGGGCCCGGGGTGGAAAATGTACCGGCCCCTCTATTACACGTTTTTTGAATTACGACAGTACGACAGTAATTACACCGGGCCCCTGAGAAAACTCCGGGCCCGGGGGGAATCCCTCCCTTCCCACCCCCCTCTTGACGGGCCTGAGATTCAGGAATACATTTTTTACTAAAATCATCTTAAGTGACTCATAAGATGGTCGGATATAAGTCAGTTACAAGCAAATTATGCCTAGAACGCGGTAAAATAAAGCCGATCTATTTTTAAGTTCAAATTAGCTCAAGACAAGTCAGTCTACGAATTTTCGTTCTCTATTATTTTTGAATTGAAAACAAAACACCATCGATCTCAGTATTAAAATTTAGCACTCTTAAATTGAGTACAAAATTATGAGTATTGAAACTATTATTTTTCCTTAAGTGTAGTTGTTCTTAAAATCCTACTTAAATCCTACTTACCTAAAATCAAGTTCTTTTTTTTTTGTAAAGTCATAACAAATATTCTCAAATAGAGCTCTTGAAATAAGAATTTTAGTCTCAATAATAGAAAAATTTCTTTCACTGATTTGTAAAATAATTTTTTCTTGCAACTCATCTACAATCAAGTTCTTTTGTTTAAAAAAATCATAACAAAAATTCTAAAATAAAGAATTTATGACAAAAAACTTACTTGCATACGCAGATGACATCGACCTTATTGCCAGAACGGTGACAGATTTACAGAAAAGCTTCCTGATATTGGATGAAGTAGCTATGAAGGTCGGCCTGAGAGTCAATGGATCAAAAACAAAGCTGATGATGGTCACAAGAGTGCAAAGAGGACGAGACCGATTTGTTTTAACTTTTCAAGTTGGCTCGTACAATTTTGATGTGGTTAAAGAGTTCACATATCTGGGCATATCTCGCTATTAACGAGAACTATATATCGAAAGAAGTCGACAATAGACTGCTAGTTGCAAACAAATGCTACTATAGCCTTTTCAAGCACCTAAAAAGCCAAGTACTTAACTCTCAGACAAAAATTAGAATATGCCAAACCATAATCGCACCAGTGTTAACATACGGCAGTGAAACCTGGGCTTTGAACAAAAACGACATGGAAAAACTGAGAATTTTTGAAAGGAAAGTGCTACGCAGAATATATGGAGCAGTCAACGAAAGGGGATCTGGCGAAATGGGTACAATGACGAGTTAATGGCGTTGTCCTATAAAGACTCATATATTGTAACCAAAATACAAATCGAAAGATTAAGACTTGCGGGCCACATTATAAGAGCGGACAGCGGTCACCCAGCACAAAACATACTATTCGCTAGATGCTATCAGAACCGCGCAAGAAGAAGGCCTAGGCTTAGATGGATTGATTGTGTAGATAGTGATGCAGAAGAGCTAAACGTGAGAAATTGGAGGACGGTGGCGAAAAGAAAGGACGAATGGAGGCAAATACTTAAGCAGGCGAAGACCCAGCACGGGCAGTACAGCCAACAATGATGATGATGACAAAAAAAAAAATCGCTCTTCAACCACGAATTTTAGTCTCAGTAAGAGAAAAATCCCTTTTGCATTTTAATTCTGAGCGCAAAATTCTTGAAATCTAAGCTTAGGTTTTTTCTCGAGTTATAAAATTTTCGCGAATTTAAAAAGTATATTTTTTCCCGAAATTTAACTCAACTCAAAGGGTCTAGCTGAATAAGGATTTTCAACTTACATAAATGTAATTTTTAACAAAATTTTCTTGTTTATATTTTCCCATAAAATAAATTATTTAAAAAAATATATATATATGTAACGATTGTTGCCAGGAACACGTTTCGAATAAATTTTAGGCATTGAAAAAAAGTTTAGAGCTGTCATTAATTTTTATTTATTTAGCCTTTTACTTAAAAAAATTGAATTAAATTTATATAATCGGTAAAAACAATAAAAGCATTCAAATTAAATTAAAATTGTTAAATTCAAAATAAATATTGAAAGATAAAAATTTAATCTTAGTTGTTATGCTTATTAATTTTTATTATTTATATAATAAGATTTAACGATCTAAATTATTTGCTGTTGTTACATGTTTCGATCAGATATGGTCGTTATAAACTTTTTTTGTTTATTTTACTTGGTGGTTCATTAGCTGACAATTCGTTATTGAAAAAAAAAAATAAGTAAATTATAAAGTTAAGAAAAAAATATAACAATAAAATAAATTCGACAATCTGTGTCTAATAACAAATAACAAATAAATAATAAAATCCTTCAGTTGGCAGTTAACTTCGCGTTACATGTAATTACACGCATCTGGCAACTCCCGAAATTCCTTATGCACATTCATCAATAATGTTTTCCAACCAAATCATTTCCAATCTTACTCTTATTTTATAGATACCTGCTGACCTAGAAAATTCCTTGCAACAGCATCTGCTTTCTTATTAGATAACCTCAGCTATCTTGACCAAACTCCTTATAGGAACTTGTGTGTTTTCCAGCAATATGGTCACTCTTAAAAAAAAAAAAACACTTAACAGACCAACCACCAAGCAACTCTCTTTTTTCCGGCTACCATATCCAATTACCAGCCTATGGTAAATTATACTTGGTGGTCCATTAGCTGGCAATTCGTTATTAAAAATAAAAATCGAAAAAATAAAGAAATACATTTCCAAAAATGATTACCTATAAATTAGCTTTGACGCATTTTGAAATATTTTAGCACTTTTTTGTTATCTCGACGACAAAATCTATTACTTAATTTTTTTTATTTGCGCCATTCGCGCATGTTTTGCAAATATCACTTCAAATGAAATATGAAAAGCAAACAGCGCCCAGACCTGGCCAAAAGCAAAAAAAAAAAAAACAAATCCCAAAATAAACATGGACATATAGCCTGGCCAGCGGTGTAACCAACAACAACTAAGCAACCAGCTAACCAACTAACCTGGTCCATACTTAAAGCAAGCCATTTATGTGCGTGATTATTACGCGATATTGCGAGCCTTGGGCCCATAAATAATATTAAGCCTGTTTCGCACTTTCAAAGGCTTTATGCAGCAAACAAACTTGGCCAACTATTAGGCCATGATGATGCCTGCAACAACTCCCGCAAAATCCACATCTAATATATGCTACTCATATGCATAAATTGATTCCTATTTGTGTTGGCGCATTCATAAAACTTTGAAATCATTTAATATACCAATTATAAGCACTCAAATGGTTAACATAAATTCGCCATGGATCGAACGTGGTCTAAAGTGATTTTTGGAAAAAAAAACCAAATTCAAAACTCATGCATTATGAATGCCAAAAATCTCTGACGTAGTCAAATTCAATTTTTATTTATTTATTTTTATTGGCTTTAATGCATTAACGTTTGTGGCTAACACACACAAACACATAATTTTGGTCAAATATATACAACAATAAATAAATAATAATAATAAACAACAATAAAAACAACAACAAGCCAGCACTATATGTCTGACATTTCTAGACAGCTCGGCAAAGAGCCTTCCATCCAAGCCATACGGAACTCAAACGGGAGTGTGCCAGAAATCTTCAGTGTTAGTATTTATACTAATTTTTATTGGAACGTTCTTATAAAATTCGTTGTTGAGAATATAATTTCCCAGTTTTTCAAGTTTTTTTAAGAAATTAGTTTTCTCATCTCCAAGTAAGTATTCTGATATTGTTCGAAAAAGCAAGATGTGCCAAAAATTCTTGTAAATAAAAAAAAAATGTAAATTTTTAATTATTAAAAGAAAATAAAAATTTAAAATATTAAAAAAAAAATAAAATTAAAATATTGAAAAAAAATTGAAAATATAAAAAAAAAACAAAATTTAAATATTCAAAAAAAATTTATTTTTTTACTATTTAAAATATCTTTTTTCAAATAAAATATTTTTCTTATTTATCAAAAATAATAATTTTAATTTTAAAATAAAAAAAAAATAAGTTTTAAATTTTAAAAATATTGTTTTTATAAAATTTTTTTTAAGAAAATTATTTTTCATTATATTTTTTATATTTAAAAAATATTGTTTTTAATAAAAAATTTTTAAAGAAAATTCTATTTTTTTGGAAATCCTTCAAATAATTTTTACAATGTGTTTTTGGGACAACTGATTACGTATCAAATGTCCAAAACACATATCATGTTAGGATTATGACTTAACCTCAAAGAACAACATAATTTTTTATTTTTTTCGAGAGTCCGACTATGTTTTTTGTCCATTTTTGGGGTCGCTGAATCCGAATCCGCGGGTCAAAAAATAAAAATAATTTCTTCGCTGCGGATATTTTATTAAGATTATAAGTTGATATAAATTTTTATATAGGCATATAGGCCTAGGCAATTTTTCCAGGTTAAAAAAAAATTAATATTTGAATAAATTTGTTGTGCTATTTTTGAATGAAACATGTTTTAAGCCAGTCTCAACGCCAATCCCGAAAGGAGAAAGAATAGAGATTCTTCAGACTTCTTTTCCTGTCTAGCCCAAATACCCTGGCTGGGGGCTCTTATGTCCTGTTACCTATTCAGAGCTGATTTCACTCTAACTCCAGTTTATATCCTTCTGGGAAGAAAACAAATAAAACTGCCAATCTATTCTTGGTTTAGAGCTTATTTTTATCATCGACTTGGGTATAGACGAAGCGAGCTTACCAACTTTACGCCTACCTTTAAAGTACTCTATTGCGACAATCTCCGATGAAATGCTTTTGTGTTAAAAACTCTATTGAAAACATTTTATCTCTCACTCTAAATGCTAGCTATTGTTTTGCAATTCTCTAAAAAGAGATTTCCGGCGCATTACTGCATGCTCTTATATCTTGACCTGACAGGTTGGTCAACTGACCGCTAGATGGCGTCTGGTAGTAAGTAGTCATAACGACGATGTTTGGCAAGTTATATATAGTACGTTATATATACTAGTGCGCCATATAAATATTTGGCTATTTCTGCACTGAATCATTCCAAGCGCCTGCACTTGCCTGCCACATTCACCGCCTTCGCCCCCGCCAACACGCTGACCATTTGGCTGTCTGCCCCACTGTCTCATATTTTATCAACGTCGCCGCCGTCTCGAGTGGCTCAGCCAAGTGTCTTGGGGTCTTGTGCCACATGCTTGTGGCTTTTCTAAGCAGCTCGAAACGTAGACTGCGTCCAACTAAGTATATTTTTTCCACTTTTTTGGCACAGATTTACGACTTTTTATGCTGTTTTGATTTGTTTTGCATAAGGGTGTTCACGTGGCCAGCCAGATCCCAACTCCCAACTGCAAGCTCCAATCTCTCTCTGTTCGCAACTGTTTTTGGCCGTTTGTCTTGTTTTTTTTTTTTGACCATTAGAGCTGTTGTAATTGGGTTTCAGAATATGATGGAATGACTGTTGCTTATCAGCAAATCGAACTCTGGCGTTGAGTAGACGAATTACAGCGCGCCAATATGCGTTCCAGTACCTTTTTTTTTGGGACTGGCAATTGATTTGCAATTGCAAAGACAAATATACTAAACAACCTGTTTATAAGGAAACATTTCGAAAATGGAAAGTAAAACGTTTTTAAGTCGTAAGAGTGATGGATTGAAGTAGTTATAGAAATGTTAGTGGGAGCGATACTAAATCTGAATCTGTGTCAGTTGTGTGATGTCTTAGTTGAAATTATAGCTATTTATTTAATAGGAATATTGAGATTGTGTTTAATGAGCATGGGAATAGGATTGGGAAAATTGAGTGGAAATCATTTAAAATTTTTTGGCACTTAATCTTGCAGATCTACGCTGGCGGATTTTAGTGCAATTTTGTACCATATTTAAGCGGTTAAAGTTTAGAAAGGATCCCTAGAGGTTTGAAAAGATCAGTTGCACTTTTTTATTGCTTTTTGGTGGAAAGTTTTTATCAATATTACATCCATTGCTAAATATTCTTTGTGCCTTCTGCATAATCTAAGCGATTTTGGCAGCTCTCTAAGACAATAACTTGCCATAATCTTGGCTGTTTTGCGAGCTTGGTAGATGAGTTTTTGGGTTATTAGAGAGAAATTAATTATTATCATAATAACTGTTTGAGGTTCCAAAAAATATTTTCAAATTTCGTTGCAAATGTCGACACTACTTGACTACTCCCTTTAATGAACAAGTTGTCCACGGCAATAGATTAAAATAATCATAATACTTTGTATAATGACTTAAGTAAGTCTTGACAAATTATACTTTGAGGCATTGCACAGTGGCCAAAATCTCGATTTGCTGGCATAAGTTCAATTTTTATACAATTTACTGATGATACATTTTTTTGTGAATTTTAACATCATAGTTACTTTTTGCAATTTATGACAGCAAATAGAGATTTAAAACCACTGTGCCTTAGCGACGTTAAGTCTTAGCAGCATTTAAAAAGCTCTTGAAAAATGTTAAGCAAAATTTAACCTAGCGACATTTAAATTTGAGACATAAAATCAGGATTTCCGACCACTGTGCTTTGGTGAAGTTTAATATGGATTTATTAAGAAGCTTGTTAATACTTTTGATTAGAAAGTGCTATTAAAAATTTTCATTAAAGTTAATTTTAATATCCTAGCTAAATTTTTTAAATTTAAGGCATAAAATCAGGATTTCCGACCACTGGTAAAGTTTAAACAAAGATTAAGATTACTTAGAAGAATTTAACAAATTATTGATTAGAAAATGTTAGTTAAAAGTTAGTTTTAACCTCCTGACTTTATATTTCTGACCACGGTGCCTAGGTGAAATGAAATCGGCTTTTATTTAGAAAAATTTAATAAGCTTTTAACTAGAAATATTTCAAAATTGTTTGATAAAATTAATTTGAACCTCCAAACTACATTTAAAGATTATGCCATCCGATCGGTAATTCCAACCGCTGTGTCTTGGGGATATTCAATGTTTATTTTCTTGGAAGAATTTAACTAGCTTTTGATAAGAAAATGTTATAAAAAATGTTTAATAACAAATAATGTAACCCTCCAAGCTACATTTGAAATTTATGCCATCAAATTGGAATTTCCGACCACTGTGCCTAAGTGAAGTTTAATCTGACCTTTTTTTTAAACAATTCAACAATCTGTTGATTAGAAAATGTTTTTTAAAAAGTTAATTTTAACAGGATGTTAAACACTTTTAGGAAGCTACGTTTTTGGAATTTATGCCAGCAAATCGGTATTTTCAGCCACTGTGCCTTGGCGAAGTTTAATCTTAATTTTCTTAGAAGAATTTAAAAAACTATTGATTAGAAAATTATAGTAAAAATATTAATTTTAACCTCCTGATATTATGTTTTTAGCCACTGTGCCTTGGCGAAGATAAATCTGTATATTTACAGGAATTTTACAAGCATTTGATAAGAAAATTTTCAAATACTTTTGAATTGATTATTTTTTATTACTAAATAAATCGATAAGAGCGCTAAAATAGCTTACGCAAGCAGAGCTTTAATTAAAATTTTTTTTAACTAGTATTGACAACAAGTTTCAGCTAAATAGAGTTAAGAGATTCTTCCATACATAATGGCACATATTGATATATTCATTATACCTGTTCAAAATTGTAATGAACGATACTAGAGGTGTTCAGCAACGTAGTAGATAGAATTTTGTAATACGGAGGGAAGATAATGAGTTATCCTTATATGCTCTCTTATGGTCTTTAAGATCTCGGTGTTCATATGGACAGACAGTACGGCAGACAAACCAGGCTTTATAGAGTCGACTATTCACGATGAGCATTAAGGCAAAAGGAAATTAAGGTTACACAATCTTTAAGGCCCTAGGCCCTAAAATTTAGGGTTTAAACGGTCGATTGAGTAAGCCTATGTACCAAAAATAATCCAAATTTTAAGCAAAATTAAGCTAAAATAAAATAATAAAAAAGATGTTTGGATTTGTCAAAATATGGACATCTTTTAACTGCAAAGGCATAGCAGCCATCCTACAGCTGAAATATACCAAATAACATTTTTTGCTAGTGACGTCACAGAACACTACTTTACAAGCAGATCTAGCAACAGCATAAGCTTTAGCTACTCTGACTAATGCAGTTGAGGCCCTTACACTCTTTTACAACATATATCTCAGTCATTGAGGGGACAACACTTTTAAGAAAGCACCAATATTTTCCCGAACCTCAGAGTGCCCAAGTCAGTCTTATAGCTATAAAACCAACCTAGTTTCTAAGGATTTGTTAAAAATGGCAAACAGAAATTTCGCCTTGCTTTCTCTAACGAAATTCCTATGAAGTAATGTTATGTTTGAGAAACCACAGATAAGAGTGTCCAAATATGCCACACTATAATCTCACTCACAAAGCAAAAGTGCTTCCAAAAAAAAACCCTTCACTACGCTAATACTGCTGCGCCTAAATTATGTCCAAATTAAATTAACTCAATTTCAATGCAATTATCGTTAGCAGTTTGTAATACCTTGGCCTGGCCTGGCCTGGGTCTAACCCGACCGTGTTCCTGTTGACATAAACCTTTCGCCACAATTTTTGCCGCCAAAGCGCTGACAAGTGGCTAAGCGTTTTGGGCTGTGGCTACACTCTACAGAGTATGTAATGGACCCAAGGCTCAGTGCAACTCCTAACTTACAGCAGTAAAAAAGGTCAACATTTCGTAATCAGCTTAGTGGCTTTTGTATGCACGTAACCATAACCATGCCCCATGTCATCCTATATTTCACAGACACCGACAACTAACAGAGACAGAGCCCAGAGCCGGAGACATAGAGCGAATGGCACTGTCAACTGGCTATAGCCACAATTGTGGCGACTCCGCACACACATTCAACTCAGCTGACCAAGTGGTCCCAACTAAAACAACAACCACAATAACAAGCACAGTTGCTACAAATACAACAAGATATGTTCAAACTACTATCACCCGCTAAAATTCAAATTCAAATTTGCTAAAAACTGCACCACCACCAAAAAAAAAGGTTACACCAAAGACGCTGATCACCGACTTTGGGATATACTATAACGCACGATTGCTTCAATGGCGACTGTCTAATGAGATACTATGCTACGATTGGCTCCAACGATTCTTAGCCTATGTCGCAAAACTCACTAATGGTGATAACTCCGAAGCAGACAAATAGATCGAATCGTTTCGGACATTTAATAAAGTCAGCTCTAATTGCAAAATAGACTGGTAGTTACCCTTACCTAGAGGGGAACAGACTAGAAGCAGAGTGGCGTCCTTTCTTTTGGGGCTCTGAGTTTTCAAAGGAAACTCACTGGAGAGATCTTAAGGGGTTGGCGTTGGCTAGACCACTCGCTCATCTGTTCTGGTGACGTAGAAGTCGGTTACTCAATTCTTAGAAACCTTGTGCTTAATAATCATTATTATGGTGCGGTTGGTTCCAAATAGAAGCATTAGTGCATGCTTACATTCTCGAGTCTACAAAAATTAGATACTATATAGCATGAAGAAAGACGAATGGTTCCAGAAATGGTTAGAGAAATGTTTTGGTTATCAATGGTTCTAATGACAGATCTACTAAGTATGTTGGATATGACTGTTTCCAACAAATCTTCTATTTTTATAGGAAACAAGCTTTTGGGGAACTAGATTACTTAGGAACAGACGAATGGTAATCGAATGGTTAGTCAGATATCTTCGCTATACCTTGTCCAATCGTTATAAAAATTGGTAAGAAAATGGTTCCACTCGGTTTCTTAAATGAAAAATGTAAGGGGTAAGAAAGGTAATTTATATCAAAATCTTTGAAAGAAACTTGGACGAAGGCACAACAAATATATTATTGTCTTCGCTTATTCTAATCCAATTCATTGGAAAAATTGGCAGGACAACGAACAATGGTTCATTCGACTCATAGGTAGGATACTGGAGCTTTAAAGTTCGTAGATTCCTTTCCACTTAAAGCGTGCGGTTAGCCACCAGGACTGTCACCCTAGTAAATTTGGTGACTTTAGCTCTTATTGTATCCGAGATCTCAGCGTTTATACACACAGTCTTACATGCCTGGGATATTCACACTGTTTCAGAGTTTAAGTCTTTTGTAGAGTCAGAAATACTTCCGTCTCAGGCTATATTTCCCTGTTACATATTTTTGGACAAACTTAATATACCCCTTTAGTCTATGAGTAATGGTTATAAAAATAAGAAATAAAATAAAAGACCCACACAAAAAATTAGCCATAGACTTGTGCGCTAATCTGGTTTTAAGCAACGCCAGCCTCTGCGTCTACATCTGCGTCTGGGTCTGGTGCTCCTGCTGCTGCTGCCGCTGCTGCTACGATGCGGGTGTGTACACCACGCAGGCTGGTGTCTTGGCTAGTCCGGATCCAGCTACGTCTTGGACAGCCGGTTGGTTTGTTAGTACATTCGATTTTTTGGTCTTTTGGTCGCTGGGTCGTTCGTTGCTTTTGCCGTTCATCGTTGACCAACCAGTTTAGCACCCGCACCTGGCCAACTGCCCAACTGCCACGCCTACCCCGCTACGCCTGCTGCACCACTGCGGTTGTTGTTGTTGTTGCTCTTGGCTTTGGTGTGGCCCGTGCAAAGCGCGTAGTTAAAATGTGCATATCAATACGCAACAATGACGTAGAAAGATTTTTGCCAAGGGGATGCAAAATTTAGTACAACTTTTTCCCTTTGAAAGTTCTGTTTTTCATTGAAGATCATCATCATCATTACTTCCAGTATCTTCCACTGGAGCATTGAAGATATAAATGAAGAAAGGTTCCATGATACTTCGACATAAAAAAGTCGGTATAGATTTGAGCAGATGAATCCGAATCCGACGTTTAAAAAAACCCAGCACTCTAGTGTTCTCCTCCAAAAACCTCTTCAAATTTTCTTTGATTTATGGTTGCCAAGGTCCAAAAAAACCCTAGGACATGAGGGTTCTGAGAAAACTGGGAAAACTGTTGCTGGTGACTGTGGCTTTTTTTTTTTTTATATACCAATGGGGTCAAGCGTATTTTTTTGTGGGGCCCCATTTCCGCATACAAGAGTTTCTTCGGTCACATGCATCCTATAAAAACTACCCAGTCGAAAATCGGCAAAGTTGCACTATAAATTTTACTTAGAAAGAACTAAAATATAAAATATAAGAAAAAATTGATCTCAGATGAGCTAGGGCCACCAAATTTGTGTGTTGGGTCGATCATTTTTTCTTAAATTTCCTCGTTGATTACTATGAGAGAGAAAAAGAGCATCAGAAGCATAGTTTACTTAATTTCATTATAATCATTTTGGTATGGCTATGAAAATTTCTTAAAAATCCACAACAGCTATTTTTTATGTTATCATAACTTTACAATGGTCAGCTTTACCTGCTTTATAGCTGCCCCCTTTCTACGTCACTGGCACACACAACACTTAAATGGCTATAACTACAACTTGGCTAACTATTTTTTTTTTTTTTGTTAATTTTGTTATGGCTTTTGCATGCATTTTGGCACCACAAATGCCGCCACTGATTAGCTGAGTGCTCAATACTTAACTGCATTTAATGCTCTCTCTCTCTCTCAAGAAGAAAGCCTTAAATATTTATGTTTATTATGTTGCACTATGAAGAGATAAGTATATGAAAATATAGGTGCAACCATTTTCACATAAACTTGGGGCTATCGAGTAAGTGAAGAAGTCGCAAATAGCGGCGCCATAAAACTAAATGCGTTTCCACGCAAGATGAAATTTATGATTGTATTAAAAAAACTAAAAACGGGAATTATATTGATACTAGGAGAGCATTGCAAAATTATTATTTAATTTTACAAACATAATACTTTAATAGACAATTTACAAAGAGGTAAACGGAGTTTTATGTTAAAATGTCAACTTCACCTTGCTTATTAGGCTCACGTTAATATAAGCACTAGTGCTGGAGAAAACATCGATGATCAAAGATTAAAATCTCTATATATCGATGTTGGCTAACAGAGATGTTTCTCCAGCACTTCTAAACACCAATTTGATGAGTGCTTATGGTGTTTACCTCATTGGTAAAAAAATTAAAGATAAGGATCAATGCAAAAGTTTAACCTAATTGCTTAAAAATTGAGTTCTGAAAAAAAAATATATCACTGCTTCTCATTTCCCTTTATATATTCACAACTCCCTATGCTTCTACGTCATCTCTCTGCTTTTTTCTACCAAAAAACTTTATGACAAGTTACCCTCGGCCAGTCCATAAAATGGGATTATAAGGTAAACTTTATCAAGTTCCAGCTGGTGCAGCCCCTCTATATGATTTACGTTTACCAACACATTTGGTGGTGTAGCCTTAGCTGGGAACTAAAAATTCATACAGCAAGCTGAGATACTACATAATGACTAATAGAGCCGCACTTATATTTATAGATTTTATTAGTCATTAATTTGCTATTATGACATAGTTGTTCAATTATACCATATTGAAACTGTCAACATTGACATAAGGTGGCCATAAAGTAGTCAATAATAATTGGCGTGTAAGGGTCTGCATAAAAATCTAAGCGTCACCTTTAGCAAAGAGACCATTGCGCGAAAAAGTAACGTATTTTCTGGGCCTAACTAATGCGCACCTTGCCTATTTTGGTGTAGCCAATCCATAAAGCTTGCCGGTTGCAAAACTTGCAAGCTGTTGACTCAAGGATAACTGGCTGGTAACAACTGGCATACCTGCGCATTAAATGGTGGTGGAAATCACAACGATAATCACCAGCAGGCTAAACTGGTGGGAAAGTTTTGTTTTTGCAACCCTCACAGAAATATTTTTAGACAAAAGCACCAGCGAGAAGCAACCTGGTGCTTCTGCCTTGGTCTGGCACTTTCAAGGGCGCAATATGCTGCGCATCAGCACCAGCTCAGGGAACACTACTCGTGGAGGAACCCATCCCACCCCAGAAATTGTTGATTGTTGTTGCGGTGCAAGTCTTTGTTGTTTTTGTTGTGGTGTGGCATATTGAAGCTGTTATCCTGCAGCTGCGCAGTAGCTTGTTTTTTGGTAGCTTGTCTTTGGGGTGGCTTGGTGGGAAAATATTTTGGTTTTTATTTTATTTGCACTGTGTTCCAGCAAATGCCAGATCGTTTCGGCATCCATTACAGCATTGATTAATTGCACGATTTGTAGTTTATTTGCTCAAAAACTGTACCCCCCGTACATGTTACAATAGAGTGTTCTGGAATTTTTGGCTGACCATTGACGTCATGTTGCTCTTTTGAGCTAATAGTTGTGAGAAAATGAGTGTTAAACGTTTGCTTGCTCACTTGGAATGGTAAGGTAATTGCCAAAAACTAAATTTTGATTGTAAATCATTTACATTCGAATTTAATCAAGTAGCAAAATTTTGTTAACGTTTTCTTTGCTGGAAGTTTTTGAAGCGTAAGAATGCACAGTTTTGGAAAATATAAATGACTAAATTATTATTATAGGCTATAGTTTCTGATTACTGGGAATGCACTGCAGGATACTAAGTTTTGCAACTAATTTTCTTATTTGTAAAAAAGAAAATGTTTAGGAAAATTTCTCACGCAAAGCCTGAGAGCCTAAGTTTGGCATCTTGATAAGATGTCTGTGGGGTTGCCTAACAGCGTTCACAACTTTGGGTTGGCAACACTGCTTTATCTGACAACCCATTTAACAGCTGATAGTTGCTTTTTGGTGTGCTTGGTGTGACATTTCATTATGGATAGACTTACACCAGAGCTACGCTTGCAAATTGTTGAAATTTTCTATCAAAATAATGCTTTCGTTTGGCAAACTTTTTCAAAATTCAAAATTTTGTTCTCCGATGAAGTCATTTTTGGTTGAATGGGTACGTAAATAAGCAGAATTGTCGCATTTGGAGTGAGGATAATCCACAAGCTTTTGTCGAAATACCATTACATCCACAGAAAATTACTGTCACTTGTCTACGTCGATAAACCAGAGACAATTGAACACCTGGACATCAACATTCGAAGAGTTATTGGCGAAATACGGCCGCGGAAAGTTTGTGAAAATTTATGTTCCAGATTGCGCCTTGTACGCGCCAGCCGTAGCGGCCACATGGCCGAAATCATATTTAAACATTAATGTCATAAAATGTTCTATCCAATAATGGCTTTATTCATTGGCATTAAAAATATATATATATTTTTTTTGTTATGAACACCCTTTATATAACAATATATATAGCAATGCTTCTTCCAGGCTTCAAGGTTCAAGGTGCAACTTGAGAATCAAACAACATTTTAAATTTTCACAAAATATCAATTTATTAAACCCATTTGTGGCATAAAATGTTTTTACATAAAAACAAATCGACAAAACTTTCTAATACCAAGTTTATCGACTTTGTGCATCTCTACCAGGAATCTTTTGGATCGCTGGATTTATATGCTTTGTTTATTGTAAAATTATAAACGTTCAACGATTATTTATAATTCGATAAGAAAACTTTCTATTTCCAATTGACTTCTGTCTAGACCCCGATTCGATTGCTCTCTAACAAATAACTGCGCATGTGCAGCCCATAAATAAAATCAACAGCATTAGTCATCGGAATCGGAGCTGGGCAATTTGCGCATGCGGCGCCTGTTAATAGAAATACAAGTGGCACTTGTCCAAGCAAGCCAATCTCCAAGATTTACCCCCCGGTGGAGTCCAACGACTCTTTTTGTGTGGGGTGGGCGTAACGATGCAGTTTTGATTTGGGCAAAAGATTTTCCAAGCGTTCAACTGACAAATTTTAGCTCATTTATTTGTTAAGCTTAAGTTTTCCAAGCCGCAAGATACGAGTATTTCACCAAACTTCAGATACTTTCAGCATTGGGTGTTTTTGGTTCGGTTTGGTTTGGTTTGGTTTGGTTGGGCAATGCAAATTAAGACGTAGCAGCCAGCTGCGAATTTAATAAAAACTTTAACTCCCGGCGATGAGTAGTCAATGCGTTGTGCCGCTGATTGCCAAAACATCCATAGTGGCCGCCAACTTGCGCCCAGGGCGTGACATATGTAAGTGTCAAGGCGTTGTTTACAGGAAGACTTTGTTGCAAGCTCCTTAGCATCTGTCGTTCTGGTCATTGGGCTTCTTCTTCTGACACGACTGCGTTTCTGGTTGACTTGCTTTGCAGCAACAGCTACACTTGAGACAATCTGTATATTGTATAACACCATAGCTGCCCGATATCATCCACTGAGGATCGATTTTAAGCAAAGTATCGTTGACGCCTTCATTTAGACCGCAGATAACTTCGCATTTGACAGTGCGCAATACGCATATATCGCAGGGTCGAAAACCACGTAAGCAGGTTATAAACTTTTCAGTGGTATCCCAGATATAGTCACCCATAAGTTTGCGATAGTTAAGATCGCCTTTGAATATGGCCAGCTCTGAGGTGGAGAGCTGCTGAAACAAATCTAAGTCAAAATCTACCATGACAAAATATGGCTGTGGTCCCGTCCAGAAATACGACTCGGGTGCTATTTCTATGCAACGCTCACGCATGAGCTGCGCAAAGATTCTACCCAATTCCGACAAGCAATCAAACTCATGTTGAATCAAATAGTCTATGGTCCATTCGACATCGTTTCTGGTCACATCGGATATAAACCAGGGTATGGCCTTTACATGCAGACGCACTTTAGTGGCCAGTCCCGTGCGTAGTAAATACTCTATAAACAGCAAATCGGTAAATAGCTCAAAGCCCGCATTGTCGCATATGAACTCCACTACAATCTCCTTTAGTTGCCTTTGTTTGGCTTTCATTAGGCAGTTCCATACCGCACCTGATTCATCTATCAAAACACGCTTGTCCAGCAGCGCTACATGTGCCAGCAGATCTAAAGATATATCCTCCAGAGTATCCTGCTTATCCAAAAAGTATGCATTCAGCTGTATTTCAAAATGATTGCTCCAAAGATTTATGCGCATCATGCTGCTAAAATTCTTCCAGCTCTTCTCTAGATTACGTGTGGCCAGTGCCATGGCAAGCATGGCGCGCGTACTGATCTTCAAATTTTCTTTTTTAAGATTCCCAAAATAGTCGTACTTTGTTAGCAATCTGCTATTCGCAAAAAAGGATTGTATGCGTCGGTAAAGATAACACTCGCAGTGTAACCAGCTGCCACCAAAGTAATGGCGCTTCGGCCTTGGCAGCTCGGAAAGAAAGGCATTCCACTCGGCCTTGTCAGGCTCAACGCCATGAAAGAGCTTAAACAGTCTATCGCAGCTTAAATCACTTTTGAGACGCTGCGTACTTTCCACTATATGGAGTACATCTTCTGCCACCTCTTCGCCATATTCCTCGATCAGCTCGGACAAATGCACGCGAAGCTGAAAGATAATCTGCTGCAGAATGCCAGGCATACGTTTGCTCAATGTTAGAAAGGCAATGCTTTGCTTAAAACGACCCGAGAGCAGTGAGTGACGTGGCGGTGTCGTAACCGAATCTTCACTTTTACGACCCAACTGCGCATCCATTATGACTCACCTGCGCAAAATTTCGGTACAAAGAATTTTCAAATAAAAGAGGAATAAAATATTATAAAAAAAAAGTACGGTCAAATTTTTATAAAATGTATTTTGTTTTTGATTTTGATTAAACAATTTTGGGTAAGCTTGACATGATTGAAAATTGTAGTTTTTGAAAATAGAAAATCATGGGGATCAGCAGAGTAGTGAATCTTCATTTTCTCAGCACTTTTTCCACCACAAGGAATAGTCTATAAAAATACCTTATATGGTACCTTATGCCTGTATTTTATTAATTTATATTTTTTTTTCTGCCTGAAGGCTGCTCTGGCTTTAATTACTTTATTTGCTACAATTAATTTCTAAGTTACCATAAAAAATAAGAATAATAATATTTTCCCAAAGATTATTCATCTCTTAGTTTCATTTTTAAACTAAGTACTCGTATTATGGAATAAATTTTTCAAAAAGCTAAAATTTTTGTGAATTCAACATTTGGCTAGGCAGAAAACGGATTCAGTTTGGTATGGTAGCTATATAAAATAGTGGACCAATTTTGACAAAACTGCATACAAATGTTTTATCTAAAATAAAATACAACGGGCAAAATTTGGTCACGATATTAAAAAAAAAAAATTACAGCGTGTATTTATTTTATACATAGTAAGTATGTATAATACAATTTTTTTTTGTTTTTTTTTTTGATAAATGTATATATTTTGTTGGCAATCAACCGATACGAATAAGGTTATGATCCAATATTGGGTACAAGAATTAATCGCTACACAAAAAATATAATTTAGTGTAGGATAGCGCAGATGCAGCTCGACTGATGTGCTTCGAGTGAAAAATACGACAAAAATATATGGCCCTGTCAAGCTACCGGTAGGCACCTACCGGATAAGACCCAATCATGAACTAGAGTCGGTAGCAGGACATGAAACAGTTATCAGATTTGTTAAAGCACAGAGAATAAGGTGGCTGGGTCATGTGCTAAGAAAGTCCATGGAGGAAAAGGAAGAGGACGTCCAAAGAAACGATGGCTGTCTGATGTAGAAGCCGATCTAAGAAAAAAAGGAGTGCAACACTGGTGAGATGTCGTTGTAGAGAGAGACAAAAGGAGAGAGATTGTTGTGGAAGCTATGGTCCACCAAAGACTGTAAAGCTAAGAAGAATAAGAAGATAGCGTTTCATACTACACATTATCAAAATTGGTACGCTATGGCATATAGCTAGCATACAAAAAATGAAACGTAAAATTGCGTTACCATTTAATTGTTGGAAAATTTCGAAATAACAGGAATATTGGCAAAAGATGAAAAAAGTAAATTTTTCTCAAAACCTAAAATTTTAGACGGATAATTCGCTTATTTATGAAAATTTAGTAACAAAATTTGATGTTTGATAGTTTTTTAGAAATCCAAAGCACTGTACCAAATTTGATCAAAATCGGTTGACTATTTCATATAGTCCCCATAGGACCGATCGGCCAAAATAATGTGAATGGTGCAAAATCCGGTATGTTGCTCAAAAACTCCTAAAGATACATGTATATTTGCTACTTCTCGTTTTCTATGATTTGAATGGGAAAAAAATCTTCCAATTAGCAAAAAGATTGAGAGGCTCCCTTCAGAAGAAGGGCATTTTTTTTGGATTTTGATGCACAACGTCATCCGACAAGAACCATTTCATATGAGTTTATTTCGGGAATTGGACTAGCCTAAAAGCTCTAGGGCTACTAAGGCTGTTTAGTGTAGCTTTCAAAATATAGCGATGGGGCCTAAAAAAACTGTTTTTTATTTTCCTATTATAGATCTCCACTACTTTTAATCGCCTTACTAATTAACTTTGATTAGAAAATAATATACTCTTTTTATTTAAACATCTTTACTTCATTTGCCTCCAGATAACTGTGGGAAAGCCTGGTTAGTTGCCATGTTCTCGGGATATTGGAAGCTACCCAGGTGCATGCCGTGTCCAAGTGTAATTTACACTGTCACTGCCATTATAATTTGCATAATTTTGCTCGTTTAGGATCCGCAGCACACTTGCGCTCTGCATCCGGTTTATGCCCATGTCGCGGCTTTGTCTTGGAGAAATCATAACACAACAAGGGTTAAACATCCGCCGTGACATCGACCAGGTAAAGAGCTCTGCATGCATTTACCATAATTGTCACATGTTGATAAACAAGTTGCATTGTTGCCCTGCCTAGAGCTGGGAACCTGGGGCTCTGAGAACTTAGGCACTCTAATATATGCTAATAGCAAGGTGTGCAACTCACTTCCTTTGCGCGGCCTTAGCAACCCTTCTTTGAAAGACTTTCAATTGAGTCTCTTACAAATGGCACGGCAATGACTCAAGTGTTCTTCAGGAAACTTACCTAGGATTACTGGTTATTTGCATTTGCCAAAGGAAATCAAACTGATATGATTTTATTTTCATTTTTTTGTTATGTGATGTTTTGTTTACCTTTGGAATTTATGCATATGTGTGCCGACCCCAATCGGCAACTGGCAGACATTAGTGCGTCAAAACAGTGTGGATTTCGACTAGAGGTTTCCAAGCTTATCGCCGTTGCCGCGCTCATTAGCTGTTTAGTGTAAACCTTAGATGTGCTCGTCCAGGTGTTCCATTGAATAGCAAAACTTCCCCCGTGTCATACCGGTTCTTAATAAATACTTACTTACTGTTGTCTTTTGCTGCTTTTTCTGGTGGTGGTTCAAGGTGTTACAATATCATGCGCCATTTTTGCTGCGCCCTTTTATCTTTTGTAAGGAGTTGCCGCCGTCAGTGCCACTGAAGACGTTACTTTTTTGGGTTGGGTTGGGATTTCATAACAATGCACGTAAGCATACTCGCATAACCCAGTAGACCAAAAACAACGCGAGCTTTTTAGAAGCAAATCATCGACATTACAGTGTGTGGCTGGTAAGCCTGTTAAATGTTGTTATTATAAAAAGAGTGTCAGCCAAGTCTCAAGTCCGTATCTTCATTTTCGAGTTCGATTCGAAATCAAAGTTTTGATGTATTGCGTTCAGGGGTTTTTACTACCTTGATTTAATTCAATGTCTAGAACATTTTAAAAAGGTATTTATATTCTGTACTTTATGATGCAAAGGGTATAGTAAGTTTGTGAAAGCCGAACATTTATGTAACATATGGGTAGAAAGAGACATCGGAGACCCCCAAAAGATATCTAAAGGGCGACTAGAGCAATCGATAAACACATGTCCAGCTAGTTCTCAGAGATGGTAAGAGCTAGAACAGCCAAACTTTCAGATTAGATCCCCTAGTATCTTATGACAGACACGTTTATTTTATTTTTCTGATATAGCGGTTATATTATAAAAAAAATATATAATAATATAATATATATATATATATAAAAAATATATATATAAAAAATATATATAAAAAAGTGTTGTTGATGCAAAATTTGGTTTGGGTTTTGTTTGTGTATGAAAATATCGTAACCAAAGACATTCAAATATCTTTTCGAAATCTTTAGCAGTATACCGGATTCGGCTGCAATATGGTGTTACATGGTATCCCAAAGTCGTCCGCGTCCGGCTTTAACGTACGCCATCCTTGTTTTCATCATTACTTGTTGCACTTTATGGATATTAAAGAAAACAGCTTTATAGCAAGAAGTCTGAAGTAAGTTTGAAATTTTATTTGGCAGAATCCCTCTAGCTTGATTATCTTTTTTTTAAAACACAAGATCAAGCTCAGTAACAGTCGAGAATATATGAATATTTACAAATATTTCGATTTAACAATCAGAATTTTAAAATATGTGAATACGTAGGGGCCCCATACGACAGTGGTATATAAAAAAATAACAATTTAATATTGCAAGGACTTGACATGTGTTTAGAAATGGGTTTACAGTGGAAAAAAACTCAAGTTTTTGACATTTTATGGTTCCGCGCCTTCTTATACTTCTTATATACACTGTATATCTTCAAAGCTATTTTTTACAATTTCCAAGTTGCCTTCGTTTTTATTAGAAAAGTGTCTAAAATAAAGAAAAGAAAACTATTACGCATCATACAAAACATCATTATAATCAGTCCATAAATTTGGGAGAAAGGTGCAGTATAGTTTTGCAGAGGCCAAAGTTCAAAACCATATATTTAGTTAAATAAGTTTGTAGAATCTTAGCCTCAAAACCTACAGACGGCTGGATTGCTATTTTTGATCTTAATCAAGACTTTTTATTATTATACTATTCTTATATCAGCTGCATCAGTAAAGTAATAAAATGTTTTAACAACATTTTTTAGTGACATATGTCATGGTTACCAATGCTAAAAGGTCTATTTTCAAAAGGTTTTCTTCTAGTTGCTTATTTCCAAAAATTATTGTTTTTTTTTTTTTTAAATTAATATTAACTGCAATATTGCAATGTTTTCAATTACTTATCGCTTACTGCTTAAAAATTTGTCGCCGTAACAAAGCAGCAAACTTTTTGTCGACTGGGTGAAAGACGCGTCGTTCTGATTTTCGTTGACTTATGAAATTCCGCAGCAGCTGCGCAGTTTTGTTCTTTTGGCATGTGCGCAATAGTTTCCAGTTGCGATACAAGTTCAGGAGAGTTTTAAATTCCTTCGAATTGGGCCAGGGTGTCATATAGAACGACATTCAAAAGTTTCAACTTACAGCACCCGCAATATTGGGCACTGCAAAGTTATGATGATCATAAAAAATAAAACTCATGCAGAGGGCAATCTGGGAATCAAAATGAAAAAAATTACCTTTCACCCAAAAAGTGACAAAATATGTCGTGCTGTGTAATTGCTGCCGCCGCCCGCCCGAGAACTGATCCAATCGAAGTATTTATGTTATTGCAGTGCATGCATGCAGTCAGTTGGAGAAAAGCCTGCTGGCCCCTTGGAACGCACATGTCGCAGTGCCGTAAAAAATTGCATTAACGTAGCAATAAACAAATTAAGAAGGCATAAAAAATAGCTCTGGAGCAGACGCAGCTGCATAATCAAGGCTCAAGTGGCGGCCCATTAGTTGACACTGCCACGTACTAGAACTTAAAAGAGCATACAATATTTTAGAAACAATGCGAGCGAGGGACACTGTGCTGCTAAGCTCGACAAGATTAATAACTCGGTAGCGCACGTTCAATTAATCTTTCGTTGTAGCAGCAGCACTAGTAGATCCCTGCTCATGACCAGAGCCCCCAAATGGCTATATTGTGCCGGTACATTGTGACAACTTTACGGCACGTCTTCGAATTTGTATGTACGCTGGATTGCTGGCTGGGTTGTACCTGCTGCGGCGTCGTCGTCAGTGTCAATTGTGACAGGCCCTGCCAGGCGCAAGCGTTTTGCATGCAAGTCGGAAATATTTTTAGTATCCGACGACCTCAAGGAAAACAAACAAACAGCTAGACAGCAGACAACAGACTGACTGACAAACATACACACAACCCACATCCAGCGCTGCTTGTTAAAGCTGCATTGACGTGGAGACACAACATTGGACCGTGATCATCAAAACATTTGCCCATGAACGTGACAAAACTCAAGAACACAGCGCACACCACGTCATGTCAGCAGCAGCAGCAGATCTATCCAGGCGGGTTGGGGCAGACAGGCAGCTCCCTAAATTAGTTGTTTAGAAGATTGTGGGGTCTCTGCTAAATTTAGGCAGCTAAATGGGCGCACCAGGCCCAAAGCAATCCATTGTCCATAAATCAATTATATTGCTTTCTGATATTTTAGTAAAGTATTTTTTTTTTCCTTTGTATTTATAAACTGCATATCTTTCAGGTGTATGCAGTCCAAAACTATTGAAAGACAAGATAGACATAAAACTATTGTCTCAACTATTTCAAATATTTCCAGACCATAAATAATAAATTCCATTTGGCTATATTTGGCTTAAGCAAATTAGCATAAATTATAAATTTGAAACAATTTGTAATAATTAGCGCGACATTTGCTGCCGTTTTAACAGCTTTTGCACACGATAAAATAGTGTACTCCCTCCCCCAACAAAGAATCCTTAATCCCCGCTGACTACAAACCCAGCCAAACTTAATAAGTTTAATTACGATTCCCAAAGGCTTTGAAAACAAATGTTTTTGACTTTATTAAGGAAAAAAACAAAAATACAAAAAAAGCTGTCAAGTAAATTGATGCACCCTGCATCAAGTTTCGGGCTAGGTAATGCCAGCACACGCAACTCTTGTGCCCCCCACTTTAGCAATTGTCTTGTAATGAGCTTGAAATTGCACCACCATCAACCGAATTTATGGAACTTGACTCTGTCGCTTTGGTCAGAGCCAACACCACAAAACAAAAACCTGGCAACTCTGGGTTAGTTGTATTTGAATTAGCGTCGCACAATCAAAAACATTCAAACACGCATAAATTGAATCCCGTGGGATGATTTCTTTGCACGATTCCCAGCTACCCCAGGCGCAACTTGTCACGTGATTCCAATAACAAATAATGCAAACGGATCATCCCTTAACAAATCCGGAAACTGTGCCCGCATACACTCTAGCAAGCAGTAGCGTGGGTAAGATCTGCCTCGAACCTGGTCACCACACACCCCAGCACCAGGCATTTCTCACGCATTCAGACTCACTTGGCGCATGGTGACTGGTAACTAGTGACTGTTGATGGTTGATGTGCCATGCGTCGTCCTCGGCAAGTGTCTGGCCATAAAGTGTAAATTTGTCTGGTCATGGGAAAAATTTGCACTCAATTGAAAAAGTTTTATTGAGAACTAGCACATAGTAAAGAATTGTTGGGTTTTAATTGATCATCGTTTATATGTCCAGGGCGAGGTCTTGAATTAAACGTTACGCATTGCTTTTGATAATTTAGCTTAAATTAATTATAAAATGCAGTAAGGGGTAGTTATGGTGAGTTAAGAGGTGGCTCTTATATGTACTTAACTGAGGTGCTTCAGCGGGGAGAACTGAGTAAACAGTAGTCTGCTGGAATTACTTTGGTTAGGTTTTGATGGATTAGGGTTGTGTAGGAGCCCTTAAGATAATTTTTAACTAATTCATATTCCTTTAATTGGGAACCTACAGACCTAGGAAATCTATCTAAAATATTGTATCTCATTCAACTAAATTCCACAGTGGTCATGATGGTACGATAGAACGACTACACCGAGTTTGAAGTGGTCATGTTGGTACGATAGAACGACTACACCGAACTTGAAAAAAATTGGTAACTTTAAAACTGAGCAATACTGCAGAGAAAGGGCATTGTAGTTTAGCATATAAGATCAAGAAGAACTTTCCAGCAACAGGTTTTTGAATAGTTTATCTGGAGGTAAGGGGTACAGGTTTATGTAACTTAGAGAAGGAGACGCCGCAAAATATTGAAAGATATCTCCAATATGCTCAAACCGGAAAACAAATAAATAGACATGTTCGTTCGTCTGTTCGTTCTTCCGTACGTTTGTTCAAATAAACTCCTCGATCTCGGAAATTATAAGATATATATACATATATATTCATTTAACTTATATTTGGAGCATAGGGCGTCATGACGATTCGGTAGCAAGAAATGTTTCAGGTAGGTAGGTGTTAGCCTTCCTACCCTAGCTTGGTGATAGAATCCCTATCTGCACCCCCAAGCAGGTATTTTGTCTGTTTTGGTCCACGAATGGTATTTTATTTCCCACTGACCCGAGCATTCCTCTATCCGCCACTTGGGGACGCTTCCGATGGGAGACAGACAACTCCACACGGAATTTATAAGAGCTGGTATAATAATATGGTTGGGAATGCTGCTCTACGGCTCTTAGAATATTTTGGGCTCCCTTCTAGCCCTAGAGCTCCTCAAAAAGTCGAACATCCGAGAATCATTTATTTGGGCTGAGTCTACTCGGGTAGCTTTTCTAAACCCACCAAAGAAGAATATACTTTTTCTGGCTAAGGCTTCAAAATCTGCAAGAATGTGTTGTTAGGTTTCATCCTCAGTTACTCAAATCGTAAATGACTACGAATTCAGTAGGCCAATATTAATAGAGAGCCAGTATATTTATTCCTTGAGAGAACATATCCCTCCTATTCGGAGCATTGAGCCAGTATAGCAAAACTTAAGTTCTGGTCTCTTTTATATGATGGCAGATAGGTTAATTTTTGTATCTCTTGTCACTGCTTCCTGCATTCCAAAATATTTTTAAAGCGCTATATTTTTTCAAATTTCAAAGTTACAGCTTCGTTTTGTACAAATAAAACTCATGGAATAAAATAGCATATTTTGATTAATGCCAATCGTCATTATCCCTAGAAAGATAACAATACGTCTGTTTCAGTTTTTTACTCTCTTTCTCACGATTGTCGCAGTATTAATTTCTCTCTCTCAGTCTGCTTAGTTAGTATCAGCAGATAGCCAATGGTAGTAGTTGTAAAACGGTTAGTTGACTTAATTGTAGAAAATGCACGAAGAGTACGTCGCAGAGACGTATGGTTAGCTTTTGTGTGATTCTTTGTTCAATGAGTTTTGAGATAAATTATAGCTTTTAAGTTAAAAATAGTACCGGAAACGAAAAGCTTAGACGGCAGCGAGATTGCTGATTTACTAGAAGTGATTATATCATTATATCTAGATAGCAAACACGACCAAAGTAATGTAAACTAGAGTGAAAATAGATCTCTTAAAGATGACGTGCTTAGTGTCTGTGGATATTTATAAGACAGATGGAGATATGCCGTCGTTCCACAAGTGATGCAATTAATTAACTAATTTTTTCGTTATGCCATATTTTCGCTAACTTACGGAATAGTGCTGGAGAAAACATCGGTGATCTAAGCTTAAAATCTCTATATATCGATTTTGGCCAACAGAGATGTTAAAGAGCTTTGAACTTTAAATGTGAAAGTATCAGATTAACTTCAGGTTGGTTCTGGATTAAGGTTTGATTTGCTTTTTAAGTTACCCCTATGGATTTCATGCCGCTGAATACCGGAGAGTTCTGAAATAACCTTAAATAGCACCCTAAAAAGATGTTTTTTGAGGCTATCTAAGAAACATGACGTGATGGAGTGCCCGACAACAGTTCTCAAAAAGAAAAAAAAAAGTCCACACAAAAAAGTTGATTGTCTCATTCGGAGATACCACCCTCGCTACTATCAAGTTTTGGGGACGCTGAATACGAATCAGAGATCCAAAAACGCGCAGCACATCAGAGCTCCGACATATGAAGGAGAGATATTTTGAAAGTTATCTAGAACCCTGATATGCTGATTACGCTTTGATAGATTAAGTCGCCAAAAAATCGATGAAGTAAATGATGACCGTAAATCGGAAAAAAATTGTTTGGGATTTTTAGAAGTTGTCTCAGAACCCTTGGGTGCTGTGGCTTTTTCAACCTCTAATTCGGTTTCGCGTCTTAGAGTTCTTATGGGTAGCCTGGAAACATGCAAAGTTCACACCACTTTTTTCCTTTATGGGTCTGTTTTAATCAGATGATCTTTGAAAATGTTATATATGGGAGCATAAGTACCATGGCTAAGCATTAAATTTCTAAGAATATATGCTTAATTTCATTCGTATTTTTTCCATCATTTGGACAACTACAAATTAATAAATTGAATGAAGTAACAAAATTAAAAACTCTTTACCCGATTACCTGTACCTCATTATATCTCACGTTTTTTTCCAAAGTTCAACATACTTTTTCGGACCTACAAAAGCAAATAAATTGAGTTATATCAACAGAACTTGAACTTCATTACGCCCTTAAACTTGACAACAAGGTGCCGAAACCCAAAAAGGAAGTTGACATTGATAAGCCGAGACTCTTAAGCATATATTCCAGATTTCGGCATAAAAAACACAATTTATGCAAGTGAATCATTTGTATCAACAGGCGAAAAAATAAAATCCACACTAATAAAGCGGCAAATATATCATTTTTATGATATTTCAACATAAAGTATTAACATAAATGTTGATGTTAATCTTTTTTTCCCATGAAGCTACTCTGGCGGCGACCAACTAACTCTGAACATAAACAATTCATTATCGTGATTCATATTTGAAATAAAATCACAACTTGAGAATTATTATTAGTCAAGATGAGCTAGAGGAGAAAAAAAAAGCTACCGGCGATGACTCTAGCCTAGTTGGTGGGTCTAGCAGGCGGGTGGCTCCAAAACGCCGTATGTGGTCCCCAACCGCAGACTAAGCTCTGTTTTTGGCTTCCCAGCAGATTAATATCTCAAAAACACACACACGAAAAAAAAAACGCATTTTAATTAGTTGCTAGTAGCCGGCGACTATGAATCTAATTTATTGTCACTTGGACTAATGAAACGCCTTTTGGCCAAATACCCAATAATTGACCAATTTGTGTGGCTCCTATAACCGCCAGCGACATTGATGTGGCTCAAATTAAGGGCGCACACGCTGTCAATAAAACAAATTAATTTGAATTATGTTCAAAGCTTCTACACAATTCTACTAACTTGGCTTAGACGGAAGCCAGCGCCAGTCAGCCGTAGACCGCCTTCTCTTCTTTGCTTTAACATTGTCTTGATCTTTATCGGCATGTCTCTCGGTCTGTCTGGTCCACCGTTTGTCTCTTACGTTTTGTGCTTTTATTTGTTTATAATAACCGTTACGTCTGCTCTGCTACAAACTGATAACAGTATCAGATTTCAAAAGCGCTGCTCTATAAGCCGCCCGGCATTTACCATGTTCACTGACCTGGCAATCCTGGCCAACTGAGCGCAGTCTGTAAAAAGCACAGTGGGCGAAATGATGGATTTAGGTGCAATTTATGTAAAAATTAAAAAACAATTTTAAGGTATTTTAAGTCGTTTGATCATAGAATACTATTAAAAAATTAATTAATTATTTATTTTGTAAAATATTATTAAAAATTGTTACTCTTTTTTTATTTAATTTTTTATTTTTTTCTTGAGAATACTATTCGCATTCTACCCACGCCAACTGAGCGCCATCTAATCACTGCGCACAGTGGTCCAATTTATTGATTTGGATGATTTTATTTTAAAACTTATAAAAAAATGTAGACATTCAGAATTTATTAGTTTATTGAAAATTTGTTTTTAAATGAATAATTATTTCTATAATATTGAAAAACAAAGTTTTTTAACTTTTTTCCTATATATTGTATTATTTTTTTAAGAATACGAATCAAAGATTAATCGCATCTGAGCCTGGTCGACAGAGCGCCGTTTGATCACTGCGCACAGTCCAAGTGTTCGTATTAGCTGTCTTTTATTTTAGAAAATATTATAAAAATTTATTTTGACATTTTGAGTCGTAAATTCAGAGATAAAAATTATTTAAAAATTAATTAATTATTCAAAATTAATTTTTTTTTTGTATAATATTGAAAAAAAGTGTTTATCGATTTTGTTAATTTTTTTCGAGAATACAAATCTGGGATTATTCGCAACCTACCCTGGCCAACTGAGCGCCATCTTATCACGGCACACAGTAATCAAAATGGTCGACTTAGCTGTATTTTATTTTAGTAATTTCGTATTATTAAAAAATATTCATGATTTTTTTAGTTGCTAGTTCAGAAAAGAATATTATTCAAAAATGAATTAGTTTTTTGTTCTGAAATACAATATTTTATTATAAGAACTCGAATCAAGACATGTTCACATTTGACTGACTTTTTTACAACCATGGCCAATTGAGCAGTATCTGATAGTTGTGCACAATGGTGAAACATATCGCTCCTAATCGGAACATAGGGCAGAGCGTGGAAGCTTGAGATATTTGAGGTTATGCACCCGAAAAACGGCGTTTTTTCTAATATCTCAAAATCCTGACGTGATGGGCCAATTCTGGCCCCGGATTCGGATTCTACGCAGCAAATTATACTTGACCTATAGCTTTCCAACAACTAAACCATGTTGGTCTGTGTTATAATTATTAAAACATATTTTCAATGTATAGAAAGAATGAAAGAAAACAGAGTAGATTAACATATGATTTTCATTTTTCCCAATTTCGCTCCATGTTCACTAATGGATTTTCCTGAAATTTATTAATTAAAAAAAAATAATAATAATTAAGCAATAAAATATTATGGTAGAATAATAATATAAATAATATCTAAAGCATCAAAAATATATAACTAATGAAAAAATGTCAGCAATAGAAGATTATCACATTTAAATAAAATCCAGTTAAATTGACAATTTCGACCACTGTACATTGTCTGCTCACTGCGCCTGCGCAGCTGCCTCTTTGTATCAGGCGCCAATAGTTCTAAGATCTTGTTTTGATTGCAGCCCCTCAGCGCACCAGCGGCAACATCGTCGATCATCATCGTGGAATCTCTGCTGCTCTGCTTGCTCAGTGGCTTGAGAAATCTCTAGCTCGTGACAAACTGCGGCATGTGTCTCCCGCTTAGCTATTGCATTTCTGCACACATTTCTCCTGCACTCTTTTGAGATACTTTCTTTTGTTTGAATCTCTCGCAGCTGCCTTGGTCGCGCTTTGTGCGGGCAAATTAATTGAATTTTGCACTTCATTATGAGTCTCTGGCGGCTCTTTGACACTTTGAAGTGAGGCATTCGTCCATGGAGTAGTTGCTGTGGTTAACAGGCCAGGTGATGTGCAGTTAGTTGGCATGTCTTGGACAGCAACAAATACCTGCCGACAACTGTAAATTGACATGGTACTTGGGGAGTAGATCACTGTACTCCTTTATAGAGAGTGGTATAGATTTTCACTTAGTACAGCTAGTTTGCAATTCTCAGATGAAGTTGGTTTGGAGTAGATAAAGTGTAAGTACTTTAAGTTTTCCAATAGCCCCAAGGCGTCAGGATTTTGATATAACCTTAAAAAGCATTGTATGGGGTTTTCGTACCTCGGATTCGGATTTAGCGAACCCATAAACATAAGGAAAACATGATCTAACCTCTAAAAATTAATTTAAATAAAAGTTACCTAACGTGTGATCAAGGTGACTAGAGAATTCGATATACCCATGTCCGTCTGTATGAACGCCTAGATCTCAAAGATGGTAAGAGCTAGGACAACCAAACTTTTAGATTAGATCCCTTATTATCTTATGGATTAAGTTTATTTTACTTTTTATTATCGGTGTTATATTATATAGTTTCCATAGGGATATTTTAGAGGGCCCCCAAAAAACCAACAGTTTTATATGGATTGAGTAGAAGATATCGTAACCGAATGGGGCGTTCGGAAGTTTTTTAACGTTCCCAAGCACTTGATCAATATCGGTATATCATTAAGCCCCCATGATCCTATCGATCAAAAAACGTTTTTGATTCAAGCTCTTTTGTTTTTTTTATTGTTTATGAAGTTATTGTAATCAAATTTGGCATTCGGAAATTGTTAGGGGTACTTAAGAAATATACCGAATTTGATTACAACGCGATGGTGCAAGGTATCACAAAATCTTTGGAGCCCGACTTGAAAGTACGCGTACTTTTCTAATGATATAGTGATCTGCTTATGGAAAACGATAATTTTGGATGAAAAGTTAGTTTGTGGATTCATTTTTTTTTCATGACTATACTAATCGCCAGATTCTTTGTATAAGCTCTGAACTTAGAATTTTTTTTTCCCTTTGTGAATTTGAGTAGTACCGGCTTTAAATAGAAATCTAGGCAAATATAAGTCCTTTTTTTGAAAAAGTCTCTTTTTACTTATATTATTTAAGAACCAGTTAAATTTTTCAGTCTAGATTGCAGACTTAGCTTTCAACAACTTCATTATTCCTTTTTGAAATCAAGATTCACATGCATAATTAAAGATCGCAACAAACTATCACAAAATTCCGACTTATTCCGCTAAATTGCGTCTTGAACATGTTTAAGCACAAATAGAGCACAACACTCTCAATTAGGATATCAAAAGAAGTGCCTGGCTTGATTTACATAAATATTTTAAGATCAGTTCACACACATGTATGCATTGGAAGGAAGACCAGTTAGGATCACAAAGAATCCAGACACACACCGGTTCATTACTTACAAATCTTTGGCGCCAAATTGTAAGAGCTCAAGACAAACAAAATCAAATGGTACGTGTCATGGGCAGCTGTAAGAAGGCACGGGACAACCCTGAAATGCTGAGATTTTTGCCAAGACATTGGCTCCTAAGGGTTGTGGCAGTTCGAAAGTAACGTACAAATGCATTGTCACCACCAATGTGTTGCTGTTGCTGCTACGGGGTGGCAACAGCAGCCGGAACAGGGACATGTTTTGAGTACGGTGAATGCCAGGTAGTTTTGCAGATACCTATTGGCACATTCCAAGGCACTCGCTGGGCCAGGTAAATGCGGCGGCGCAGACGCACACTTTTATTTTTTTGGGGTGGTTAGGCTGAATCTTGGTGGAAGTTGTGATGATCTGACGGCTGTGGCGGCATAAGCGCAGCTGGCTGGATATTTTTTCCCAATATCACAATGAAATTTCACGGCCTTTAGGGGTTTGTGCACCTAAACAGGGCGAGGGACGACGGTTACGCCGAATAAACGAAACAATGGCGAAAGGTTGATTTACTTTGGATTTCTCTGTTGTTTGATGCAGTGATTATTATTTTCATAGGTACTACTACCGACTGGACTTTTAAGTACTTATTGTGAGCGTTTGTTTTGAAGGTTGGAAATTCAATTTGAATTTGACTCAGATGTCACGTGCTATGGTTATGCAGCTGCAGCTGGTATAAGGATGCAGCGTTTTATGGGAATGCAGTGATTTTTGTTAGTTTTTGTGAATACTAAAAGGAATGTTTGATCAAGCTGATTTCAGCTAAAGTAGTTCTCAAGTGATGTGGCTTGTTGGGCCTTATCAGAAGTCGCACAAAAATCTTCAGAAATTATGTCATTATGTTGGCTTGAAAGTCGCTCTACAAGTTCATCGGTCTAACAGGATTTTGAGGGACTTAATTTTTTGAAGTTTCGTTTTTTAATGAACTTTTCCGTTTTTTTTTCTTTCAGCTTTTTAATCGCTGTGCCTACGACAACAGGTTTGTCATGACATAAAAGCAGTTTGCTAAGTTTTTCGAAGTTATGCTTTTGAACCCTCATCACAAGTTCCTTCTATACCATGTCTGATGGCTTAGTATTGACTGCTTTGTCAGGGTTGCCATCTGATAATAATTTTTTATTTTATTTATTAGTAAAAAAAAAAAATAAAAAAAAATTAAAAAGTTTTTTTCAAAAAGAAAAAAAAAAAAAATGGGGAAAAAAAAAAAAAAAGAAAAAAAAAAAAAAAAATAAATAAATTTATTTTTTTAAATTTTTTTTTAAAAAAAAAAAAATGTTAATAGTTCTATAATTTATATTCATTAGTAAAAACTTGCGACGGGCCGGTGACAGAGTTGTCACCTTGCAAAAGCTATATTCGAATGATTTTATTTTTCTGTTATGTTTTTGAATACATAATCATAAATTTTTCTTACTGTCTAATGGCTAAGTATTGTGACTGCATTGACAGGGTTGTCAACTTACAAAAATAATACTATTTACACTAATAACATTTTTCACTTGAATGTTCAGCAAACCCAAGAAAAGCTTTAATTATAAAAAATTATAAACTTACTACAAATAAGTTTTTTTGAATCGAATAAAAAGTGACTTAAAATTTCGCTTATAAATTTGCTTAAATAGTGCTCGAAAACCGCTGTTTGTGCAGTACGATTGCTTGAAGTTCTTTAATTATATATTTTTACTTTGCAAAATTCATGAAGAATTTAGGTAATGTGACTTAATGGGAAGTCAAAATTTAAAGTCGAGAAAATTTGTGTTGGGCAAAATTGCAATCAAATTTTTTTTAAATAAATAATTAATTTAGAACATTAAGAAATCTATAAGATTTTTAAATTGAATACATAATAATTGGCAGGTATAATGTTCAGTTGGCTATATAAGCCGAAAATAAACAGCATATATTTATTATTTCAAAAATTGTATAATACAAAAAAAATATTTATGTCCTGTGACAAACTCTCTTAAAACCAAATTAAATTCTTGTAGCTGAAAATGTGTTGTTTTAATACATTAGCCAAATCTGCAGACAACAAATAACAAAAGATTTCAAAGCAACCCAAAGAGTTTTCTTCAATTGTGATTCGGTACAAAAATGGCAGCTCTTTGCTTAAAGCGCTACAAAATGAAATCGGAAACAAGAGCGCCAAAGCAAAAGTAAGAGAAAGCTGGCCCCAAAAGAGTCAAAATCCCCAATAAGAAGCCACTTAAACTTTAAGCTGCTCTTAGGCTGCCCTAAAGAGCGCCAACAAGTAACTTATGCTCACCTGCTCCAAAAGTAAAGCTAAAGAGCGCAGTGTGCGTCTTATATACATCAAGACAAAAGAGAGACAGAAGCACCACCCATATAAGTAATGTGCGTTGGTTTATAAATAAACTTACCTTTCAAGTTGTACATAAAGCTTCGCAGCTGCTGTGCATACAATACCAATACTAACAAAAAGTAGGGGAACTTGCTGAGCGTAAATCTCAGTGACGTCAGACGCTGGCGCAGCTGGTGGCAGCAGCGATCGTTGAAAAGCGCGCTCGGAGCGCCGCCGAGTGCAGTTGTTGTGCCGTTTTCTGTGGCACGTGCTCGCTTTTTACACCGAGATTGTTGTTCTTGTTTAGAGTCGGTATGGCACGGCAGCTGGGGCAAGAGCTCGGCGATCGTTCATTGAACGCACAGCTGTTGGGCAGAGGTATAGGGACAGGGGCTGGGACAGATCTTTGAATGGGCCTAGAAGTAAGGTTTTTGTTGTTGGTGGTTGGTTTTGTGTAGCCGAGAGGGCAGCATTTGCGCAGAATCCATACAATATACAATTTATCGGAAGTAGGTAGTTGAGCAGGCTGGTTTTACTTCCAGGGGGTTGATCCTGTAGCAGATCCTGCTGGGGGTTGATTTGAGTCTATAAAAATTAAAGTGATCCTCGCTGGTTGCATCATTCGTATGTGAAACTGCAAGCGAACGAGACGCGTGCGATACGGAAGTTAAGTGACAACAAATGTGTTGCAGTGATTTTTGTAACGTTTAGTATAGTTGATATCGATACCAAAGCCGCCAAAAATTTGTGATTTTAGTGAGGCCTGTTTGTAAAAAAAAAAAAGTGTCTTGTACCAAACTAAGCTAAGCATTATGGATAAGCTAAAGTACAGTAAATGCCCGCTGAAAAAGAGACCTATACTTTTGGAGGAGCAGCAAGAGGATCAGCTCAGTCATGGTAGGTCAAATAACCTCATAATGTTAATTAATCACTTTTAAACATAATTGTTGGGGATTTTGATAATGAATCCGATTTGTCCAAATCATTCTGAACAGTAGAATATTCGTAGGTTCCACTTTTAAGCAAATTTCTACACAAGAGCAATTTCCCATACCACTCCAAACATAACTATGATTTCAAGAAAAAAAGATCTGAAGTGGCAGATCTATTAAAAAGTTTGAGGGCATTCTAATTTCATTCTTTTTGTAATTTCAAAAAAAAAGAAAGTGGTTGAACATCATCAAAACTTTTAAAAACACTAAAAAAATTAGGAGGGAAATCGTACCTCTAGAACCCACTTCAAAAATTCAGTCAATTTTCATTTTTAATTTGAGAACCTAAAAATCAAATTATGTAAAGCATTTCCAAGAAACTCAAATATTTCGGAGAGCAACCCGTCCTCCAGGATACTGCAGCACATATTTCCAAAAAAGTTGAACATCTACATCTTTATATGTATGACGTCTGGTTTCATCAAAAGATTTCGCGCTAAAAATTAAGGAAACCGTCTAAAGATTTCTGGTATATTCCTTATCCCGATAAACTTCATTATTAAGACCTCAAATCGGCATCAGTTTCAAAGTCCGCAGCATTATGCCAAATAGTAATTTTATACAAAACCCGCTCATGTGCATCTTACTTTTCCGACTTCCTGCAGATGAAGGCCCCGTTGATCTTAGTGTTGCCGCCGCATCCGTGCCCATGGAGCATACACCTCAGCTCTCCCCTAAAACAGAAGCACAGCCTGTAACCACAGAGTTGCGCAGACGCTTTGATACCGCCATGAATCAGACCAAAGAGCAGCTGGCTCGTCGCATTTGGGAGGAGACACGTGAAATTGCCAAAGCCTTTCCCGATGTCTTTACGCGCGAAGAGATTGCCAAGAGCTTGGCTCGCTTGGGTTATGGCGATTTTGAGCTGCCGCCAGAGGAGGAGGTTATGGAACCGGAGCCCGAAAGCGTTTATGCCCAAATAACACCACCTCCAACAGTAGCTTCACCAGTGATCAAGGTGGAGCAGACGGAGCTAGCCTATGAGGCGCCGCAGGAGAATTTCGAACTGCGCAACTATAACAATAATTTGCTTAAAAGCATAGCCGACTATGAGGATTGCATGAAGTTGCCTGCACAGCCGCAGATGCTACCAAGCCAGCCAGCCTTTGTCAACTATGCAGCTGCCGCTGAGCCCGAGGACTTGAGCCTAAGACCGGAGCTGGCACAGCGTCGCGTACTAAGCGAGAATATCAACTTGCACAATGTGGCACGTGCGCTGCTAAGTATGCAACACATGACACCACAGCAGCAGCATAATAACCACAACAACAATATGACACCGCCACCACAGCAGCGTCAACACTTAGCACAGCACATGGAACACGACTTGGACGCGGATACAGAGAACGAGAACAGCGCGCAACTGAGTCTCAAGATCAAGAACACCAACGATCTGTACTATCAATGCCAGCAGTGCAACAAATGCTATGCTACCTATGCGGGTCTAGTGAAGCATCAGCAGACACATGCCTATGAGAGCACCGAGTATAAGATTATACGCAGCAATCCCAGTGGCTCCGGAGGTCCCATTGTAGATCAAACCGAATTCTGCACCGATCAGGCTTCAGCTTTGATACAAGCCGCCAATGCTGCATCGGCGCAGTCTATGCAGAAACCTGTAGGTGTGCCACGTTTTCACTGCAAGGATTGTGGCAAGTCCTATTCCACCTACTCGGGTCTAACCAAGCATCAGCAGTTTCATTGTCCCTCTGCTGAAGGTAATCAGGTGAAGAAGGTCTTCAGCTGCAAGAACTGCGATAAGACCTATGTATCGCTGGGCGCGCTTAAGATGCACATACGCACACACACCTTACCCTGCAAGTGTCCCATTTGCGGCAAGGCCTTCTCAAGACCCTGGCTGCTGCAGGGACACATACGCACACATACCGGAGAGAAACCCTTTAGCTGTCAGCACTGCAATCGCGCCTTTGCAGATCGCTCCAATCTGCGCGCACATATGCAAACCCACTCGGATGTAAAGAAGTACTCGTGTCCCACCTGCACCAAGTCCTTTTCGCGCATGTCCCTGCTGGCCAAGCATCTGCAGAGTGGCTGCCAGGCCTCACCCAGTGCCACAGAGCTGCCTGCTGCCGGTGGCTTCAATCAGCAGCAGCTGCAGCAGCATTTACAGGGTCTGGCCAGGGATAGCTACTCACCCAGTGGCAGCTATGATGATCCCTCACAGATTTTCTATGCCGGCAGCGTGGGCAGCAGCGCCGGCGATGAAGCAGAGGATTTTCTGGCGCAAGCCCCTGCAGTTTATTGAAAGTATCTCATAGTTATATCTTTTAGTCATAGTTTAAGATCAGTTTGAGTCAGTTTAGTCAAAGTGGAACTAAAGCAGCGAAATATCAGTGCCAAAAATTAGTCAAGGCAATTATATTGTCTCTTAGGGGTTTAGCTTAGGGCTTAGTTGTGTTAGGAATTATTTATTTATTTATTATTAATTTATTTATTTAAAGATAAGCTAACGATTTTATAGTCATAGGTATATTTGGAAAAAGTTTCTATTGTTGTTGGGAATTTGTATTGTTAAAATTTTGTATATTGATTGTTGAAATCTGTTTTGTAAAAATCGAAATGGTGCCAGAGCATGTATTTATATATTAGTACATATATTTATTTATATAAAGTATATATTATCAGTGACTAGATATAGATTGATGTATATTTATTTTATAATTTAAATTGTATTCCTTTATTTTTATAGTTTTTTTTACTACAGCTTTGTACATATGGCTTATATAATTTATTTTAAATTTATGTTTATTTATAATCAAATAAAAGTAAAATGAGCAAAAAATATCGAAAAATTTGTAAAATTAATCAATATTGGCAGAAACGGTGAACATTTTTTTCGTCACAATTGTATTAAGTACTGTGATGACTACTGGTTGCATAATTTCCTAGATTGTAGGATTTTTTTTCATACCGAAAACGGAAGACCATTTCTTAATTCAATATACAAATTTTTTTAAATATTTTTTCAATTCAATCATTAAAAAAAACCTTTATTCGCTTACGAGACATGTCTTGTCAAAGAATATTTATAAGTTATCGATAATTCGAAAGACAAACAGAATTTAAAAAAAAAAACGAAATTTACGTGGTAAATATTTTTTTTTCTCAGTGTATACGGATCCAGCAAAACAAATTAGATACGGAGGTAGCTGTAATCTATAAATAGGTTTAATTTATTTTTTCATGTTTATAAGCAAAGTTTTTGTAAAAAAAAAAAAAAATTTAAATGATTTCTTTAAGCTTCGATAGTTACAGAGTACCTCTAAAAGCCAAGATTATCTTCTTTTCTGATTTTCCTTCCAGACCCAAATAATATAAAATATATTCAATACCTATACAAAGCAATAACCCGAGCCCATGCACCTAACACACTTAGCACTTGTTTTATAGACTTCCAACAGTAATCAACCAGACTATTGCAACTGAGTTCATAAAAACAAAACTCATATCGAAAAAAAAAAACTTAAAAACAAAAACCAAACAAACTATTATTATTTTCGGATGCTCATTCGCTGACAGTTCCAACAACAACATCAACCAGAGCGACAAATCCAATATCGTAGGTGTACTTTATTTATCAAGAGATTTTTCCAGCAATCAAATAAAAATGCTGCACAGCAGCAGGCCGCAGCGGTGGAAGTTGCAACGAAACCAACGACGACATGGAACCAAGTCAATACACAATGTATCTATCTATAGCACTTGAAGGGAGGGCGGTGGGCGGAGATGGCGGTGAAAATCAAATCGCTGCTTAAATCAAAATTAATTGCCAGAATAATAATTGTTTTGAACGTAAAGCGCAAAATGCAAAGAGCTACAAAATAAAAAACAAAAACAAAAACAACAAAACGAGAATTGGCGCAGCTGCAAAAGACTGCGTCACCAAACAGGCGGCAAGCGCCAACAATCACGAAAACAACTACAACAAGATGCAGTCGAGGCGATGGACGACAATGAGATACACTATATCCCTTTTCTCCTAAAAAATATAAAAGCCTGCAAACGATAGATTAACCTTTTTCTAGTTTGAACTGCTTGTGTGCAGTCTAACAAGCAGTTTACGGGAGGCATATTATCTTAATTGGGGAGCTCTTGATATTGTTACTTGATTTTTTGAGCTGCTTTTGGCTTTGTTTAAAGAAGTTCTACTATGCTAGAAATTTGATCAACACTACTCCACTATTTCATATAGCTACCATACAAAAATTGAACCAATTTTTACAGAGTTAAACTTGCGACTTTCTTTGAGTCATCTTTCAAAATAATTAAGACGCAATTAACCTTTCAGTAAGCAGGACTTTTTTGAGTATAAATAGAGTTCGATGTGAGTTAGGTGTCTCAGTTGTTTTCATGATCCTGACAAGTTAGGCTTTTACCTAAATATTCCAACAAGCTACTCATAGTCTAATACGCCATCTTTTGCCTTTAATTAGCACAAATCTATAATACCCAACGTACCCAACTTTCATAGTGTATTAACAACAACAACAACGACGTACGACAAATGTCTAGCATTTTGGCTGCAGTTTGCAGCTTGTTGGGGCAGCGAAGGCAACGGCAACGGTGACGGTGGCAGCGGCAGCGACGTTTATGTAAAAAATAAACCACTCAAAACAACAAATACAACGATGAATCATCGATTTTGGTCGGTTAACGCCAACAACAACAATAATAACAAACAGCATCCGAAAACAGCAACAAACAACAACAACAACAAGTTATGCAGCAGCCAGTTAGACAGCGTAGTACAGCCAACAGCCGCTAGATGGCGCTGGCTACAGTTTGAGCTCAAATTGCATTCAAATTAAACGCGATTTAGTGTCTTTATGCACTTGTAGAGGGCATATTTAGACTGGACAGACATTTATATTGCTTATAAGGAGATATACGGCAACCAACAATGTTTGTGTTCAGAGTTTGTGATCGCAGAACAGTGCAAGGGATCAGCTGCTGCTGTTTGAAGGCGAACAAATCGCTCAGCTTGGGAGTTAGCTTGTAAAACTCCAGGAAAACTGACAGGGCCGCTGCAACCGAATTCTAGGTACAAAAAACCCCAACAGCAAGGGTACTGAGATAAAAAGCTCGGCTCAACTACTCAAATTCCATATGGGTATGTCACATGTAAAGTTCACACAGCTTTTTTTTGGGTGGGTCCGTGTAATTTGAAGGATGTCAAATATTATTACGCATTTCTTTTGTCAAGTTTATTTTCATCATCATTGCCACATCTGGGATACTGAAAATATTAGAGAAGCTTTAGAAAAGCCAATGCATCAAAAAAGAGTCAGAAGTCTAGTTAGCACTGTGAGCTGGAGTCGTAAGTTGGGTTATTATTCAGCTAACCTATAAAAATAATTAATATCGAGGGGAAAACTACACTGCAATCTTAAGGATTTATTGTGCACTCTACTAGCCCTAGAGCTCCTTAGCTAGTGCAATGCCAAAGATAAATTTAATTATCTGGGATGGTTTTAGTATGGTGACATCGCGCATCAAGATTCTTTTACCTATTTCTATTTCTTCTGGCAAGCACTCCATAATTATGTGATGAGAGAATTCGTCCTTAATTTTACAAAACCTGCAGATGACAGAGTCTATAATGCCACCTGAGCTAGGTCAACTAAGTAGAGAAGTAATTAAATATTTTAATAATAAAAATGGTGGACCAATTTAAGTGCTGTTTCGTTTCAATTATTAACTCTTCTTTCAAGTTTATTTCAAAATTTCCGTATAAATATACTTTTTGCTTGAAATCGCATTTTTTAGTTTTTTAGTTTTTTATTTAAAAAAAAAATCCCAAACGTACTTTCAAAATACCCTTTTCTTTCAATCCAAAAGCTTTTCTTGAATATGCCAGAAATGAGGTTAAAAATCGTTGGAAATTTTTTCCGATCGATTTTTGAACAATTTCTTTCGAAATTACGAATAAGTTCCAAATCCTGAAAACCGACGACAGATAACTGATACACGCCTGACCCAGGCTCCGTTCTAAAAACATAAATTTATTTAGTTCAAATTTATCTTGTTTAAAGCTATCTTTGGAAGCACAACAACGATATTTGCTACTCATGGTCAAGCAAAATCATATTACCATACAAAAAATTATAAATGAGCGATGGTATCGAAAAAGAAAATTGGGTGCCATTTTGAAACATATAGAAAATACCAAACGTCTCAATATGGATAGTTTTTTTTTTCCTTACAGCTCAGAATTTTACGAAAAGTAGAAAGGAGCCCAAAGATGGTTGAAAATATTGACAAATTTTTAATTATCTTGTGCAGTTTTTAAATAATGGAAGCTGAATGGAATTTGGAATTTTAAGCCCAAAAACCCTTAAGAAACTTTTACAAGTGATCGTTTACGTTTAATATTATATGTTACTCATTTTAGTCTTACACCTTTAAATATTTGCAGATAAGTTCAATAAGACAAATCAAAAACTTGATTTAATCGTTTTTAAATCGAAGACCCCCAAAAAATGTCTTAAGAAGAGTTAGTGTGACTAGAGATGCATGAACTGCTTTATTTCAGAGATGATCAAATTTTATTTCGATCGACGTTTCGTTTCATATAGCTCCCCTAGATCTGATAAAAAAATATTCAAAATATAAATTTAGTATTCATGAAGATACAAAATTTATTCGAAATCGGCTTACTATATGATATATGTATCTCCTTTGAGACCGATCGCTCAGAAAAACGTTTTCAGGGCATAATTCGTTTATGAAGAAATCGGAACCAAATTTTTTCCAATATAGTTGCAGCAATCGAAGAAATTCTTTAAATGATAAAGCAATATGTTTTTACTATACATATGTATTGCTAAAAAAAAATATTTTCAGAGCCTAATTCGTAGAAATCGGAACTAATTTTTTTTTTTAAACCAGAAAGAAATTCTCTTTTATAATTTAGAATTAACTTCTACTTTATAATTATATAAAAAAAAAATACAATTTTTCTTAAACATAGTTCCATGAATCGAAATTATTCTGAAAAAGAGTAAGTAATATGTTTTTACTATATGATAGCTTCCATTGAAAAGATTGCTCAAAAAACGTTTTCAGTGCTAATTTCGTTTGATTACAAAAAAGTAGTAGGACACGTCGAATATTTCGGGACTCGCGGCTAAAAATCACAAAAAAACGCACACACTTAAATGCCAGTCCCGCGCATCCCGAAGCTACAAGCGAAGATCACGGGACTCCTCCGCTCCTATCCCTAGTATAAACCCCTCTGTAAGTGTATTCAAACTTCACCACTCTAAAGATACCCTCATCAAATGTTCAACTTTGCTCTCGTTGTGGTTATTGTTGCTGCTGCCGCTGCAGTTGCACCGATTTTTCCGTTTTCCGCCATGAGTGTGTGACTGCTGGCGCACCTTACTTTATAAGACGGCGGCTTTGCCCTGCTCCGATATTATAAATGCCGTCCACGCAAAATTTTTATAAATTTTTTTTTTTTATTAAATGCTCTACAACTTCCAGTTTGTGTCTGCGCTGTTACTTTGTAAATTGTTGTTCTTAATTGTTGTTGCTGTCTGTTTGGAAATTAAACGCCAGGCTGCATTAAGCGGTAGCTTTGGTTTCTTTTTACCAAAAGTCATTTTGGATTTAAGCCAACTGACAATATTAGAACATTTATGGAATGGAAACGGGACATGAATGGAACATGGTCAGAACTTAGGGCATTCTATTTGGCTGCCGTTTGACAATATTTAATTGAACCGCTCCATTGCACTTGCCGCCCCGCTCTCTAACTGGGAGCACCTTTTATGCTGTGACAGCGTGCTGCCATTGTACCAACGCCGGCGGCTTGAGTCTTGACTTTGATTTTGAGCACGAGCAGGCAGTTCCAGGCCCCACGGCGGCCAGACCACATCCAAAGAGCAACGCATATAGGCCTAGGCGTAGTCGCCTGCAGTTTTCTTGATTATTTGGTATTTTGGGTTTATTTTGGTAGCGCGGCTTTTGGTCAAAGGTTAAATTAGACAACTGGGCTGGACAGGCTGCTGCCGTACCAGCAACTGACTGCTTGGTTTGCTGCCCGGTGACAAGTGCCACGCCGCGTTGTTTAGGAAGTCGTTTAGAGCGCTAATTTATGGCCCAAAGCGTTTCAACGCTTTTGCGTTGCCGTTCCCCCTGCGCTTTCGTGTCTCGCGTATCGAGTCTCGTTACTCGAATTTCGTTATTCGATTTTTTTTGCGCTTTTTTGGTTGGCTTTATTCGTTTTTCATTATTCGTTATTAGAAGTACGTGTCATGGTGGCTTAATTGGCATTTTGTTTGGCAGTCAAGAGTTGGAAAAAAACAAAAAAAAAAAAAATTATATTTAAAAAATAAGATACACGCCTTGGTCTAGTTAGGTATTAGCTTAAGTTGCAAACACGGCTTAGCCTTTTTGTTAACAGTTTTAAGCGCCAACTTAATTAATGTTTTATCGCCAACAAAAACATATTCTACAGTAGATGCCAGCGAGTTGGGATTTTTTTTTTTTTGATTTAATTGGAATTTTTATGTCAGCTTTCAGATCTTTATAAATTTTATCAAGAAACTCATCTCTAGTATTAAGATTTATCGAAATGGTGGATGAGATATATTAAGAATGCGAATTAAATTATTTGTACTCAAGAGATTCGACTGACTGGCTAGGATTTTTTATTTTGCTTGTACCATAATTCTTTAGCTACAATTAAAGTTCCTTACAACTCTCTTCTTAAGAAATTTTGAAAACTTACATTATAGGTCCAGCTTAAATGGGTAAAAGCGTGCTTTTTTAACAAATTGATGATCAAATAAAATTGTTTATAGAAAAATAAATGTCTCTAATTGTTTAACTTTCGCAAAACTCTAGAGGTCTCTAGCAGTGCTGTAAAAACATCGATATATCGAAGTATAAATTAAGATAAAGTATCAAAAACATCCATGTTTTTCCAGCACTAGTCTCTAGCTTTTCGATTAGGCGCGTGCCTACTGTACCAATCGCAAAAAAAAAAAATCTATATGAAAATTAATATCCCAACTAATTTTGTTTATACAACATTCATGGCACGTTTTCTTGCATATGATTTTTCCTTTAGTTTTGTTTTCATTATTATTATCTATTAATATAAATATTTAATAATTTCAATATCAAACAAATTATTTGATATGCACGCATGCGCAGCTGTTGTCAATCATGATAGGGGGTACCACAACGACAACAACAACACCAACTTCAATCATCAATGATTGTTGTAATTATTATTGTTGTTGTTGCAATTTCTTATTAACTTTGTTGTAGTTATTATTAATTTTGTTGTTGTCGTTGTTGTAATGGAACGTGTTGTTTGCTTAACGCGCCGAGTGTAAATTAATATTTAATTATAGTTGTTGCAGTTGGCGAGTGTTGGACCAGGCTGTAAGAGAGTGTATGTTGGTGCTTTTGTGTGACAGTGTTGAAAATGCCATTTTGTAGCGATCTAATCGGCGTTTAATTTTTTACCTGCTAAGAAAATTGCATGTCAGGCACTTGAGCAAGAGATCTGGATTTAAGATCTTTTAGTGTTGTGCAATTTCCAGTTGAGTTAAAGCATTAAGCAAGTCTTGAGATTACTTTTAAAAAGTTAGCGCAGCAGGAATTTTTAGAACTTTTGGAACATTTAAGTGGTGACAAAATTTATGTTATACTATTCAAGGCTATTGTAAAAACCCATGAGTAAAAAATTGTCAAACTTTTTTTCGTTAAAACTGTAGAACTTGTGTAAATAAATATATGCGAGCAAAATGGTAAAAAACAAGAAACTTCTGCTTTTCTTCTTAACTGGCCATTACAACCAATCAATGGGTTTACGTCCTGATATAAAACGTCCCTTCAGGTATCTCTGCTTCGCGGACGCATTCTTCACTCCATCTAGTGATTTCAACAGAGACACGACCTACAACTTCGCCGGGTTTCCACAACATTCTTCATTCATACGAGCAACTTATTTATTTATTTATTAGCTTGACTATATCAATATCGCCTTTGAATGCGGTAGTCGTTACCTACGCGAAAAGGGCCGAAGATCTTTAGGAGTACTTTCGCTTAGTCCGCCGAAAGAGATCTCTACTTCCGAATTGCCTACTGAGACTGAAGTAGCATCGATTGGCAAGAGTAATTCTCCGCTTCAGGTGATATCAAGGTAGAAGAACTTATTGATAACGTCAATCTATCGATCAACCGATCCGCAATCGGATAATGTGATCGCAACGTCTTTCTATAAAAAAAACATATAATTCATCTCATTCCCAATAACCACCGAAATTCACATGGCTGATTGTTTCTCAATAGCTGTCAAGGCTCCGGTAGCATCTCGACCGATGATGTCCAAATCATTCGTATACCCCCTGCCACTTGTATAAAAAATTGTCAATTCCGCAAAACACTCTACTAAGGAGAGCATCAACTTGTCTTCAGAGAGGCCCTTTTCTACCTTGAAGGAGCTGTTGAGCTACATAATCGCATCGACTTTGCAGTTGTTTGCTGCTTTACCTAGAATCCAAAAATATTTAGTATTCGTTTCCAGAATTTGGCGTACTATAAATATCTGGTCGATGTTGGACTTGCTAGACTTAAAGCCATACTGATAAGGACAAATCAATGATATAGCTAGGAAGTTGTTTGCGATGGAAAGAAGACTGATACCACGGTTGTTGGCGCAAACAGTGGTATCACCCGTCTTGATGTATACACTTAAAAAGAAAAAGAATATTTCCTCTCGAGTTCACTCTCTAGGGTACTGATACCTGTGAAAAATGTTCTGAAAAATTATTTTAAAAAAATAAGCTAAAAAAATATATATTTTTTGTCAAAAAAAATTGTTTTATAAATTATTTCATATGCTCCATATCGCGCAAATAACAGTTGAACTACAATTTATGGGTTAAAGTTCAAACCAATCTAATAAGATGAAGACGCTTCTTTGTACCAGCCATAGAATTGTATGCCGCCAAGGACGAAATCTATGATCTAGGGGGCTGCCGTATTGGCTTACACAAAGCGGCCGCCCAAAATCTTACACGACAATTGCAGAACACGCCAGCTAACCTATTAACGCCAACAGCTTTTGCGAAGAATAAGGTGGAAATCCTGTGCAAGTCTGGGGTAAATGTGGGCTGGGCAGAGTCACAGTCAATGTATGCATTTCTAGCAATCGCTAAAGCCTCTTGCGCAACACCTGTATTCTTGGAACTTAGCTACTATGGTACTTGTGCCGATGAGCACGCCATTTTTTGGGTCGGTCAGGGGATATCCTACGATGCATCCTTAGAATAACACCTGCATCCATGCTCCAAAGTGATTAAAACTAACAACTGATTGATTGGTCCACAAGAAGTTCAGTAGCCGATGCACAGCATTACTTAGTGATGTTGTGGGATCCATTAAGATACAGCTAATAATATTTAAGCTGAAGCGGTGTAGTCCAATATTCAGGATAAAGCACTGGTTGAAATGAGATTCAGAATTTGGCATATTAACAGCTGTTTGCAGAGTTTTACACATAAAATTTGTAGCCTGCATTGTTCTCCGAAAGTAGAGTATTTGGGAAACTACACCAGACTGGTGAACACAAGCGAGCCGTTCAGAGATTAGCCTGGTCTCTCCAGAACACCCATCTTTTTGCGCAGCAGTGACGGTTAAAATGATCAAACTTTGCATTATAGAACCACATATTGACAGGAAACTGCATAAAAAGTGCGGATACCAGCATATGAACCAACAACTTAGCCAGGTCACCAAAGTCTAACCCCACATGCACAGTGTCTTCTAGAGTTCCTCCAATGATATGGGACAAAGTATAAAACTATCGAAGAAAATACTAAAAAACGCATAAAAAATAAGTCTAGCATGAGAACAAGATATCCTACCCAAAGATTCCACTTTCCATTTTAGGTGCCGATGACTGCATCTTTACTATATTACATTGCGGCAATTGCGGCTTAAAATTTGCGCAGTTTTGAACAATTTTCGGATCTTTGCCTGCAATTGATAGAAAATTTAAGTGAAGCAGCGCAGTTCGAGAAAAAGTCTTTACTTTAACCTTGCAGCTTTGCAACATGGAACATACTGAATGGATCCTCAAAAGCTATGAAAGATTGTTAAAAACGTATAAATATTAATATTGAAACATTTCTTTTACTTTATATTCCCTAGAAATCTGTATTTTTGTATTCTTACCTTAAGGTACGAGTACATCCCTGCTGAGACTATAGTGACCAAATCAAGTTGGTGCTTCAACTGCTAGTATCTTCACTTGGTATGCAGTTTCCCTTCAATGTGATCCCAAAATGGAAAGACAGATCGTATTTACCGACAGCTCTGACCAAAAGATGGTTGCTCTAAAGTGATCAGTAAATTTTTGTTGCCCATCCAATGCGCTGCTGGTCAAATACTCGCCTTACAAAGGGCACAGCAGTCTACAAATTGTATCTGTACGGCCCTGCAAACAGTCCAAAATATACCAGGCATACTCCAAATCTCATTTCAAGATCTGTTTTTCATGGTAACCAGCAGTTTGCATTAACATCCCAAATATCACAGGTGTCCAGCGCCAATCAGCACCTTTTCAAATCTTGAGCATCAAGACCATGTGCTTACTCGTCTGCGGGATCCCAAAACACTACCAAGTGTTGCTGTTACTCGGTGCAGAGTTGCCAGCGTTGTTCTTCTTTCATATCTTTTTGGTGTCCTAACTCATGAATAGGTTTCTCGAGGTTATGTTTTTAAGCCCAGTAGCTTGTTGGGCAGGCGGTAGGCAAGGAAGGGCTGTTCTTCGCGGTGTGGGTATTCATCTTTAGCCCAGTCCAATTATTTGCTTGATAAGGAATGCACCCACATCAGTTTCAACTTAGGAGCAACACGCAACGAACAATAACCGATTTGAACAATAATAATTTCGATGCATTAATTTTTATGAGAACGTTACGGTTCGACTGCGAAAAAAAACTCTACTTTCCATGTGGTAACTTTTATGACAATAAAACAAAGCAGAACATTTTTTGACAGCTATTTTAGTCTTGGGTGGTGTGACCAAAGTTAGATAAAAAAATTACCTTTTTTTGATTATTATATGCGTCACATGAGTCTAATCGGAAGAAGTTTGTATAGGGTGGGCCACCTGTTGGTTCGTTTGTTAATTGCATTTTATTTGTATATTTTCCAAGCAAATTATCCAAATGTATACACCAAATGCAAGTTTGAAACTACTCATTTATGTATGAAAAAAATATATATCGCCCAAATGGCCGTAATTTTCGATGAATCTTGTAAGTGTGCAAATTCAGATCCGCATACAAAATTCGACACAAAATGGTCCTAGCAATGTGTAATTCTTGCGAACGATGGCGCTTGGATGATTCCGGCGACTCGTCGACACTGGCCTAAACTATATTTTTATCATAGAATGATCATTTTCATAGTACTTGACATATGTCACTTTGAACAGAAATGTTTCGAATTAAGAGTGTTTAACAACCAACCCAACAGATTGCCCACCCTATATGCTTATTGGAGAATAATTTTTTATAAGATAAGAAATTGGTTCAAATAGTCTGGTATTGGATATGATAGTTCCTGAGATGGTTTCAAAAATTAGTTGCTCTATTTAAAAAGAATTTTTAGTAAATTAGTAAAAAAGCTTTGGAAAAAGAAGAATCGGAGCATAGGCTCTACTTGGTGATATTGTAGCATTAACCTGACGTGACAATAAAATAAAAATTACTAACTGCCAAATTTTAAACAAAAACTACCTGACCAATATCAATAAAAATTCGACCTTAAGAAAGGTTTTAAATTTATTTCAAATTTGTACTTTTTGCAAAGAACAAATATTTCGTACTAATGTAGTCATAATTCAACAACACCGCCCTCAAAACATCTAGAATGCTTATATATTGCTATTATTATTATTTTAAAAATTAATCAAAATTTCAAAATGCATTAACAAATTAAGCGCACAAAAAAACTTCAAGTAGCAAACATATAGCCCGCTTATTATCTACTCAATTTTGATTGTTAAGTTCCCACAGTTTCAATGTCCGATCAAAGGCGACCGAATTAAAGCGCATAAAAAAACCTTTTTGTACAAATCAACGAACAACGCCCCTGAATGAAACCGATATAATTATTTGCAATATTAATAATAACCATTGTATTGCATTCAGTTGGTTCACGTTGGCGTTTTGACCACACACAGTAACCCAGACTTGGATACAAATTGTGTTTTTTTGTTTGTTAATATGCAAAAAAGAATCATATATATTTATTTCGTGTGCAGCTAATTAATTCAAACCGCAAAAAATAAAACTTCAATACGGAAATAAGCTTCATTTTTTAAAAAACTGCACAGAAAAATAAAACACATGTGAATATAGTCAGAGCCATGTCTAATGGTCTGGGACTTGGAACGCCCGCCATAAATACAAAAAAAAAGAGAAAAAAACTTAAAAGATTGAAAGCTGCGCTACAAAAAAAAGAAACCAATTTGGATTTGGACTGGCACTGAGGCGCCGGCGGCGCAACAACTGCAATGTGCAGCCACCCACACCAGCGTCAACCATATGAATCCACGCCGAACCACAGCGGAGATCTGTGCCGTCAACAAGCCAGCAAAAAGCTTCAAATGGGCGACAGACAGCACATATCAAAATTTTGAAATGAAAACAAGAAAAAACAAAAAGCTTAGCCAAGCGCCAACTCAAAGCACCTGATGGCAATATTTAAAAAAAAGATTGTAAAGTACTTAAAAAAGACGCGAACGAACGACTTTGCGATACCTGTTAATCAGTTCATATGAACTTTTATTTACTACTGGTTCATGTTACAGATAAATTTGCTATGCGTTACAAGCCCACTGTAATGTACCCAGCTACTCAGATTCTAACCCAGGCTATACACTTTGCGACTAGTTGTACAAGCTACCCAACACACGATACAATTAATTGTACAACCTTTGTAAGAACTTTTATATACCTATCATTACTTTGAGCGAAACGTTGTAAAGTGTGTACTCCAAACCAGCTAGTACCAAAAAAATGTTCTTCTAAGCAACTTACCACATACCTCTTCAACTATGTAAAGTAAATATTTATCTTTATCCCGCTTTTGTCTCTCCAATCTCAGCGAACCAAATTTGAAACCAACTTTATATATAGCTTGTTACCATGATCAAAAAATTATAAGGAAGACAGGTATATTATTTGTGTCTCCCTGAATGATGGCTATATGAAATTATGTATCAATTTTGATTTAATCAGCTCATAAGAAGTTTATTCCATAAGCAGTACTACCAATGCTAGGTAATTCTTTACATCAGTTGAGCGATAGTTCGAGCTTCTTCGAAAGAAGACCAGATCCGCATAGATGGTACTTACTTGTCTTGCGAGTTTTTATGAAGCGCAGTCTTAGGAAAGGCTCTGCAAGTACGTTTCATAAAGCAGACACCACGGAATAGAATTACCCTTAGATAAATCTCTGGCCATTGAAATATCCTTGGCTTACTAGACAAGGTGCTTCAATACCACATGATCCCTCCTGTGTCATCAGCACGCATTGTACTGAACACCTGCTAAGAGAAGAGTTCTACACGGAATGTACGCTGGAGGTAAAGCTACGCTTGGATGTTAAGATCCGAAAATGAGAATATAAATGCTCTTTAATACTTTGCAGCAATACAGTAGAAAGTTTGAATTTTTTCGCAGCAAGAACTAGCAGATCCCTGACTCAAGTATTTATTTGACTGCTGAGTATGTTAGAGCAGGCAATGCATTAAAGACACCCTAAGAATGAATCCCTGGCTGTAGAAATATTTGAAGAATCAAAGTGATAGGTAGATAGCGATAGAATATGCTTCGAGACGATAAGTAGGGTCAGATCCCGTCTTAGACTTCAGTGGCCGTAATTCTCAGCGTCTTCTAACAGAAGAAAGACAGAAGACAATAGGGCAGGCCTATGACATATGTAGTAACTCCTTGGCCTCCAAAACTTATGTAGCTTAAAAAAGTTTCCAGGCATTACAAAAATTTCAAATGGGCACGGATTCCCTAAGAGATACTTGACTAAGTTGGGCATCAAGAACACTAAATTCCATAAGCTGTTTTAAGTTCAAAAATAATCTTTATAGTATGTGTTAAAAAAGAGTGTGAAGCTCCAGGGGAAGAACATCCCTGTTCGGTGGGCATAGAATCTCAAAGCTCGATATTGTGTGTTTGGACCTTTTTTGGGGAATTGAACTAATTGATGTTCCTGTTAGCCCCAGCCGAATGAATAATAGATTCCCTTAAACATTATTATTAATAAAAAGATCTGAACTTTTTATGTTACAGGGCTAGCGACCTAAATGCAAAAAAACTCCAGCATATTATGGTTCGAACATTACCTGCAAAATTCCATTAAATGAAAGCTTTAGAGAAAGCTTGCTATGCCAGAGCTTTTTGGACTTGGTTTCAGATTCAGCTACACTAAGGCATTTTCAAAAACAATAATTCGAAAAACCATTTTACGAAGTTTATGGAGAACTCCGAAGTGCTGCATTTTTTTGGATCACCGATGCGGACTTAGAGGCTGAAACTGCCTAAGGGTAGCAGATGGAAAGTTCAGACTAATGTTTTGGGCCTGTATTATTGAAGCAATTCGTGTTGGTTGCAGCGTGTGTGAGCAGTCGTCGGGGAGTGATGATCCCCCTGGGACGAAAAAAAATATACATATTTCTTTGTTTTTTTGAAAGTTAAATGAAAAATATTATTTTGAAACAATGCTTTATTTTCTTTCTTAGCTTTAACTTTAAAATAAAATTGTCCAGCTGATTTACTTAAGACACGTCAAAAGTCACCACCACCCTTTCTTTCCATTCTATCAAATTGCTTCATTTTAAAAATCCAACTGACCAACTTTGAACTGTTGCTTTGTTTGATTCGAGAAAACAGGTATGTTGAGTAAAAAATCAACATCGTGCTCTTTATAGGTTTTAATAATAAATATTTTCTTATCCGTTTCATATCCGTTCTAAACATACTTATCTCTAGTACATACGGAATACGCTGCCTTTTAGCTGTTACAAACTTTAGTACCAACTTTATATAACCATCCACTCAACAAGTAAAGGGTATACAAAAAAAAAGACGAGGTATCAAATTGTCAGCGCGTTAAGTGCTTAAAGAAAATAAATATTGCTTGAACAAAAAATAAAAATAAAATAAAATAGTGCTGAATATTATAAACAGTGCGAGTTTATGGCAAACTATGGGCAGATATTGTTCTTACGTTGAGTAAGCCGCGTTGGACGTTCAACCCAAAATCAACTAAAGATACAAATATCGCACACACAGATACATAGATACACTCACACATACTTATATGGAAATCAACCTGTTCAAGAATTGAAGCGGATTTATCTTATTACAACACACAAAAGAGCGCATAAAAGGCCAACACCCATGAGATTTAATTATGACAGACAATTGGACATTGGCAACACTCCACTCAGCTCCCTTAGGTCTGTCTGTCTTTCAGTCAGTCAGTCTGTCTGTCCGTTGAGTGCTAAGTGTTGAATGTTGAGGGCGTCAAGTCACCAAATTGACATTTGGCTTGCAACAGCAGCAGATATCGAACAACAACAACATCAGCGGCAGCAACAACACTGATCAACACTACAATCATATTTTGCACGTTTTTGGTGTTGAAAAACAAAAGACTTAGGCAACAAACTTGACTGCAAAAAGGGCTGCCAAGTGTCAAGTTGCGCAATATATATAGGTATATTTTTTTTGCGGCTTTTTTGTTTTTATTACATTATACGCTAACGGAGAGTAAATAAATGGAGTTATGACGTTTGTTTATATTAAATACTTAAAGCACTTGGTTTTTGGGCTGCCTAATTGTACTAGGTCATAAAATTTTAGACGGTCAAAAATAAGTGAAGCGAATGACATTTTCGATGAATAAATTCGATTTTGCTGATTGTTATATATATATATATGATAGAGGTACTAGCCTATATTGAACATATAGATTTTTTTTCTTCAAAATTTCAATTATTTATCGAATTATCGATAACTAAATTTTAAGGTAGAGTCTTCTTTTAGATGGCTTATCTTCTAAGCGAATAAAGATAATTGAATATTTTTTCTTATTAATTTTTTATTAATTTGCTTTTTTATGCAACTTTGTCATAAAATATCAAAACGAATATTCATTGCAAATTTAGTTTGTTATGCTTATTTAAAACTATTAAAGTGTTCGCTTATTTTCGCGCATAAGTTATTAGTACCAAAATTCTTCTATTGATCGACAAATTTATTTTTAAATTGAAAAAAAATATTTAAAAATATGAAAAATATAATTTTTATTATTAAAAGAGCTAAAAATAATAATAAATATTTTTTTCAATTACTTGTAACATCTTCGAATTTTTGTCAAATTTAAAAGTAGAGATATATATAATATAATGAGTGGAGTTTATTTCCGATTAATTCTTAAGCCAAATTTTTGTTGTTCAAATTGAGAGCTGATTTAGTGTGTCTGTCATGAGAAGAGTTTGAGCATATGTCCTATAAACTCGACAGCTTTATTTTCACGATTCTAAGCATCGACTTTATATTCAATTGAAAGGAAATTATTATGAGGCGTGGTAAGATGGGAAGAAACTAGTAGGATGTAATGAAACTAGTAAAGATACTTCGATGATTTAACAATTAAGTCTCACATTTAGGCAAGACCTACGTGTTGTCTTGAGAGGTTTTACTTCAGATTATTCTTTCTTTCTTGCGATACAAAGCGATAATTTGCAGAACTGTCAGTTATTGAAAAAAACTATAAAGCCAGTTGTTCAAAAAATATTTGTATCCGCAATGAAGCTAAAGATAACTTACGAAATCTTAATTTCAAGCTTCATGTGAAATAACATTTATCAAGGCATCTTTTAAGACTCCAAAGATCTGCACACATTTAAAATATTATATTTAAACCAAAAGAGTATTCAATCTTCCCCTGCCACTTTAAATCCAACTTTCAAACATATTCATCCACTTCCAGTCCTAGATGTTAGGCATTTTTAATTAAGCATTCGCCGCTATGGTTGGCTGCCACTAAACTATAGCACCATTATCGTGTCATATCTGCTAGTAAGTACTCGATACTTGGCCTGAGTACAATGGTTCAAGTCAAGTATCTGCTTGGGCCTATCTGGCGGCCAACACTGACATAAACGCTGACATTAATTGAGTAATTTATAACGATGGCGTCGAAGCAACAGCAGCAGCAGCAGCAGGAACACCAACAACAGCAACAACAACCAGAAGATCAAAAGTTGGGAACTCACATAGCCGGCGCCTTGAGACAGCTTGAAGCTTGAGCACAACATGATATTGTTATTATTATGATTACCGGCGACATGAATTCAATTAACACTTGTCAGTGTTGTCAGCCGGAGTCGGAGACGGCGTATAGAGCATGGAGTAGACGTCTGCGGGGCGTCGCTATAACTATGCCGAAAAGTTCACGGAGAACAGCAGAAACATGCTCACGATTCGGCTTTTGAGATAACATTTCAAAATTTATGTTGTAATGCAAAATTTTATGCCATATTTAAAACAAGATCTAAGACAAGAGATGAAACTTTTTTTTTTTTTTTTTGTAGCTAACACATATGTGTGTGCCATAATGTGGAAATGCTTTCTTTTGTTGGTTGGTTTGGTTAACGAAAAAAAAGTCACCTGAACACGCAATCTTGTTGCAAATTAGTCGCATCCGAAACTTTGCTAATGAGCCAAACACAACTTACAAAGCCAAATGCCGCAAAACATTGACCAAATGGTAGCCAATGGCGGGCTCATTTAGGACTAATAACTGCCAGTGTTGTCGGCTGCCCAAAAAGGCAAACTGTACAACACACACAGACACAGAGAGAGGCAGGATGAGAAAGATAGAGAGAGAGTAAGTGCGGCTTAGGCTTAGGGAACTACACAAGTCAAGGCAAATTAAAACAAGAATCACGACAGGTTACCATGCAAGCTGGACACGAACCGCTGCTGACAAACTCCAAAACATACTCACATACCAGAAGTTCAATTGAAGCTGCCACAGAACCCATAAATGCAACTCTGAAAAAAAAACACTGAAAAAAAAACACTGAAAAAAAAACAGTTGTGCATTTTCATCGGTGAGCAAAAGTTGGATACCCTTTGAAGACTTTCTCCAAGGAGAGAATTTTTTACGACAAATTTTGCAGGGATACTTTGAGGATTGTGACCAAGGGAAAGAAATGGGTAGAGGAGTTAGTAGAGATAGAGGAGTTTTTTTTTGCAAATTTCAGCATGAGCTTGTTTATTGGGTTCACATGAATCTACATACCAAATTTAATGTCTTTAATTTATTTGATTTTTAATAAAATAAAGTGAAATATTGGTGCAATTTGGGTGATTAAGGGGTCCAAAAATTCATGCTTTTATTTTTAGCCGATCTTAGAATTTCCCGGCACACTATCCCTAAGAACAATGCGATTAACTCTCAAAACTTTCGATCGGGCGGCTATTATAGTGTGGTTGTAAACCCCGAAATTCTCCTTTAGGGGAAGCGGGTAAGATACCAAAATAAATCGACAAAGTCCACCTGCGTACGGTTGCCTATCTATTGATGAAATTTGGTGCCTCTATCTCTTATGGTCCTTGAGATATAAGTGTTCAGACGTACGAATATGACTTTATAGCCTAATCGGAGCGTCATTATTAATAAAGTCAGAAATATTAATTATACAATTGGAGAGACGAACAGGCGGATAGACGAAACCTATAATGAGCGCTTAGATTTGGACAATTTATGGTCTATCTTCTTCAGCCCGCAGCATACCATTCCACAAATCTACTATACCCTCAATCCAATCATTATAGTGTAACAAAAAGACAAAAATTTACAAGTGTTAAATGTCGAATGCTGGTGCTGGAAATGCGTGCAGCGGCATTGACACAAACGAACACGGAAATGGCCACAAAGAAACAGCTGAAAAGTGGACAAATGAACTCGCACCCGCAGCGACTACCTCCAGAGGTAGGGTAGGGTCGAAAACGATCCAAAGTGTTGACCAGCTCTTAGCAAGTTCCGACAAATGGCGTACGTGTTAATGGCATTTGAATTTGGCCAAATATGGCGCTGGCTGCCAACGATGCGAAGACTGTCACTTTGCATGCTCGTTTCGAGTCTAAATTGAGTTTGGTGTTTTGGACAATGGTGTCGTGTCGCTTAGCTCAAATCAAAGCCAAAGTTAATGTTGTAGGTAAAGCCAAAGCCAAAGCCTGAAGAAGTCAACCCAGACACGCATCCAATTGTTAGTGGGCCACACAATGCGGGCAAGTTGTTGGAAAGTTGATACCCTTGGAGTTGGCTTATACACTTTGCTAACAACTTTCACATGATCGATATGATCGGAGCTTATAACTATCTTTCAAGTCATCAAATCTGATTTGAAGATGTTACTTTTGTCATCGGGTGAGAATAAACTTTGGTCAAAAGTTGCAGTTGTTTGTATTGCATTGTTTAACTCCAAAGCATTTCACTTGATTTACTTTTCAGGTATTGTCAACACTTTTTACAAGTGAAGAAGATATTAGAAAATCAGGTTTCTAGTCTTTTTGTTTAGTTTTGTCTTGATAGGTAAAGTATTACAAAGAATTGTAAAATCCAAAAAAACTTGAAAGGAAGTTTCAGTTTATTTGACATAATGCAGTCGTGTCGAGAGGAATTCTGGGCTTCAAGAAAAAATAAATTGATCCAATGTCTTAGATGACTAGACCCATTTGGAATCATGGGTTTTGTCCAGGTTCCTGCTATGGTCTTAATATATATAGTAATAACAAGCTCTCACCTTAAAATTTATAATCTAGCCTCTTTTTAATGATAAAAACTGCCAGTAAGCAGGCTATAAATATCATATATTCATTTATATTGGGCTTGTACATCACGTCAACAAAAAAATCAGTGTGGTACCTATTGTGTTCGTATGCCTGAACGTATTGATGTTAAACGTTCACTTACTTGATTTGAATTAAATACAGAAGACCGGGAAGACCGAAACACGCGGAGGCGGAGCCCCCTTATATAAAAAAAAGGGATGAAAGATCGAGAGCTTTAGTTAGCCAACCAATTTTTTAACTCTGCAGATCCATTATATCTAACGATCTAAGACTCTCTTCTCTTTTTGCAATTATATTCAGGAGTATCTTCTAAATAACTACACTCTAAATTTTAATAAAATAAATCGATAAAGTCTTCAAATAGAAACAATCGAAAGTATCGATAACTTACCAGCTCTAGATTAAGAAATCTGACAAATTGATACAAACAAAATATTAAGTTCTTTAGGAGCTTAGTTCTACTTTTATGCTATAGAAAAAGTCGGATAATATCGAGAGCTTAAGAAAAGGATGCTAGTATGCCAGGGCTACTATAGAGTGTTGTGTCAACAGTTCGATACTCACTCTGCCGGAACCAAGCTGCCGCACAGGTTCCACGTGGAGTTCGGTTTCCTCAATAGAGATGGAGCCTATATCCGACTGGCAGACGCTCCCAAAAAAATTAAGCAGTAACCAAAGGAGCTTCAAATATAGGCATTAACGATTTTGTTTCATTTCTCTAAACTGAAATAGAAATACCTTATATGTAATTCATTTATAACACTGACCAGGGCCGTAGAGAGAAAATACTAAAATTTTGTACAATCAATTAGGACCTTCTGATTATGCTTAACCAAGAAATAAGATCTTAGTTTTAAAGGGTACTATGTTTTTTTCCTTCCTAAGTGATTTATTATGATCACAGTATTAAAAAGATAGTTCTTGAATCGATAAATGTTACTTCCAATTTTTCATAAAATTTCAGACAAAATTCAATAAAAAAAAATCATTTCACATTTAAACAAAATTAAAAATTAAAAAAAAAAAACTCATTAATTTTTTAGTCGTTTTTCGTCTGTTTTAATAAAATACACTTCGAAAGTTTTTTAACCGGAATTTTCATATTAAATATGATTATTCGTATTCATTTTGAAACCGAATGTTTTGTGCTGCCAATTTCATCAAATTTTTTATTTGGCTTAAAACCGAATGTTTTGTTGCAAGGGGAATTAAAACGAATCGGCAAAATAGGCTTAAAATAGTACGAGTTTTATATTGAAATAATTTTTTTAATATTCTTTGATATTCTTAGATTATATTTAAGCCAACTTCAATTTAGATATTTATTGACAATTATTTTTAATTATTTTTTCTGACTCAACCAAAAAGAAACGCATCGACAAAAAAAAATCGTTTTCCGGAGCACGCTAAAACGAATCCGAATAAAATTGTTCGTTTTGGTTTTGTCGTTTTCCGGACCACAGCTGATTATAAATTTTTAAATGTGCGCAAAAATAATTTGTATTTTAAACTATGTAACTTTACCATTGCTAGTAAACAAAATAAATGATGACGATGAACACGGCGACGAAAAAATTTTTTTTTATGTAATAGAGAAATCTAATTGAGAGTAGTATAAGCAATAAGCGGGACAAAAACATATTACAATATGTGTCTTGCATGAAATTCAAGTGGTGCCTTTGGTTAACCAGTGTAAAAATGGGCATTGGATGCCGAGTAGCGTATGCCAAAAAAAATTTATTTAAAACACATCCTATAGAGCATCTTAAGTTCATTGCAACAAATTCAACTTTCCATTTTTAGTTATTTTTGGTCATATATTGCTTTCTAATCACAAAGCGTGAGTGATTTGATGTAAATTCGCTGACATATTGACAAGTTGACAACAGTTTTTGCATAAACCATATAAGACAAAAAAAAAATCGAGCTAAAAATAGTTTTCAAGTCTTTACAAGGCTTTGTAGTCAATCACTAAAGATGCCAGCTAATCAAGACACTAGATCTTAAGCCCTAAAGCAATTTCCTCTATATATGTGTACCTATATGCCCATATAACAATGGGAAATCAGGCACATCACTTGCCAAAGGCAAAAGGCACACACATCGCAGTGTATCTGTAGCTGTTAGTCAGTCAATCAGCTCAGCTCAGTTCGGTTCAGTTCAGTTCAGTTGGTTTTTGAGCTGAGTTCAGTTCAATAAACCAGACCAGGCAACAAACAAGTTTAATTATGGCTCATGTAAATAATTTCTCAATTGTAAGCTGTTATCAACGAAAACTTCAATCAATCATAACAAACGCATGAACCTGACGGATGGATGGATGCTTGGATGGAAACATAACCAAAGACGTCAGACAATGCGAGCAACCTAAGCTCCAAATCGAGTTAAAGTCAGAGTAGAGGCACTTGGCTTTAGGCGTGGGCTGTGCAGTTTGAACTAGCCAAATCTTGGCTAATTAATCAAAATAATAATCAAGCAATCAGTGGATCATACAGACACGCATACACGCTCACATCAAGACTTCTATCTCTAAACATAATAAGTTCCACTTGGAAATCGACGCGACGTCGCACGCCAACCAAAACCAAAACCAAAGCTAACCAAGTGAACTGAGTGAACCGAATGAACCGATTGTTAATTGGACAAACAGACGGATATACTGAATAGTCGTCATGACTCCAACTGTCATTGCGGTCGACGTTTTGTTTTGTTTTTTTTTTTTTTCTTTATTTCGAATTTCAGGTGCGCTGCGAGTAGTATATATGGTATCTATCATTCAGTATATTCATTCATGGCGTGCAACTTGTTTTGTTCTCTCAGACACTTGCCTTTAAATACGAGTACATATAACCATATATAGTGTAGACACCAAATGGTATATACATAGATACGTAGACAACATTTTGACATTGGTCCGAAACCGAAATATGGCTGAAAGCGTTAAGTAACGTCTACGCCTGAAACAATTAATCACCTGTCGTCAATTGGTTATATTTTTAACACCTCACACAGGGAACGGCTGTATCGGCATGGCGGAATAGTTTGTAACGCTTTTATTGAGCACTTACAAAAAAAAACTTGTACAGAAGACATCTGTTTATTACATTGAAATTTTACGAGATTTTCAACGCGTTATTATCTAGTGTAAAGTGGGGCAAGTCCGACAGTGTGGGTAAACCGAATCTCCAAGCGTTTCTCAAAAACGGCCACATTGAGCGAGCTAATATTAATGTTGTCTAAAGGCATTAAAAATATCCAAAATGGTAGCATGACAGTTGTCCGACAGTCTACATTTAGATGCTCAAAACGATAAATTAATTAATTAATTTTTTATTAATAAATCCATTTAGTTTTGCAAAAACAATAACTTGCTCTTTTGATTTAAAATCGAAAAACCATTGAATTTAGATCATATCTGTGCTAAATCAAGCAAAAAATAGGCGGTCGGTTTTACCCCATATTTTTTAAAAATGACAAAAATTTACTTTTTTTTTAAATTAGCATATCTCAAAAATGAATAATGGTCGGAGAGAATCGGAAGCTCTAGCAAGTTGCAGCATAGCGTTACTTTTTGGTATATTTGACAAGTTGATCCGATACTAAATAACCATATTACAGCTAAAACCAATTACTGGGTCGGATTTGCCCCACCTTACCCTATCTTTGAAAACATTGAAGACTAAAATGTAATAAATTTAAAAATAAAACATTGTTGCACCAGACCGATCAAAAAGTAACTTCTTTAAAAAAATGAAAACAAATTTTTTTAATTGAAATTTTTTTAAATATTAATAATTTTTTTTTTTTTTGTTATTGTTACAGAGTTGATAAATATTTACCAAAAAAATAAAGGGATTAACAAAAGTATTTTGAAAAATATTTATAAACACATTTCAATAATACATTAATATATAATATATAAATTCAAATATTTAGAAAAAAAAAAATTTTTTTTTTTTTTAAAACAACATAATTAAAAAATATTCACGATTTTATAAAAAAAAGTAAAAAAGTATATGAAGTGTATTAAAATATTGGTGTGTAAAAATTCCTCTAAAATTTATCCATTTAAATTCCACGAAGAAACAATTGTATGTAGAACAACGAGCTTTTTGTTGTTTTTTGGTGGGGGGCAAGTTATTTGACTGATCACTCTTCCTCTCCAGGGTGATAAATCATTAGACCAAGCAGTTGCTCTTGTTGCTGTCAATGTTGGAGCAGTCAAATGTCAAAAGTATCTTGTATAATGTTCAAAAGCTTATGACCCCCTGCCTTATAAGATAAGAGCGAATCAATTGCATTAGAGTTTTGTAGGTCGTTCCGTCAAGTGAAAAGTGCATAAAACACCCCGCCCAACACCTTTTCTTTTGTGCTTGAATGACATACTACAAGTGAAATTTAACAAGCCACTCCTAAGATCAGCCAATCCAAAACATACAATGAAAGTCAGACAGCGATTTTTCAAGCAAAAAACCGTACCCGAAAATGCGTCACATTTAGAGGTGGAAATATTGTGGCAGTGAAATGTGGGCACAGTCTTTGTTGTTTTTTTTTTTTAGGGTACCAAAACGCCCCATCAAGTAAGACGTGGCCAGACAAGCGCAGCCCGCGCATATAATTAAATCAAATTAAAAGAACTAACAATATAAAATGTTCGCATCCTCAAGTTACTTGCAACGTATAGCAAGTTCCACTTGTCTCAATCGACGCCTCCTCAAGTGAGGCCAGGAGTGACGCTGAATCTCTGATCGAAACACTGCACTGTAGCCGCACCCGCAGCACCAACTTGGACTCGCCCTCAGCGCCAACGCAAATTCAATGGGGGCCCTGAATGAAGACTTTCGGGCTGACTCTTTCCCGGACTAGCTGGGTAACTCGTTCGAACTCCACTCGCACTCACTTTGTCGCTGCTACGCAGCGAAGACGCGCAAAAACCAAGTCACTGTCTCTAATTGAATTCGCCGGTTTAAATAATTCAGCTTCAGGGCATCAAAATAAATTTCGGGCTTTACCTTTGCCTTGCTTTGCTTTGCGCCTCTTTGTGGCTGCAACAGATCACTGCAATAACAATAACAAGTGGGAAGCTTTAAGTTGGGCATATCCCGACTAATTGGTACACTGTACTTCTCTACTTGGCTGATTTTGATTAAATGTTGTATTATGCGATTTTACAACGGTTTGATTATTTGACTTTCACGATGAGTTTCAAAAGATTTGTGTGTAGACATTAAAGCAATGCTGCGGGGATTGGGTGGTAGTGTCATCCAAAAAATTGTTTTTTTAATAAGCAGGTGTATCAGTAGCTGATACTCAACCCGGCCAAAAATAAGTGAAGTATAAATCAACGCTCAAGCTAAACAGAAAATTCGGCCGTGTTCCGGAAAACGAAAACTTTGACTTTTTTCAATGAAGTTCTACAATTTTTGGTTTATAATAAAAAAAATTACACCAGAAGATGGATATTTGGAAGACGCACGTCGGGGCTTAAGAATGCACTCGAAAATGTGCATATCTATTGGAGACAAAATCATAAAACTGTTTGCATGTGAAATATAAACTTTTTCGGTATCTGAGAAACAGACGACCAAGCAGGCTGCTATCCTGGTAAAAACAACCTTTCGTAACACAATATTAGAGTGTTTAAAAACAACAACAACTGTAGAGTTTATTAAGGCTTTGTTAGCAGCTGATGCTCTACACGCAGCCCATCGCTTAGTTTCCACATAAACTTTGTCATCTCACAATCTTAGCGCATTTCAGTTACCCCCTTCTGAGCAACTCTGTGACAGTCACTCTTGATTACTTAAATGCTCCAATACAATTGATTTTCGTTACTTTAGCAACTGGCGACTGGCAAGTGTCTTCTTGGGGCAGCAGTGTCTTCCCGGCCAGCTTATGTCCAGCGGTATCTGTGACCAGATCGCGTCGCCGCAGCAAATCAATCTGCAAACATGCCGCTGCACACGCCTTGTGCCTGCCAGCCTGCCTGACGCACAAGTGCCAGACTACAAGGAGAAGAGTGGGTACCAGCTTCATCCTGTAGATCCAACACTCCACGCCTGTTATTTTTTGTTGTTGTCGTTTTTCTTTTTTATTTCAAATATGTGGGTAGACACAGACAACGTCGCATCACTTTGGTTACCTCTTCTTGTTGTTGGAACTAAGGTTGAGGTTTTTTGGTGCCGTAATAAATACATTTTGCGAATTTTAATGTCCTCCTCCCATTTTTCAGGCAATTTGAGCATGGTTGCATCCACATGTCTGTGCGTGTGTGTGTGTGTGTTTGGAGCACTTGCACTTCCTTTGCGGCAAGATGCAGCAGCAACAACATTGGCACTTGGTCTGCCCTTTTTTGGGCCACTGGCAGAGGGATTTGTGTTCGGTTTGGTAATAAATATTTTGAATCAGAAAACATATAAATTTAGTGATTTGCCAAGTCGGACTAAAGTCAACGAATTCGCTCGTCTTGCTAAGGAAATCCATGTATATGATGCACTGAAAAAAATAAAATATCCAAAACTGCAAAAAAATTTGTTTTTAATGCAGATCTAAATCTTTACACAATAGAAGACAACAGATTAGTTGAGTATTGCAAATGAAGCTTCATTTCTATTTATTACCAAACATTATGTTCTGAAATGTCTTTTGAAGTAATATTTTGGGCAACCTTTTTGGCCGTACTTCATGACGTCACTAAAATAAATAGTAAATTATAATCCGAAATTTTTTTTGTTAGGTTTAAATTTTCACAAACCAGAAGAGGGAGAGAAAAAAAAATATTTGGAATTACAATAATCCTGAAGCAATTTTTTTAAGATATTTCTTAAAAATAGTCTTAACATATGAAGTTAAAAAATTATTAATTAAAAAAATTACTTTAAATGAAACTCATTATTTTTTGGATGAACTACCGAAAAACGATCTTAGCACATGATGTTATAAATAAAAAATGTGCAGTATTTCGTTAAGAAATATTCCAAAAAATATTGAGACTGGCCAGTTAAGATGATTCAAATATTTACTACAAAATTATATGTTCGTTGAACACGTTTTATCAGGAAGGTAAATTTTATAAATTGACAAAAAAAAAATAAAATTTCACCCAAAACGTGTCTGTGAATAACTTTTTGGTCAATTCTACCAATATTCAAAAAATCGTAACAAAATCATACTTTTAAATGAAAATTTATGAAAATTTTTGGGAATTTTGATATAGTTTGTTTTGAAGATACAGGTTTTAAATATCAATTTAATACATCTATTTAGGAAATATAATTATATAATTATAATTATATTGATTCCATAAAAAACAGACTCTCTTATTTGTTGCAGGGCTGTGAAAATGAAGTATTGTGAGTTTCGAAGGAGATACGGAAGGCGGAGAAAGCGACAAGCAAAGGCAGTCTAATAGAATATTTAATAAAAAATTTTAAAAAGAAGTGTACAAAATTTTACTTTTATGATCTAGAAAGTACCAGGATAATATCCCACAGCACAAATTATACTTGAGTTTGTGAGAATATTTCAGCTAGAAAGTTACTAGAAAAAGATAAAAGACAATAAATTATTTAATGTAATGGATAAACGAAAAGTGGCAAAAGCTTTCGTCGGACTATGACATGATCATGAGCTCACTGAAAAGTAATATAAAGACTTCCATAAAACATCTCACTCAGGAACCGAACTTATCAAAACTTGAAAGAGTTCTTTTTGAATCTCCAAATAAAGCATAAGTGACCAGTAAAGATATTCTCCTAATACAACTTTTGAAGCCTTCCTTTCATAATATAAAACAACGAAAATTCACAAACGCAAAATTAAGTTGATTTTTAGGTTATCTAATGACCTATAAAAAGTCTAAAATTCGTTATTGGGTGATAAGGTATAATAAGGCCTAAATCATTAAAGCGATGCAGGCAATATATTTCAGGTCTTATATACCTATCTGTGCCATCCAGTGAAAATAGAGATCCTAAGTATCTATACTTTTTAAATTTACTAAAATATATATACAAATAATTTCTTCATAATATAAAGTAGTTTGTCGTCGTCGTCGTCATCATTTATTTTTCCCACAATAAGAATTTTGAGCAAGTGCGTTGGAAACTTCAACCAATATTCAAGTTGACCAAAATAGCAAGGCGAAACGTAGAAATGGTCTCAAGCAGTGTTAAGCATGGCGGGGGTGGTTGTTGGCGAGCGAAGCGAACAGGGCGTGAAGCCCCCAAGTTTAGTTAAAATAAAATTGAGTAAGCAAAGCCTCCATAGAATTGGGCTTCGTTCTCAAAAAAATCATTGCTATGTATGTCAATTTCTTTCAGTGCAGCGCTTAACATCAAACCCGGTGAGTAGTCATCTCTTGGTGGTTACAATCTCGCCGCTCAATGCAGTTAAACATAAATTGGTAAATTGTTTTTGGCGGCTGCTTGCCACATATTTTGTATATTGCATTTTTAGTTCATCTTCAACTGTCTTCCGTGGTTTGCCATATACTTCTCAGATCAGCTCAGCAGAGCTTCCTCGGCCACTGGAACGTATATGTAGGTCAGACCAGGCCAGTGTAGAGCTGTTGGAGTAAACGCAGCGAGTCATGCGGTAGCCAAAATTCAAAGTAGGTGATGAAGTTCCAATGCTGCCTGATTTGTGATAAGCTTCATATTTTTAGGGTTTAATTCAATGAAAGTTGTTGCTTGTTGGCGTGGCCTGAAGACTACTACCTACCTACTATGGGCACAATGGAGTTGCAAACACACACAGATACTGTCTGCGCTTGGTTCTTCTGGTTTTAGGTGAAATTATGCAGTTGGTTGCGGTGTGAAAATTTGCTTTATGCAAGGCCAGAGTTCAGCGAGCAAAAATTTTGGTCCAAGAGAAAGAACCAAGTTTATATTTTTTTTATTTTTTAGCCAAGTCATAAAATTGATTTTAAGCCACAGTGAAAGCGGCAGCTGGCTTTAAAATTATAATTTTCTGGCAAGTGACAAGCAAGTGTGTTATGGGCCTAAATACATATATAATTATATGTATATGTCCAAAATTGTTGAGCTATACATTACGATAAGTCTCACATACAACTTTGACACTCATTAGCGTCAAATTACGGTAGCGCGTGCAAAAGTGCAAAAGACTCCGAACAATAAATCCATAAAAAAGCAATCGTAAATTTTTATTGTCATGCCACTTGCCAAAGCCACAGAAGCCACAAGAACCAGCTGAGCCCCCCAGCTATGAGGAAAATGCTTATGCTGAGAACTTTTCTTGGGGAAAAACACTATAACCAGATAATATGAGTATGCAAGTATATCCATACACACACAGGTCGTCTGTATGTCTGGCAGGCATATTTCATAATAAAATTTATGAAGGGCCATTAACTTTAAGAATCTTTTGCGCAATTTAAGCTTAGAGACAGGGACTACGACAGGGACTGGCTCGGAGACAGAGGCAGCAATCAAGTCTAAGACTGTCTTTGGCAAAACGGCGCACCAAAGTAGCGCCAATTTTTGTGCCCTATAAACAATGGGTCAAGGGTATACCGGATTAGTGCTATGGTATGTAACAGGCATATAGCATTGATGCGTCTGTAACACCTAGATCTCATAGATAAGACGGGCTAAGGCTCAAAATTTAAAAAAAAAAGATGTGTATGTAGCAGGTTTATAACTATATTTTGCCCCCTTTCTTATACCCATACTATAAGAGCTACTTGGTCAAAATTTGATATATCTATACAACTTGCTAAGAGTAGTTTGCTTCTTAATTTATTAATTTATTAAGATTGCATAAAACTTCCGAAGATGTGGACAAAAATGAATCAATTTTAGATACCTTTTCCTACAAAGAACTAAACTATTAAGTGTTGACATTTTGCAAATTACCCCCAAAACCCTTCGCCACTGAAGTAAGGGCATCTCGTAGTTATTCATCGTCTCGATGATTCCCTTTTTCGTCTAACAATTGGCGACCTAATGCCCCGCCAACCAAAGACTATGCCTAATACCACCACCACTACCAACCAACTTGGCTACTACCAATGTCTGTGCATTTAATTCAATAAGTCAAAGACCGAGTGTGGCTGCAACTATAGAAGTTCACATGAACACCATGAAACAATAAATTATGTTATTAATAAATAATAAATGTAATGGGAGATTGCAATTGCAGACTGCTGCAACTAGCCATGGCTGCTACCTGTTTTAGCCAGGCCATTATGCTGGTTAACTACTGTGTCAAAAGCTGTTGGCAAATAAACTAAAGCTGCCGACGCCAACTTGCAACACACTCTGCTACTAACAGCTAGTACTTGCCACAGCAATTTGGATGCTTCATTTTTAGTGCAGCATCATCATCATTATCATCATACGCTTGCAACAAGGGGCAGCATCATCAACTTGAACACGCGATGCTACTAAGCACTAAAAGTTCCAAGGCGGAAGGATTGTTCCATTGTAATCATGAGCAGGATGTGCGCTGCTTCTCTCTAAAATCATTTAGCCAGCTGATGAAGCTCATAATGAAGTTGATGATGATGATTGCTCATATAATTGAAATTTCAAATTTGTGTTCACGAAATGAAGCCATTTGCAATTAAAATTTATGAGCTGTTGCAGAAATATGCAATGTGTGAATGTTTGTGCGTGTGTGTGTGTGCAACAGCAACAAAAATATCATGAACTTGGCAATCATGGCATAATTTTACAACACTTGTCACTTGACATTGATGGCTTGCCGTAAATTTATTTCGTATTTAATTGTCATTGCTCGGATTGAAATCTTTGTAAAGATCGAAAATATCAGCCAAGTGTCATAAGCTAAAAAGTTATTCTAGATTCAAAATTGTGATGCTTCTAGAAGGGTTTTGAAATCGAATGTTAATGGAACCACAAAGCATCCTTGTGCATACTACATTTGTTCAGATATGGTATAGATAAAGTTTTTTATGTAAAATTTTCTAATACATTAGAAACATTGTAAATAAAATCGACTTTTTTTTCTCATTCTTTGATAATTTGTGTTAATACAGAAGCTGCTAGCGAAGTGGAAAATATGAAAAATGTCAGCCAAGTATCATAAACTAAAAAGTAATTCTAGATTTGAAGTCGTGAGCATTAAAATTCCATAAGATCTTTAATTGCTTTTTTATATAATACACAATCCACTTTATTTCCTCGTGCATGGGCGTCTGAATTATTATTATTATACCCTGTACTGTATGGTACAAAGGGTATATTAAGTATGTGCAAGCCGAAAATGTATGTAACATACAAAAGGAAACATCCGAGACCCCAAAGTTACCCAAAGTATGATCGGGGTGACAAGAGAAGTCGACATACCCATGTCAGTCTGTCCAACTGTCTGTCTGTCTGTATGAACGCCTAGATCTCAGAGAGCTAGAGCAACAAAGACAAGTTTATTTTACTTTTTCGATATCGGGGCTGTATTACATAGTTCCTATAGGGGTGTTTCAGAGAACCTCGAAAAAACCAAAAGTTTTAGATGGATATTTCGTTTGTTTATGAAGATATCGTAACCAAATTTGGCATTCGGGAATTTTTTATAGTTCCAAAGCACTGAGCCAAATTTTATCGAAATCGGTTGACTATATCATATGGCTCCCATAAGGCCGATCGGTCAAAGCAAGTTTTTTGAACAAAATTGGTTTTGTTTCGTTTGTTTATAAAGATATCGTAAAAAACTTCGGAAATTGCTAGTTTTTTAGAGTACCAAATTTGATCAAAATCGGTTGACTATATCATATAGATGCGCCGATCGAGCAAAAAACGTTTTTTGAAAAAAATTCGTTGTGTTTCGTTTGTTTATGAGAATATCGTGACCAAACTTTGCAATCAGATGTCTTTTAGATGTCTTAAGCAATATACCGGACTTAAATGCACTGTGGTGGTACAGGGTATCCCAAAGTTGTCTGCGCCCGACCTTAACGTACTCCATCTTTTTTATTATTGTACTGCGCAAAAAAATCTTGTAGCAGAATTATGTAATATCCAGCACAGTCAAAAAAAAAAAACTAAAATTAAATGTATACTGATGACTCTTATCAATCAAACTCATGTGTTGGGCGAGAGAAAGACTCAAATGCAAAATATGCCACAAGTTATCGACAAATCCAATAATAAATTTACTTTGTTAAATCCTTCTTAAAATAACATGATTAAATAAGTGAATAAATGTACTAAATCTATTTTTAAACAGAAGCAATTCTTTGCTGCCAATATCGTAATAGCGTAAACAATCGAAAACAATTCGGTAAATCCTAAATTATTTTCGAAGAGATTTTTAAATCGTCTTACTTAGAGTTCTATGGCCCACCTACTTATTTCTATTATAATATTTAAAAATTTTATAAGTAATTTTTCGGGTTGTCAAACCTGTCTTTCAAAAGTGGTTTCAAAAAACTTATAAGTTTTATTTTTTATTTATATTCCTAGAGATTTCTGATAAACCAACTTCTTGCCTAATTATTTATTTCTTTTAAGAGATTTTTTCTTACAAGACCAAGACGAGTACTGTTTAAACGATTAAAAGAATTTGGTTTCGAAATTGAAACAAAAATCCGCAACTTTTCTTTAAGCCGCTGCACACTTGGGCAAAATCCTAAATTTAAAAAAAAATAAAAAAAAGGGTGATTTTTTAGCAACTTTCTTTTTAGTTACACTGTTTTTGTCAGCTCAGCTGTTTTTGTCTCTTGTGTTACTGTCAACATGTTCAGTTTGGTCTATAAATTTTACCATGAATCGACTTACAAACGAACAACGCTTGCAGAAAGTACATCGTGCATTTCTTCCATTTTATGGTTAGTTTGGGCGACCATCTGGGTGCCTACTTCTGCATTTTATGACTAATGTTCGCACCATAATGTTATGGTTATTGGACATTAAACCACCAACAAGACATACGTATAGTGCGGACATAGGAAAATATCGCAGCTGTCAGTGTTGCCAGTGTTGTTGATGACCGTGATTTATCGATTTGGCGCCGTTCGCAGCAATTGGGCATCTGTTACTCCGCTACGTGGAAAATTTTGCGGAAGGATTTGGGTGTAAAACCTTTTAAAATACAGCTGGTGCAAGAATTGAAGCCACACGGCCTACCACAATGGCTAACTTTTGGGGAATGGGCGCTGGTAAAGTTGGATGAAGATCCACTTTTTTATCGGAAAATGTGTTCAGCGACGAAGCTCATTTTTGGTTGAATGGATATGTGAACAAGCTAAATTGCCGTATTTGGTGTGAAGAGTAGCCAGAAGCATTGCAACAACTGCCAATGCATCCCCAAGAAGTCACTGTTTGGTGTGGATTATGGGCCGGTGGCATTATTGGACCGTACTTTTTCAAAGACGACGAGGGCAGGAATATTGCTGTGAATAGCAAGGCTACCGTGCGATGTTTCCAAATTTTTTTGCCCAAAATGAAAGAACTGTACTTGCCTGACATGTGGTTTCTTCAAGACGGTGCCACATGCCACACATCACGCGAAACAATGGCCCAACTGAGATGCGAGTTCGGTGAACACTTTATTTCACGTTTGGCCGCCTAGATCGTGCGATTTAACGCCTTAAGACTATTTTTTGTGGGGCTATGTTAAGGCTCATGTCTATAGCAACAAGCCCGCAACGGTTGAAGCACTGGAAGCCAATATTGAAAAATTTATTCGTGAGATATCAGCCGATATGTTGGAGAGAGTGTGCCCAAATTGGACTCAGCGTATGAACCATTTGAGGCGCAGCCGTGGTCAACATTTACATGAAATCATCTTTAAACATCGTTCTATTGACTTAAATAAAGAGTTCATACATTTTTCTGAATTTTAGGTGTTTTTTTTTTTTTTTTAATAAAATCCGAAAGCTCTTAAAAAATCACCCTTTATGTGAACAAGAAAAAATCAAATGAACAAGAAAAATAATAATGATGGCACTTCTAAAGGATCTACTATTTGGCAATCGCTTAATTACTTATTACTCATGATCCATACGTTTCTCAAATTTTGGAAAAATTTTAATTCAGTAACGCCACCCTCGATAACAAAAGAAATTAAGAAGCGATAACAGACTGGATGGGCTATATCAGAAAAACCTTAAATACTTATTTAAATTTTTTTAATAATCATCATTGGACCAAAAAAATGCCTAAATTGGACATTCCGGATGGACTACTTGAAGCATAGTCGCAGTCAACATTTACATAAAGTAATCTTTAAAAAGTAAATGGGAAAGATTGATTTACAACTTCAAATAAAAATTTTATACATTTTTTTTTTTTTTTTTAGATTTAAAAACCAAACGCTTAAAAAGCACCCTTTATTGAACAAACTCTTAAAGACTTCCTGCTACATTATTTATTTTTATGTATCTAAATCTAACATTTATTATAGCTTAGATTAAAGCTATAGCATTTGTAATATGAGAGTGCAAGCTGAAAGTTCTTCAAGTTTTTCCATAATAGAATAAAAATTGAACCAAACTGAGTAGCCCCCAAACCAAACACCAATTCATTAAGTGCCATTTAAAAACAGAGTGTTTAAACTAGTTCGAATTTAAACAAAAAATATTTATAAATTTACTAGACCTACAGCTACAGGCCAATATGGTCTAAGATTTTTTCCGTTTTACAGTAGTCCATAGAGTGGCAGCTGGCTGGCCTGGCTGGCTGTGGCTCATCGGCACCCCCAAAAGCGGCAGCCACAGAGATCCAGAAGCAACAACTATAACAACAACAACATTGGAACATACGGCGGATTGGTGGAAAACAACAGCTGCCCGCACGCGCATATATTTAAATAAAACGTGACTGCAAAATGGCTCATATCTCTGTCGTCACTGGACACTTGTGTGCGCTACCTGATATTCTTGGCTGAGACTAAGGCCAACGGCGGCAAGCGCTGGCGACGTCCTGCTGGGAGGAGAACTTTGCCGACCGTAAGCTCAATTCATATAGACAATATAAATATTTCATCTAATGCTGGCAATCTGCACTTGTGCCACTTGGAGCAACGATTGCAGCGACCATGGGTCGGTCGATCGGGGCATGGCTCAACGCCCATGTCTTTTGGGGCCTACTGGCGGCTGGTGGGTTGGCGTCCTAAGCTATATGCATTTCCAGCGATCTAAGCCCATCGATAGACTCTTCTCTCTTCATCATTGCTGCTGATGCTGCTGCTCCCGTGTGGGTAGCGCTGGCTGTTGGCCTGGCCATGTTGGCGTATCGCGCTTTTGATTTAATTTTCCTGGCCTTTTTTTTTTGGGTACTCTTAGAGAAAGAGATGTTGATGTCGATGGCGATGGCATCTCATGTAAATTAGCACACGTTTCTGAGTTTATTTGGGTCTAGTTCTTAAACTGCTAAATGAACTCATATGCAAATATTGGCTGGCAGCCCACTTATTGCTGGCAGAGATCTGCCTGCAACTTGCAGTCTGCTTAGAGCCAAACCAAAGATAGTTTTTCGATAATCAATATGTTTAGCATAGGTAGCCGTTTGCCATTTAAAATCAAAGTTACTCAGACTAGACAAAACTTCTGTAAATTTCCATAAAATCACGCATACGCATGATCTGACTCACGGCACACAAAAGCTAATCCACTCAAAGCATAAACTTTAAGCCCCCACAAAGTAAAAAATCCCTAACACACACACTCATTCACATAAAAATATCATTGAATGCATAAAAGTCACAGCTGGAACTTGCGAGTTCGATAATAGTTTCTCAAATGACTTTTCAATCTACAAACACAAATAATATGACAAAAAAATATTACTTGTATAAAATATAAGCTCCACCAGGTGCAGAGAGATCTGAAGCCGTCTTGGCATCGTAAAGCATCGCTCAATCAGAGATCAGCTCAAAACAAAGTATTTCTATTGGCATAGGGAGCTCATCTCTATAGGTCGGCTTTTATCTAAAAGCTACGGTGGCAATTAAAATAAATTAAATAAATTAATATTGTCATTCCCTCAGCAAGTTAATAGGCTGCTGCTCTTTAAATGCTCTTTAGATTTAGCTGGATGGGGCATATGGAATTTCATATGCAGTTGGCAGCTTATGTTACTTCTGGCCAAGAAAACCAAACAAGATTAAAAACAAAATTTAGGAAATTGTAAAAAAGGAACATAAGAATAGGAAAAATTCCCTTTGCTGAAAAGATATAGAACACTAGCTTACAAATTTGAGAGTTATCGAGTGAACCTTCGTATATAAGTTTTTTTAGGGTAATTTTGGGTCACGAAACACGTAAATGACAACCTTTTTTTTCTTAAGCATCGTTTTCGAGATTTTTTCTATAGCACATGATTAAAAAAAAAAAATTAAAAAAAAAACTTCAAAAATTCAAATTTTTAATCACTCCTAAAAAAAAAATACTCCTGAAACTTAACTTTCCATTCTCTTTTCTATTCAATTTTTGGTTTAATAATTTTATTGCTTTATTAAAACTAAATACATTTTTTTAAATTTATTTTCTAACGCTTGAAAAAAAAAACAGTCATTCGATCTCAAATTTAAAAAAAAAAATATACTATTTCGCTTATTTTATTATTTTAATCGGTCGTCCCAAAAAAAGTTGACCATTTATAACAAAAAATGTATCAAAATATCTGTTAGTAATAATAATAATAAAATATTTCAAAAATTATTTTTTTTTTAGAAAAGAAATTCATATATTAATATCATATAAATGATATTAAATTACACAGATTATTTCGGCGTTTCTATTAGTTAGATATTTAGAAAAAGTTTAAAAATTAACAAAAAAAAAAAGCCCTTTAAAATATATAATACTGATAAGAATATTTTTTTTAAATAAATTACGAAAAACTAAATAAAATTTTTTTAAATTCATAAATTTACAGAACGATTTTAAATTAAAAAAAAGAATTGCGGTTTTTTTATCAGCTTAGAGTTGTTAGTAGTATTTAGACTCCTCGTTCGCTATAAAAAAGTTTCAAAATTTCTAAAAAAAATTATTAAGTACTCTTTAAACTAATAATAATAGTTTTTTTTTTAAATTGCAAAAAAATTTTTTATAAAAAAGATATAGCAGATAAAAAATTGAATATTAAAAATTGAAGTATCGAGTTATAAAATTTTTTTTAATTTAAAGAACATTTTTTTTCCTTGATTAAAAAAAAATTATATATGCAAACAAATTTTTTTCTAAAATTGCTTTACCTTATTTTCGAAAGACACTTAGTATTATGGGGACCATTGGAGGCTTCATCACCAATCACTAATAAGCATGGGCAAATGGCGAATATTTTTTTTAATTTTAAAATTTAAATAAAAAATAATTCCAATTATATAGAAAACAAAGAAAAAAGTTTTGTCGTCTGAGTTTATTTTTCTCTGGAACTTATTATTTTACTTTAAAAAAAAATGTACTTCCTTTTACGTTTTTTGGGTGTATATTCTATTTGAATTACCATAGAATTACAAAAGTATTTAAATATAAAAAAATTAATTTGTACTGATTCCGACACAAAAAACATATCCACTTGTATTCAATCATTGATTAAACAAATAATATACCACTCACCTTAAGATGCAGGCTCAAAACACCAGCTCTAAATAAAAATAAAAATTCAAAATGAAAAGATGGCGTACGTTAAAGTCGGGCGCAGACGACTTTGGGATACCCTGTACCACCACATTGCAATTAATTCCGACACATTGCTTAAAACCTCCAAAAGATATTTTATTCGGCAAATTTGGTTACGATATTTTCATTAAAAAAAAAGAAATCAGTCGAATTTTGCACCAAAAAATTTTTTGACCGATTGGTCCTATGGGAAATATATGATATAGTCAACCGACTATGATCAAATTTAGTACACTGATTGGGAACTATAAAAGACTTCCGACTGCCAAATTTGGTTCCGATATCTTCAAAACCAAACGAAACACAACGAATTTTGTAAAAACAGCGTTTTTTTGACCGATCGTTCCTATGGGAGCTATATGATATAGTCAACCGATTTTGATCAAACTTAGTGCAGTGCTTGGGCTCTCTAAAAAACTTCTTAATGCCAAATTTGCTAACCATATCTTTACAAACAAACGAAAGGCAACGAATTTTTTACAAAAAACTATTTTTTGACCGATTGGTCCTATGGGAGCTATATGATATAGTCAACCGATTTTGATCAAATTTGGAACAGTGCTTGGGTACTCTAAAAATCTTCTTAATGCCAAATTTGCTAACAATATCATTACAAACAAACGAAACGCAACGAATTTTGTACAAAAAAGCGTTTTTTTGACCGATCGTTCCTATGGGAGCTATATGATATAGTCAACCGATTTTAATAAAATTTGGTACAGTGCTGGGGGTCTCTAAAAAACTTGCGACTGCCAGATTTGGTTATGATATATTCATAAACAAACGAATTATCCATCTAAAACTTTTGCTTTTTTTCGAGGTCCTCTGAAACACCCCTATGGGAGCTATATAATGTAATCCCGATATCAAAAAAATAAAATAAACTTGTCTCCTATGGATTAATGAGGGATCTTATCTGAAAGTTTGGTTGCTCTAGCTCTTACCATCTCTGAGATCTAGGCGTTCATACGGACAGACGGACATGGGTATAGCGACTTCTCGAGTCACACTGATCATACTTTAGGTAACTTTGGGGGGTCTCCGACGTCTCCTTCTGTACGTTACATACATTTTCGGCTTGCACAAACACTATATACCCTTTGTACCATACGGTACAGGGTATAAAAACTAATTATTCATACAATATAAAAATGTTCAGTCACAGAACCAGTTCACATATTATAAAAATGTAATAAATGTTCGCTCACTAAGCCAGTTCTAGATACAAAGAAAAACTGTGCCCTTATAGAGCATCCATAGGGAGCATAGATTCTCACAACACTCCATCCAAAGCAAATTATATGAACCATATTTTTATATTTTTATATTTTTTCCGCCGTCTGAGTTTTATGTTAAGTTTGTCTAACCGTGTTTAATATTTTGTTTCGTCGATCTTAATCAATAATTTAAATTTTTTATTTGAATTTTTATAGCATTTGTTCGCTTGATGTTTTTTTCTCTTTTGTTTCTTTTTATTTAATTACGTGTTTCTGCTACAGTTTTTTTTTGTGGACTTTGGATTTTTTTTTTTTTATGTTGTATTTTGTTCGCTTGACGCATTTTGTTATTTTAATTTTAATTTTATGTATCAGCTACAGTTTTTATAACTCATTGGTACTTTGTATCGCTTTGTTTGGCAGCATCATTGATTTTTTTTTTTTGGTTTTTTTTATGCCACACATTGGAACGCTTTATTAGCGGTCATATATCTGAGGATTTTCGTGTTAATTTATTCATAAAATGAATGAAACTTCAAATTCATGTGAAAAACCTAAATGGCTTATGGAAGATTTGCTAAAAGTGTGAGAACTTGCCGATCTTGTGAGCAATTCGTATGTTATTATCAGTAGGTTTGAGGTACTTTGAATTTTCATACCCGCTACACAAATTTTTTTAGACTGTACCAAAGGGTAATGTAGTGTGAGGGGGCAAGCTGCCGCCTCACAAAAGATTTCCTATTCTGCCAATAGGGCAATAGGCAAACTGCTTGGACTGCTTGGTGAGATTAACGTAAAATAGCGAGCGTGTGGGCTCTGTTTATGTGTATGGCGAAAATTAGACGGTAAAAGTCGGATAATATATTTTTAAAACTTAAAGCTTTTTGTTTGAAATATCAAAAGTCTCAGCAAATTATAAATTTGTTGTGAAACTTACCGCGGACAGAGCTGAGTTATCCCAGACGTTGTTCTGGACAAACAAGACGTTCGTTACAATAGAATACTATAGAAGGTGGAGCTCAGACGATACATGTTTTTTGCAGTAATCATATTGTAATTTAAAAAAATAAATGCAATTGTTATAAAAGAACTCCTATAACTTACTTATTATGCAAGATCCAACGGATCTCTCCAAAAAACAGCAAAAAAAATCTGTTATTACTCGTTGTATACTTAAAATACAGCATAGGCATAGTTGCTCTGAAGAATTATGTGAGCTTAATAACCAACAGCATTTTGACTTTTTCTCGAAACAAACTTTAAACCACCCACAGCAGTCAAAAAATGCGTTCATTATATTTAAAATATCACAAGTTCTGTAAAAAGTTTAGTTCGTATGGTTCAGATGGGGGCTACAAAAAAATAACAGATATATGACCTTCTTGTGGACAATCGTACCGACCAATCAGACTCTCTTCCCTCACTATCGAAAGTATTGGAAAGACTGATCGCTTTTAGACTTGTTAAAAATAAGGACCGTTTATCGATACCGGATCATAAATTGGGTATTCGCTTTGGAAACGTTTTCATTGAGAAGATAAATACATCATTGAAGAATGTATTGAAGGAGAGAATATTTCCATTGAGTTTTTCTGAGCATAATGAAGACATTTGGCAGAGTCTGGAATTCCATACTACGGATGAGATAAAGAGAATGCTTCTTGCCAAGATGTACAGTCTTTTGCTCTTCTTCCTTACGGAAGCATTAGTCGCCAACCAAAACAGTCTTAGCTGGAGTACCTGGAGCACCTCCATGTTTAATATATTTGTTACTACTTTTATCTATACGAATTTGAGAATTGAACCAAGTGTCAAAATGTGCAGTTCTCTCTTAAATAAAGAGAACTGGTTCAACTTTGATATGCTAACTGTATGAAATAGTGAACCAAATTTTATCAAAATTCACACAAATATGTAGATTATTTATGCCAGTTGTTTGTTATTTTAAACTTAATAATTGTTTTTAGTTTGAACATAATTGAAATATTAAAAAAAAAAAAAAAAAAAAAAAATTTTTAAATTGTGTCTTGACTTTGGACCAGCGACTAACGTACCACAAGCAATTGACAAATCTGCTGCTTTATTCCACTGCAAAAGATATCGAGTCCACTGGATTCTTAATAAACGTAGCAATCTTCCCCTTTGCTGATGGGATATAGGCTGATCATAGCGCCTACCTGGTGATATGGAATTTACATCTGAGGTACCACTGCTAAGTCAAACCGCTGACGCTTCAAATCAAGCAGAATAGAGTTCTCCACCTTATTTCCGGACAACAACTTGATTTTGCATCGTGACTGCAATTTGACAATCGTAGTGAATCAGATCTTTTTCCGCAGGTGATGCAAATGGGACTATCAGCCCATCTCTATAAGACTTGTGGTACCGAGACCGATAAGAAGACTGACAGTAAGATTCTTCAAGCATCACCTGATAACCTGTAATTATTCATATGCCCTCCAAATGCGACCAAAAAATGTTTGGGAAAAGTCCAAAACTAGACCGATGAAGCCAAAGTTCCAAAATAGTCTAAAATAAGTAACTACACTTTAAATGCATCAGGTTCATCAAGAGGCGGTCTCCATAACTAGAGGTTAGGATAAGTAAAGCTGAACTCTAATTATATTGTACCGAGTTCCCACGCTACATATTAAACTACATACCAAAGACTTTCTCCACATTGTTGTAGCTTGGACTACGCCTCCGATTTGTTGTAGGTGTTGCAAACACTTGTTGCAGCACAGCTGTTGATCAGCTGGCTGCCAACTTAACAAAATTTATAATTTTTGAGGCCTACCAACAAGTGGCATGCTTATTAACATATCAAAAGGCCGCAACTTGGACACGACTCTACAAAGACTCTCGGGGCAGCAAAAAAGCGCCAAGCTCATGCACATTAACTTGTTGGGGCTAACGAGCTGCTCCATTTCGGTTTGTAACAATTCGTTATGCCTCAACTTTGGCCCCAAAGGCGAACAAACAAACAAACTGCCAAACGGCCAAATAACCAAAAGTTCCAAAGAGCTTCAAAACTCATCAAGCGTACAACAAAATGCCGCCTCGATCGCATCATCAGCCGCATCATCATCAGCAGCATCATCTTAGGCATCAAGCTGGCCAAGCGCAGCAGAGCCAGTTAGCCACATCATGCCCATCAATGATGTGTTCACACACACCAGCACCATGGACTACAGACAGAGGACGGCGCAGTTATCGCTTATCACAATCAGTGATAATTTTAACAGTAATCAACCTGTCCAGACCAAATGCTGCCGCACTGTAACACCCGCCCGCCCGCACATTTATGGCCATAGACAGCGACACCAAAATCCCGACATGGGACTGGCACTGTGTCTTGGTCTGTCTGCAACTCTTTGCGGCTTCATTCAGTTCTTGCGGCATTTTATTGTGTATAATTTTCAGTGAAATTGTTTAAATTTCGTTTTAATTTAATGATGCCGCCAAATTGAAACTGAGCGCCAGTTTGCGCAAAAAGCAAAGCAGCCAAAAAAAAAAAAAAAAAAAACTAAAAAAATATTATAAAAAATGTTGCATTTAAAAAATACAACAAAAAACAGAAAACATCAAAATTATCAAAAGCTGCCGCAAAATGTCTTCGTTTGATCTTCCTCACTTTGGGCCAAGTGTAGCGCTAAGTTGTCTTGTTGTCAGTGGCATGGCTAGCGGGGTAGATCTAAGGGATGAAACTCAATTTTTAAGACATAGAAGTTGTGTAAACATCTGCTTGGGTTCTTGCGTTAGTTGGTCAAGAATTGTTACGATTTAACCTCTGAGCTGAGATATTATTACTTCAAAATAAGATTTACCAATATAGTAAGTTTCCCTGACTTGACTATTTTTGTTAGTCGCCCCTAGGTGGGGCATTTGGATCTCTATTAAAAACTGTTCCTATAGTTTACAGCCGAATCCGAACGGCTGCGTCTTGAATTTGCATTAAAACAAAACTGGTTCAAAAATATTCAGTAGCTTAGTCAAAGAGCAAATTATATTTTTCCATGTCGAACGTGACAATAGAAAATGGTGTAAATCAAAAGTACAAATTTATCGATATTCTCGATTCCAATGCGCTCTTTACAATTTTTTTCTTCTAACTTTGGCTTTAAGACAAACATTCAGGAACGAACGTTATTGGGAGTCTCAAGCAGAAAAATAATTGAAAACTTTGCAGTTTTAATCAAAAAATTTCTCAACTTACGGTCAACTTCCAGTCTTGAGTACAAAAATGTTTTTAGGTTAAAATGACAGGATCATTCGCAAGAAAGTTTTCCGAATATCAATATGTTTTTGGGGACATATGTAATATATAACCAACATAATCTTGCACGAAACGAAAATAACAGCTCCATAATCATCCAGAATTGGGCCAAACCGCCTTATTCGCTTATCAAACAAAAAGATGTACATCCAAGTAAAACTGTCATCAAGTCTTTCGCTATTTTTAGCACCAAATGGGACTTAGTTTTGAGGCAGATAGAACTTCCAATAAGTCTTTATAGAACTAAATACCAATTCCGACAACCCTTCTTGCAAAAACCAATCTATCTACGTCACTGCACCTTGTTGCTGTTTGTTTTTTTTTTTTTTGTTGTTTACCTGCTGCTGTTGCTGAACTTGTTAACAAGCCAAAAGTTGTGCGGTTTTTAATATTTCGCTGTTTAAGTTTCTGCGTTTTATTTATGATCTTAGATTTTGCCTGCTCTTGCGAATCACCGAAGATGTTGTTGGTTGTTGTTGTTGTAGCCTCTTAGCAAATCTTCAGGCGTTTTGTGTATATTAATTTTATTGTCTTTTCGATATCTTTGACATTGTTGAACTATGGGAACACTTTTTGTTTTTCTGGGGCACATTTCATGCATACCCATAAATCGAGTTCGTTGCCTAAGTCTTTTGATTTGGCTCATGCGCCAAAGTAGCATCAAACATTTTTAACATAAATAACTAACTAATAGCTACTGCGGACACGCCCTGGACTTTATCCAAGGTACCTGCTAGGGTTCTGTTGTTTGAGTGTGTGTGTGTTTTTTTTTCTGTTTAATTACCAACGCTCGATCATTGAAATTATATTTCCTGTTCTGTGCTTACCCCAAAAAAAAAGTATCTCAAGATTCCAGTCGGCTGCTCTTTCAAATGCCAAATGATACGATATTTGTAAGCACATTGTTATTTTTTTTTTTTTTTTTTGATTTAAGCCGCACTCCAACAAAAATAAAAACAAAAACCTCCAAACAAAACCACGCCCGCCCTGGAGACCTTTTCAAGCGTAAAATGTAGCAACTTTATTGGCGCGACGGGCGTGCATATTAAATTAATAAAAAAAATCAAAAATCGAGCACAGCTTCCTAACCAAAAACAAAGATACTTTGAAAACTTAAAGCAAATGAGCAGCTAAATTCAGATTGCTAAGACTTGAATACTCTTGCGGAGTAACTTGCTGACGTCTTGAACAATTACAAACGAAAATTGAAAATTTAATGCGATATTTATGTCTGCAACTTTAGCCAACATAAAAGTACAAAATATTCTTAATAAAGCAACTTTAAAATTCGATAAATAATCGCATTTTATCGGTATTTGTCAAAAAACCCAATTTCGACAGTTTTTTGTGAGATTTTGACTAGCAATCGTAAGAATTGGATAGACGAAGTACAGGAGGATCTACGAAGAATTGGGATCACTAAATGGAAAGACAGAGCGAGAGATAGAGTAGAGTGGACAGTTTATACCGATAAAAAGATTCACTGTATGTTTTTGGAGTCACTGGATCCGAATTTAAAAACATCACAGCACATTTGAGTACCAAAAAAAACGTTCAAAATTTCCTTATTTTATGGTTTTTTGGAGGTTATGTGCGGAAGTTTTTTTGGAGCTTGGCTTAGGATTATGTGGCAGTGTTTTTGTTCACGATTTTGAGCCAGAAATCGATTCAAAAAACTTGTTAATTGTAAACAATCAAGCCATATAAAATTATATATTTTTCAAAACTATTCTTTGCAGGAGTATCTATGTACTCAATTTCTGTTAACAGAGCAAAGTTAGCAAGGCTGTTAGGTGTGGTAATAATATATTTAAATAAATGCACTGACTACAATAACCATTAGTTCAAAATATTTGTTCGTTATGAACCATCTCAAGCTTCATGTATTGTATATAATTTTTTTTTTTTTCATTTAATTTGAACAATAACGAGCTATTTACACAGAACACCATGTCCCAAGGGCTATAAGAAAATATTCTAGAGTCTTCCCCTTGACGAGTCATAACGATTAGTTATGGGCTCAATGGTGACCCATAAAAAAAATTGTGTCGAGCAGGCGCGGATCCAGAATTCGGGTGGCTTTTTACCTCTGAAAATATCATAGCTCGCAAAAAACTGTCAGCCCATTTTTTCAACTATTGGGGTGGGGCCCAGACCGGAAAACCCCCCGTGGCTCCGCCACTGATGTCGAGGGAAATCGAAACAACTTTGTCTACCCGACTTGTCCGGCATTAAAAATCAACTTTTGGGTTAAGGATTTATTTCCTATAAAAAATTTTTAAAAACAAATTTGGGAATTTTTGGGAATAATTTGGAGAAATTTTCATAGTCATATAAAATTTTGATGATTCAAAGTCTTTCAGAAAATTATAGAACAGTCACTTCAATTTCAAGCAAATATAGTAATATCTGTCAACAATTTTTCAGATAATTCTTCGTAAATGACCATAACGAACAGTTATCAGATTAAGGTACTTTTTTTTAGAAAGAAGAATTTAGCAATGCTTTATCCAAAATCGCAGAAAAGTTCAGTCAAAAATTGCTATTTCAAACTTGTTTATACAAAGAGAGAATCGGAACCAGTCTATTCAATCTATTCAAATAAAATCCTACAGCAGAAATTTTTTCAACTTTTTGGGAACTTTGGACTGATGGGAAATTTTTTCAAATACTGCAGTTCCAAAAAAAAAAACTATATCGGAAATGCTCTGATTATTTAAGGAAAAATCAACCAGCCAATATCTTATATTGTATTATACTTCTTCTTCTTAGTTCGGCATAATAAACTGTTATTGGGTCAATTGTATTTATGGGATTTTAAAAAGGGAATTTTTGGGTAATTAAGTTAACTTCATAGGAAATTCAGCAAAATTTAAAAGGGAATTTTGGGGTAAATTAGTTAAGTTCGTAGGGAATTCAGTAAAATTTTAAATTTTCAACATTGTTTGAATATATTTATAAATAAGGCAAGTCAATATAATGTGAATATTACAGCAAATCAACAAAAAATAGTGAAATATATAGTGTTCAGTATAGTTAGTATATTTTATGGTATATTGTATAGATAGTATAATGATTTTGAACATTTTACTAGAGATCCTAGAAAAATAAAGCTCTAGCTACAAGATAGCTCGCCAAATAAAACATACTCCCTATTAGTGTATACCAAACCAAGCCAGCTCACGATTTGCTTCCAGGAAGGGTTCAACATCAACGCGAATGTTTCAAATTAGCTGTTGGAATGATCGAGTTGAGCTGACTGTAGCATATATGTGTGTGGTTTGCCACCGATATCTATAAAATACACACATACACAAACACACACACACATACTTAGACATATCGGGGAATCTTTATATATAGACATGTGTAGATTGGCCCATTTCGGGGCAATGCAAATTCGCACAGACAATATTATTTTGTCAGCTTTTTATTGGCCTACATGGGCCATAAAGCTACTCAAGTAGTATTTTTGCGATAAAATACAACACTGAACCAAACAGAACAGAACAGTACGCGTTCAACAAGACCTTGCAACAAACATCCAGAGGCAGCATGCAACTTAGCAGACGCATAGGATAAAAGCTGGACAAGCTGGCACTGAGATAGCAGGCAGCATCGTCCAGTACAGGCGACAAACCAACAAGCTGGAGCACTTTAGCAGCCCCACACCGACCACAGAAGGAACGAAACGAAACCAATGATAGTAAAAATAACTTGTAACACGGCATAGGTTCTTGGGTATCTCTCTAGGTTCGGGGGCTCTGTGCACAAAATCTTGTACGGATAATTGGCGACCATGCAGCTGCCGTTGTGTCTGCTGATGCATCCAGTGCCTTGGCTGTCCAGTGGACACCCTGCCATTTGACCATAAATGAGCGCAAAATGTTGTTGTATTTTTTTTTCTTACTGAATTGTTCTGAATATCTCAAGTCTTGCAACTGTTGCAAGCTGTTTGTCAAGTGCAATGGAGAGCATGTACTGCAATTCGTTCTAGAACAAGTGGGCGTAAAGTTTTGAACTATGAACTCTGAGTTGCACTTTGCTCTTAAAAATAATTATCTATAAGTATGAATATATAAAATAAATATAAACACCTTCAACACTTCGTAAAAAAATTTGTGATACAGTATTTCGCATTAATTTTGTGGCGTAATCATAGCTAGTTGCATCCGCCACCTGCTCACTTTACAAAGCTTTCATCCGTGTAAGAAGGATGTACCTTGCACGGATTTAAATTCGCTTTCAATTAGAAAATTTTTATATTGTTTTTTAGTCTATGCACCCATCGGACGTACATATTGAACTTGTACAATTTCGAGTCGATCCGAAAGTGTTTGAAGGGCCTCCAAATAGGTCAAATATTCAGATCTTTGACCTCTTCAGTTTTCGACTTTATTGTTCTACATAAAATATATATTTATTTATCAATTAGGCGTTCAATATGTTTCCTTGCTATGTAAATACTTATTATATGAAAATAAATGCTCGCAGGGCTGGCTACCACTTGCTCCTAGAATTTTTCAAACGCTTGTCTCAGCGAATTGAGCAGTTTCGAAAAGGCCAAGAAGAATGGTGCAAGACCAGTGGGCACATTCCTGAAGTTTACGGGCACTGAATCTTCTGGTGCCATCAACTACGGGCTACAGCAGTGTCCTACCAGCGTTAGGCATACCCGCTGAGGCCGAGGACAGTGACTGCTGCTCTGCGGTTCAGAAATGGAATGTTAAGTTTGTTGCTGTCTTCCCGGAGAGAGTAGATTGGACGCTAAAAACTCCCATTAAGGAGAACCGAGCTTAAGATCTTTACTGATGGTTCGAAAGCGGATGAAGGCACAGGAGCCAAATTGGTGCAGTGTGTTTTAGGCCGAGATATACGCGTTCTGGCAAGCGACAAAACAGATACAAAGTTTGGGATGACAGTCCAAATAACGTGTCTATTTTTGTCGACAGCCAAGCTGCTATCAATGCTCTATCATCGCACACTATAAAAAGTAAACTTATTTGTAACAACGGGGCGGCGCTGAACTACATCCAGCACTACTCCATCACCCTCTGCTGGGTACTTTTTTGTCATTTTGAGATACCTGGAAACAAAGGAAAGGACGAGTGCGATAGAAAAGGATCAGCGCTACCTATGGCCTCATTTGTTGCGGATATAGTAAGACCTCTGCAAGATGTAGTCTTAGAGATCACGAAGATAGTAAGATCCGAGGCAGAACGACAATGGGACACCGGGTCCGTCTGTCACATCTTCCGAGCACTCTGGCCGAGATACAATCCAAAGTGAACTTTCGAACTCCTGGGATTCCACAAGAGCAGGTCTAGGATGTTGACGGAAGTTGTAACAGGGCACTGCGCCATAGGCCTCCAGGCTAAGAGCATGCATGTCCCCCACAACAATTTCTGTCGCAGCTGCCGGAATGAGGAAAAGATAGAAAGCATCCAACACCTGCTGTGTGACTGCCCTGTACTTCTTAGGAAAAGCATCCTTTATCTGGGAAAGCCCTTCTTTGAAGACTTGGACAGTCTGGAAAATCTGCCCATAACGGACCTGGCTCTTTTTATCGAATCCTCGAAAATTGAAATAATGTCAAGTGAATTGTTGTTCAAAGGTTGCTATTGCTGCCGTTGCTGTAATTCCCCCTTTTATGATACATTTTAATGCTTCGTATGAGTTTTCACTTTCATGATTTCAATGTATCGAGGTGAAACTTACATTGTGCACAACGTATGAAGTGTGGCTATCACATAGTGTAAGTTTTACCTCGAAAAGTTCACGCACACGAACACAATTGGTACCACACTGATTTTTTGTTGACGTATTTATAAATAAATATAATCAAAATTGTTCCGATATATTGAATATCCTTCCCGATAAATTGGAAATCTAATGATTTGCGGTCGTTACTTAATATTCGATACCGATTTTAGTATCGTCGATCCGATGCCGATCTACTTATGACATCGAATTAACAATTTTTTAATCTTTTTTAAAATGGTAAAAGGACAAAGTGTAAAACAAGCCCAAGCACTTGATTACAAAAATTATGGCATTTTTTCTCAAAAAGTGTTGCAAAAAACGACTGGTCGGGCACTCTTGCCGTCGTGCCTCGTTATAAGGGTTGCTCAAATCGTTACTCGTGCATTTTTGCCATTTTGCCCTGATAGCTTATTGTTATTTGCATACCATAACCTCAGCTTATATACAGTATTTACTTCAAGTACAAAGCCACTATTAAACCTAATATCCAAACAACAAAACGACGCAGCTTCCCAGAACTAATGTTGCAACATCTTTCAAAGCTTTAAATGCAGAAAATCAACCAGAAAAGCATTAGCTATCATTATTTATTAGGCAATCAGCTGGAGTACAGTGCACTCAACCGCTACCATCAGCATCATCAACGGAGCAGCACTTGGTCTAATAAACCGCCCCCAAATGATGCACCGGCAAGTGCTATCAGTGCCGCAAAAAGCTAAACAGCAGCACCAGGAACAAAAAAAAAACTACTATATATAAATAAATAAAGCGAAAAGAAAAAAAAATTGCTTACCGGCAACATTTTACAACGAAAAGCGATAAAGTTAGGATTTATTAGCGACCTGAGCTTAAAATCAATTATGCCGGAATGTGGAACGTTATGGCGGCGTACATGGCTGAACACCCAGGCAGAGGCCAGACATGGACACAGGTTACCAAAGCAGCAGCAGCAGCAGCAGTGCTTACAAACGACAACAACTGGTTGTGGCAGTGGCAAAAGCAGCGTCAGGAGCTGCCCGTGTCAAGGAAGCGCGAGATTATGCAACGCGCCGCCTGCAAACACTTTGCCCACAACAACAACAAAATGGAACTTGGATAGCGCTGGAACAAACGAAAAAAAATGGTAGCCTAACCCAGCTCTAACCTCTACTTAGCCTCTACTCTGTTCTGAGCTACGCGCTACCGAACTCCCTCCGAGAGCGTCTACGTAGCCAGCCAGTACCGCCGTCTTGTCTATGGATGATAAATTAAAAGCCTAACTTGACAATCACTTAAGCATAGTTTGTAAGGCGTCCTCATAGATTTAAGCCATAGCCGCAAACGCTGGTGGTGCTTCCAGTTGTCTTTTTTTTTTTTGCTCCTACTACTTGTTGCTGTTGTTTTTGTCGGTTTCAGCAATGGAGGAGCTTGGTTCAACGACGACTACGACGACGACATGAACACGTTCCTATTAGTGGCGAAAGATCAGCGAAAAATAGAACGGCGGTTCATTAAAATGAGAATCGGCTGGAGACCAAGGCTATAGCCAGCCAGCCAGCCAACCATGGCTCAGGCTAAGCGCAGGAGTCAACGGCAGTCAACATCAGGCAGTAAGAATAATGATAGCGGTATTCTTGAGCTATTGTAAAGAAGTATTGTAGCATGGACCGGAACATGGACCTATCCATACCATACTGTGTTCACTTTCGCGCCCGAAAAAAGCCAACAACAACAACAACAACACCAATATCTGCACCAACTTTAAGGTTAAGCTACAAGCTACAGAGGCTACCAACGCGGTCTACAGTCAGGTTAGCAAGTCTAGGCACAAGCGCGCTCTTTAAACTGTGAACATACAAATTCACTCAACGGTGATAGCAACAAGTAGTAGTTGCAACTTGTGGCAGCGCAGCAATGGGGGGTGGGGAAGGGCAACTACAGACAGCCAGCAACTGGGCAACTCTGGAGCTAGGGGGCTGTCATTAGCCGAGTTGCTTGTTGCGGGCGTAGTCCAACAGCGTAACAAGTTGGACGCATATTTTGTTTAGATGTCAAAGTTCAAGTTGCAGGATTCGCCAAAAAAACTAGCCAAGCCTAAACAAACATACGCTGAGGAAAGCTTGTGGAGATGTACCAAAGCAGATGTACTCTAAGAGACGTAGTTATGGACTTTCATACAAGAGCATATGGTACTCTTTAGCATTGAATGAGTATGAAATTATGAATGTATACTATCATAGCAACAAAATATTTGAAAATTTAAAAAAAAATAAACAAATTATGTGTTTAAAAAGGATAAGCATCTTTAAAAAAAATATAAACTTGACAATTAAATTGTAGTTCCAAGCATTGTTCGTACGGCGACCAGAGACTATTTTCGAAAAAGAGTGTCTTTTTATTTAATGATATTTCAAAAAGTTTATTTTTCAAAATTAAAAAAAAGTGTCTTTACTTAAAAGCAAATATCTCGGTTGAACTCAACTGATTTTAATATTTTTACCAAACTGCAGATAATGAAATTACAAATCTGTTAAAATATATTTTTGTCAAAATTAATGCTGGACGCTATTTATGCATTAATATGAAAATTTTCATAATTTTTAGAAAAGATTTGAAAAAAAAATTATTTCGAACGTAAATTTCAAAATTTAAAAAAAAAATTTTCTTAAATTTTTTTCATGGTTCGTAAAGTTTGATCGATTACAAAAATAATGAAAAAATGTGTACTTGTTTATCGAAATTGGAGAGAAAATTCGGAAATGAAAGGAATTTTTGTAAAAACTGAAAAATGTCAATATGTTTTAAAAACCAAAAGTTTAAGATGTATAATTCGTTTGTTTATAAAAATTGCCCTTTTGGATTCGAAAATTTTTGAATTTAGCGCTGTCATATATAAATCGATTGATTATATATAGCCCGTAGGTCAATCGGTCAAAAACGTGTTTGGTCCGGTATAATGCTCAAATCTAAGATAATTTAATTTTAGTTTCGTAAAAAATGATAAATCGTCGTACACAATGTCTTGTAAGCCTTTTTTAAATTAAGAAAATGGTTTTTGAAATCCGCAAAAATATTTGATTTTTTGTTTACGGAAACATGTAAAACACGTTAAGTATACATTTCGCTGTAAACTAGTGTAATCTAAGATATAGTTATTTTTTCAGTGTACTTTTTTCCCTACTAAGAATTTCTAAAAAAGAAAAAAAGGTTTGGGATACCATTATGTGAAAGCTTTTTAAACTTTTATTTGATCCAAATCATAATAGATTAAAAGAACAAAAAGGAGGGTCTGGTCGGGAGTTTGAACCCGCAAATCTTCAACCCGCTTCCCATAAATCCGCTACTGGCTTTACTTATAGAAACAATAGGAAATTTCTAAAAAACCCCAAACTACTGTCTGCTGCAAGTTCTGATACAAAAATCGATATGCCTTCTGGAAGAGCAGCACAATCTCTACTTAGGAGTAGTAGCCCAGTCAAGTTGGGCAGCTTTTGCCACTTGTCGTCGTAAGTCTTGCTTGTCATTGTCGCCGACGTCTGCGTCCACGACGTGGTCTGACATTTGCCTATGCATTAAGTATTGGAAATGCATTTCGAGTTGGTTTTAGGCTGTTGCCACAGCAGCTCCAGCATCAGCCGCAGCTCCAGCCCAGCCTGCTGCCATTGTTGCCACATATTTCAAGTGTCAAACGAGCAAATTGCATACCATGTTCCTGTTTCGATACCGAAAGTCTATTTACATGTTCTTGTAGGCGTACTTAAGATAGCTGAAATTCTTGTGCGACAATTGTGCCTGGACAGAGCTAAGCCATGTTACCACTTGGTAAATACTCCTCCTCATTGGTTTGCAATTTGCTAACCGTTTGTTGTTGTTGCATTTGTTGTTTGATTGTTTATTTGTTGTTGCAAGGAATTTGTGAAAATTGTCGCCATGATTTAAAATTCCAAGTGTATGTGTTTTGTTGTTGCAGCTGTTACCTGGCCAAAAGGCTGATGAACCTGTTGCTGCTCTAAAGGCCACCAGCAGCACAACTGTCATTATGGAAAAAAAAAAAACCTAACCAGAACGAAATTCAGTGCGGAGAAATTTTTTTATAGTCTTACGCCTATTAGCTGGAGAAATGGTAAACAATGTGCTGCATTCTAATCCAACAGATGAACGCAATTAATCATAACCAGTAGACGAAAAAACTACAAAGTGCTCCGCCCTAGTGCCTGCCTGGGTGTCATATGGTGGTTATAGAGTGAGAGCAAAGCAAAGAATTTTTAATTTTCTACTTTCCAACTTGTTTTTGCCTAATTTTCCCATTTTCAAGTATTGCATGACAAGGACTTGCCACATGCCATATGCTGCTTGAATATTCCATGAGCTGCACAAATTAAAAACCCAGCGCCATCCTGGAACTCCAAACTTGCTCTAATACAAACCACTTGATTAATTTAGCGTGCAGCATGATTAAGTACTTTTGCGCATCTATCAAAGGTAGCAGGAGCGGAAGATTGTTAGTACACACTGTCTGTCGTCCACCCTCTAAATGCTACCCTTGTAATTGCTGCCAAGGATCTTCAAAACAAATGAGTCATGAGTGCAGCTCTGAAATTGCAGCCTACCAAGGTATTAAAATAAAACTCAAACAATTTCCAATTTGAAATTACATTTTTATGCATTTTAGTTCTAGTTTTAGTTTTAGCTTTGCGTTTTATTTTTTTATAGCTGTCATTGCTGTTTATGGCTTAGCTCTTGTTGCCACACCCCAAAGGTTTTCGTTGCAACCCTTTGCTGCAGCTGACTGGGCCAGCAGGCAGACCTGTTAGCAACCCACTCACAAAATTATAATTAATGAGGCTCGAGCGCGTCAGAAGGTGAAAAGTTTGCGCTGCGTTTCAATTAAGCGTAAAAATTCAGAGGCAACAACAGCAACAACAACCATGCCACACGCTGAAGTTGCACGCGTTTGCTGCTGCCAGCCCCCACCCTGTGCTGCTTACCTGGCTGCGCCTATGTTTAGCATCAGACACATCCTTTGGCCAACATATTAAGCAAAAGCCATAAAAACAACAAACCAGCCGTTTCCGTCCAAGCAGTGGTGTCGTGAAAAGGGGTCTTTAGGGAGCTGAGCCCCCCTGAGCTCAAACATACGATTAAAATAAAGCAAATACTTAAAATATATACTTTTAAATATACGTTCGCGCATTTAGCAGCTTCTGTTCCTTAGTTTTATTACAAAAGCCAACATTTTCGGAGAGGAGCAGATATCCCTTCCTCTTTATTTTTTTTAAGATACATTTTCTACTCTTCCTTTTAAAAATAGGTAATAAAAGAGAAATGTTTAGAAATGTTCAACCAAAGGAATCAAACAATAAGTAAAAGATGGACAGGGAATACAACTTTTTTGCATGTTGAAACAATAAATGAGAATAAGTCCAGATTTGCCAAAAAAAATCAATACGAAATAAAAAAGAAGTGAACCGCATCGACTCATTTTTAATGTAATTATTTCGAAACGGAATGCATTAACTTATAATGAATATATTAAAAATATATTATTATTTTCAAAAAAATATTGGCATGTTAAACGGAATTCGCTATAGGCATTATTATTATAAAGTTTGGTATGCAGAACCTCATAGCCCCCTCAATCCAGTTAAAAAATACGATTAAAATAAATTTAACGCGTTTTCTTATCCTATCTCATCTTTTTTTTTTTAAGGAGCCCGCAAACTTTATAACGTTCGTATGTTGAAACTACTGGAGACAGTTACATTATCCAAAACATAGTTTTATATAATTTTTTAAGATCTATTACTTTTTCATATTAGTAATAGCCAAAAAGGGGCAAGGATGTGGCTAATAATGCCGAAAAACGGATTTTTAGTAAACTTGGCGCCCTCTACCGCTCAAAATATGAACTTCTAAGTATGGCTTACGTTATAAAAAAAATAAATTTTAAACCTTTTTTGTTCGAAACTAATTTATTTAATTCAATATAATTTGATCTGAAACATTTATCAAAATGAAGGAAAACCCTATAGGATTTTTTTTTTGGTCCGTGAAACTTTTTTGTACGACCAATGTAATTCGATATAATTGGCCTCAAATAAAGGAAAACCCTATAGGAGGGGGAGATCACCTTTTTGGTTTCAGACTTTTTGGGTGGTTCTGATCATATGATGCAGGATAAATGGCAGTGTGCAATTTTTTTCAATTGAAGCGCTTATTTGGTACATGTTTACTATACTAAGCCAAAAATCACGATGCACGCTGCCTCCCAAAAATTCAAGTTTATTTTGAAAATTGATCTGATTCAGGAGCTCTTGCAAACCACATTACCATTAATAACCTCCTTCAGCACGCAGCCATCTACGTCACTGCGTCAAAGTCTGTTAAGTTGTAGGTGTGAGCGTGAGTCACGTGACGCATCGGATTTGGCTTATTTGGGCTGCATTAAGCGCAGCACGTCGCACGTTGCGCGTCGCACGCGTTTCTTCGTATTGTGTAGCCTGCATTTCCATGCGCCATTTGGTGGCAACTTAAACGTCACGCAACACGCAAAGCGTAAAGCACCGCCCCCGCCGCTCTACAACCCCCCAAACCAATCCACCAAGTTACGCCGTCTACTGCCATACATTAAAATTAATAATAAACGATTCTTGTGTAATAACAATAATTTTACCTAAAATTTAGTGGTTGTTGGCCTATAACAGACAAAGAGACAGAGACAGCGACTAGACTGAAATAATATTTTCCAAGTTGCTTTCTTTCCATTGGTTTTTTTTTGTATTTTATTTTTTTATTTCGAACTCTCCATTTACTTTGGAAGCGGGTGGGTGTAAATGGCAAACATTGGAACACGCAATGGCAGACAGGTAACTACCTTTGAGTTATGGCGTGGGCGTTTCAATTAAACTGGCAGGAAGCACTGACATTCAACTGGGACTTGTTGGTTCCTCCAACTGACACAAGACATATGAATCTTAATGAAATGAGTGGAAATTTTGAAGTTGAAGCTCCTAATTGCTCAAATTTAATATGAAGCTTAGTTTAAGATCCTTTTTGTCAAAATAGAATTAAATTAAGAACGTGTTTTTTATACTAGTTGTTTATGTAAAAAGCATAATAAATAAAGTGAAATTTTTAGCATATTTTAGATTTAAGCAATGCTTCGAAATCTCTTAAAAAAAATTTAAAATAAAATTGAGTTAGGAAAGCTTGTATCCAGCCGAAAGCCTTAGTAGCTATGGCTGTCCTCCTCTCTGTAGTTTTAATTTTAAACTTTAAGCATACAGTGTAAAAATAAATTAATAAATAAAATTGGGTACGATAGTCTAATAAAGTTGAGAAATACTGACTTTAATATCCCAATCACAATGCTGAGTTGAATTTGATTTAATTCTTACCTTAGCTTCATACCCGGTTTCTCATCAGGTTTGAAAAGGATTGTACAAGCTTTCAAACAAACCAAAAGTCTTGCTTGGGAAGAGTGAAAATCTTTTGCTCAGGTATGCCTGAAAATAAAAAAAAAATTTAAGATTAATTTTCAAAACAAAATTTGATGAAATTTAATTACATTTTTATTAAAATTAAACATATATTTTTTGGTTTGTCTGGTTTGTTTGGGTAAGCAAGCAGCCATTGTATCAGCTCTAAGTATGAGAGAGGCAAGAAAATGGAATGGCCTTGACTTCGGTCACTCAAGGATTCTTAAGGGAAATCCTCTAATTCCTGAGGGTACGGACTACTGCACCCCACAGGAACACTTTATAACTACATTCGAGACCCATTTTCCAACCAGGGAAGAATGGAATGTTGGCATACCGGGCCCAAGTGGCTCAACAAAAATCTTCACGGACGGTTCCAAGTTAAACGACCGCGTTGGCGGAGGCGTCTACATTGAGGAACACAACGTAAGAATATTTTTTAGGCTCCCAGATCACTGCAGTGTCTTCCAGGCTGAAATCACGGCAATTAAAGGAGGCCGTCTCGATAATAAAAAGCTAACCAATTGGTAGCAACAATATCTGTATTTATTCAGATAGTCAGGCGGCTATTAAGTCTCTCGCCTCCATGACATCATGCATGTAGTCAGTGAACAACTGTCGCTCATCTCTGGAGGAGATGGCAGAAAAGTTTTCGATCCACCTCTTCTGGGTCCCGGGACACAGGGATATTAAGGGAAATTGCATTGCGGATAAACTGGCAAGAAAAGGAACTACCAGTATCCTCCTTCAGGACAAGGAGCGTCTGGGTATACCTATGGCCAGCTGTAAATTGAGTATTAAGAACCACTTTGCTCTAGCTGCTAATCAAGCGTGGAATCGGATATCAAACACGTGTAGAATCTCACGGCAGACATGGCCGGTATATTGCAAAAAGAGAACAAACCAACTTTGTGACTTAAATAGAGCTTAGTGCTCGACAGTAATCCGGGGTAATTACCGGACACTGGCTGGTGGGTACCCATGCATCAAGGCTCAACGCACCTCACAATGACTTCTGTATAAGTTGTGGAGATGAGGAGGAGCTGGAGACGGTGGAGCACTTATTCTGGTACTGCCCTGGGCTGTGCAAGACAAGGCTCCGATTCCTAAATTCATACTTCTTGAATGACCTATACCAGCTCTTTCAGAAAAGAGTCCAAGAAGCCTCTCGAGGCTAATTAAAGCCGCCGGATGGACGTGATTTTTTAGAAAACATAGGGGACCTCCTGAGTGGGGGAAGGGTGGTGTAAGGCCCACCCAGCGGTATCACAACGGGCCAATTCTCTGGCCTAAGTGAGTTGGGACGTTAGGTCCTGACTGAATAAATTGCCCGAAAGTTGTAATCTAAAATACTTATTTAGTGCTGGTTTTTTCCCACCAAATACAGTTCAAATTAATAATTTTGAATAAATTGCCCGAAAGTTGTAATCTAAAATACTTATTTAGTGCTGGTCTTTTTACCACCAAATCTTCAGACGACTAAATACTTAATCAAGACTTTCTTAATCATGTAGTACCGGAAACATTTAGGCTAGGAAAAGATTTTCTTCTTTTGGACAAATTTTATTATCAATATTTTTAATTTAGTGCCGGATTAAGTCAAATAGGTGCCCCTAGGCAAAGCTATTCTGGGCCCCTTCCATTTATCATAAAGACCCTCTAATGCCCATTTTGAAAATATTTGTTTAACAATGTTCGAATAATTTATTCTAAAATACTTTCCGACTCCTTAATTCAAAAATGAACTTTAAAATGATGTAAGGATTGTTCGTTTACCTCCTAAGGTGAGAAAATCTGTAAAAGGCCCTCAAGGATTTAAGTAAAAAATAAGTTGCTTATTCAATTTTTGGACTCTGTTTTGTCTTCCTACAACAAAGCTCAATTGACTTTAGATTTTAAAAAAGGAATTTTTTAGCAAAAGATTATAATATAAAAAATTTTAACTAATCCATCTACATATATTGATGGATGAATTTTCCTATAGGCAATGATATATAATGATAGGCTGAGGCTCATCGCAACAGCTTCGCCGGAAGTCTTATAAAAACGGTTCCAGATGATTAGACTGTAGAGGAGATACTTCAACCACCTATGGCCAATATCCCCTTTTAATTCCCTTTAAAAGGATGACACCAAATTTTCCTTGGTTTTGGCAAATTCAGTACAAAGAGATATTTTTTTTAAAAGCCGCCCTGAGATTTGAACAGAATTCCAACTTTAATGAAAAAAGATATTTTAAAAAAATTCAATAAATAAAAAAAAGTTTTGCATTAGAATTAAAAATGTTCGGGACTAAATTAGAATAATAGTTTTCCTAACATTTTGTAGATTTATACACTAATGCGATTATATTATATTTTTTTTTATTAAATTTCAAATCTATCATATAATTTTTCATTCGTTAAATTTTAAGCATTACGAAATACACATGGAGCACAACGTTTTGAAAATATTTTATGTCTAGAATATGTTTCCAAAGTTGCAACGAATTCTAAATCATTTTTTTTTTCTCCGTATAATTATTTAGGGTATTCACGCTTGCTGTTGAGTTCAGGAAATGCAAAGTTGCACAAAACCTGAACAACCTGCGTACATCCCTATCGGTTAGCTTATTAATTGACTTGTTGAGTTTGTTCTCCTTCTTGCCTACTTTTGTTAAATATAATATGGCGTCTATAGCATCCTTCTCCGTTTAGGTTTTAATTCAACTACTTGCAATTAATAATTTTTTTGTATTAACTTTATTTAGTACTCACCTAAAATGCATAAGATATACTCTTTTAATAGCGTTATTTCTATTAAATTTGATCAAAATTCACTTTAAAACACTTTCTCAACAACTGAACAGTTAAAAAGTAAAATACCAGACCATTTTGAGGAAAAGTTCAGTAGAGAGTTGAAACTCGACCCTGAACATTTAGTTGTTGCAATAGTCCTTGACTCCTCAACACAACAGCAAGCGTGAATACCCTTCGTATTTTTTTTATCTTTCTTGCGAGACTTCATGCAATTGATATCTTTTTCATGGTGAACCGACACTTATTGTGAACACCAAATTTTATTTTTTTATTTGTTAATTTAAAAATATTATACAATAATATATTTAAGAGCTAGAGTACTAGCAACAATGGCCTTTGGCTTACAACATATATTTAGCACTTAATATCTCACGAATTCAAATAAAATTCAAACGAGGCAACATATACAATACAAAAAATATATGACAACCCAAATATTAATAGTATATAGCTTTTTTTTAAATAATTTTTAAGAAATCATTAAAAATATTTACTACATATTTAGTGCACTTAATTTTAAAAATAAAGCAGTTCTGTAGTTATTTTCATTCAAACCCACTTTGTGCTTGCTTTAACAAACTTCCTAAGTAGCATTCAACTCATTTAATAAAAATTCTATTATCTATATGATATCCAGGCCTCATGTGGCTTTTTTTTATAGCCAATTTCAAATTCATTCACTTTCTCAATGAAACGCAGCCCAGAAGTTCAAAAACTAGATACATTTCTTTAAATTGCTTGCTAATTACGCCGACAAAGTGTAACCAATTAAAGCCACCAAATTTTGTAACGCATTTACCGAAACATCATTAAAAAACACTCAAATGCTACCAAAAGTGCCTTCAAAGAAAAAAGAATGTATCAAATTATAATACAAATGTGGCCAAGCAAATCAAGCCAACAAGATAGCCCTGGCTATAATCATAATAGACCCCCATTATAACATTGTACATGTTATGCTTAATTTTCCATTTTCGATAGCTTATCAGACGGAAACTAAACGTAAAGCCATGACTGTCACTTTATAAACCCGTAAAAATTATACAAATTTTATGACAGACCCATCAATAGCAACCATGGAGCCAGAGATGATTGGAAAACAAGTTGATCTCGATATGCTGCATAACTTAGTCAAATTAGACGCCATTTAGCAAGTGGTGGCCCTGAAATCAAGCTGGAAACCCGACTAGCTTAGAGATCACTTTATAATGGCAGTAAAACGGGTTGGCAGCACCTGTGATTCGCTGCCCGTTGACAAAGGGCGGGCTGAGCCAGACAACAAGTGTTGTTGTAGCTACAACTATAGTCAGTCTAATCTTAATTAGAAAGCAGCTCTACATCTGGCGCTCTGACATGTTTATGGCGCTGTATATTTTTTTTGATTACTTTGTCAAAGTTGGATATGGCCGCAGGATGGCGCATGTGTTCATTAAATGTCAAATTTAATGCAAATATTGAACTTCCAAAAATATAAATAAACTCTAAGAATTTATGGCAAATGTTGAAATGAGCCAAATGAGTTGAGCCTCTGGCCGCATTATGGATTTTTATGAGACCCCCAAAAAAAATGCCATACCTTTTGTTGAGCTTCAAATGTTGGCAACACGAAATACTCATTAGGCGCAATATTTTTGAGCAACCAAAAATAATATTAAAAAAGGCAATATGTGGAGCAGTCAAGCTGCTGCACGACAGTGGTATACTCTGTTTAAGCTTTTTCCAAAAATTTGTAGGATTATGGATGTGTTGAAAGAATGGATGAATTACGCGGATAGGGAAATTTTTGAAGAAAATATTCAAAGATTAGTTCTTTATGGGATAAGGGAATGTTTGGAGAAAATTGTCAACATTACACCGTTCATTGGGCTCACAAAATTGGCGACACTTGGATGTTTATTTAAAAATTTTATTAAGAAATTTAATTTTGTGGAGAAGATATATATGATCATTCTTAATAATTCATTTAAAAATTTTAGGGATCGTAACTTTTTAAAATAAAAATCAATAAAATAAATATTATTTTTTAAAATTTTTTCTGTTCTTTATAATTTTTACAGCGACAAACAAACAAAGTATATAAAGGTGACAAATTCGGACTGGGTGGAATTTATTATGCGGTTCTAAATTTTTCTACGCAGAGCTACATATCAAAATTATTAAACTAAGTCCAACTGCACATAATTGGGCATCTTTTGGTAAAATTTGGTGTTCTTAGCTTTTATGGTTCTTAAGATCTAGATGTTCAGACGTACTATTTTAAATTTTAAATGTTCCTACGGGGCACAGAGCAAGATATCAATAGGTTTTAACTAACTTATTAATTAAGCTAGCTGCAGATGTAGTTGGGCAAGTTTTTACAAAATTCAATATCCCTAGCACCTATGGTTTTCAAGATCTGGATGTTCAGACGCACTCAGAGATAAAAACCTCTCCATTGCTACCCCACCAAATGACCCTCATTTTGTTGCAAAAAACTTCAAGTCTGCCACAAATCCAGTATACCCTTACCCCCCTGATTACAGTGTATAATACAAAAAAATAAATACAAATAATATTCAATTTTTGTGAGCTGCCAGTTCATAATTAACTTGAAATTTTTAATGCACGCCATTGGGTTCGTTTCAAAATTAACATCGACAGGTTTTTTTTTTTTTTGTTTTTTTTTTGTATAACTCGTTTGATTTTAGAATTTATGCATATATTGCTTTTAATTTGTGTAAAAAAGCAAATTTACAATGCGCACACAAAATGGCCGAACCCAAGCCGCGCCAGTTTATGGCCCAAACACATGCCAAAGTGAATCAGTTGGCCAAGTTAGCAAATGGACACGCAATCTTCGAGTGCTTCAGCTACAGCTTCTACTGAAGCAAATGATTTTTAATGAGTGGATAGTACAACTGCCACTGGTCGAAATGCCACAGCTTACAATTGCCATGAGCTTCCATTTGGCCATTTACAAATGGTAACAATGCACCTGACCGGACATTTATGTGCACTTGGCAAGCAATGTTGGTGAGTAGTAGTATATGGACATGCAAAAGATGTCAATATGATCGGTTTGGGCTTAGGGATGGGTGAGTGTCGTGAGTCGTGGTGTGCATAGTCAAATTTTTAAGTGAGATTTTCGAGTCTAGAGAAAACACTTGAACAAAACATTTTGATATGACATTTTGATAGAGTTAGGCATAATCCCTTCAGCTGAAGAACTATAATTTAAAAAAAATCGATTTGAACAACGTTTTTTATGTCATAAGAAAAACAGAATCTTGAAAATATCCATAATTCAAATTAAAATAGGAAAAAAAATTTCAAGGCCTAACTACTCCACATTGTTCTTGAAAAATTTTACCATACTTATTGTTTTAAAAAAAGTCTAAAAATATTTTAAAATTTTTTGAAGCTCTTGTGTAGGAAGGAAATTTTATTTAATATTAGGTGCTTAAAAAAACGAATGTTAATTAAAGCTTAACATAATTTTAAAAAATTGTTTCTTGTTAATAAAAAGCAAACTGAAAATTTGTAATTTTAAAATTTTTGCGAAAATTTCACTTTTTTTCGACTTTGAATGCTTGTAATTTTTTACTTAATCTGTATATGTCGTATTACCGTAAAGAGCGCACCAATACCTTTCGATCTAGTTGTCTTTGATGTCGATAAAAAGTTTTGTTCAAGAGATATTGACGAGTAACTGACAAAAGTGCCCAAAAACACGTTTTTCGAAAACATCTCGAAAACGGTGCTTAAGAAAAAAAATCAATGTAATTTTCGTGTTTCTTGAACAAAAATTACCCTAAAAACACTTTTTTACGAAGGTAAAAGGTTAAAAAATACAAAAAATTAAAAAAAAAACGAAAAATTTGGTCTTTTCTATTTTTTTTTTTAAACATATAGACAGCCTAGCTTACTCTCATACTTTTCAAGTTATTACTTGTGCGGTGCTAGGAACTTCATTGGCACCACCGTGCAAAGGTTTTATTATATCATATTCTTTATCCTACACTGTTTCTCTCGTGTCACGCCCGAAATGTAATACTGCACGCGTTCAGCTCTAGGCAGTTTGTCTGATAGCATTGCCAACGACATAAATAAATGTTACATCCTTTGCATGTAGCATGACTCCGGCTTGCTATATGATATACTGTAATACTTGTCTAGGCATATTTTTATATATTTGTATATAAATATATGTATGTATCTATGTAAAAGCATGTTACAGTGGCCATAATGAGTGAGAAGCCAACTGACTCACAGAGACAGTTGTCAACATAATTTAGGCACATGCCATGTTGGACCCGGTACACAAATGAAGAGTAAAAGCCACCAGCTACAGATACGCTCAAATTGCATTGCACCAAAACAAGTACGTCCACACACACACATGAAGATACACAGATACATAGATACATTTGCAGCTATAGAGTGCTGTACATGCAAAGATTGGTAACATAAGTGCGAAGTAAACTTTATTGTATCACAAACGCCATATTTTCTCATTACGATTGGACATGATGCATGGAATGCCGGCAATAAGCCAAGTCGGCACAACACGCAACCAATGGGTTAATACAACAGCGTACACAGCACCAAGGGGTTACAGGGGTTGGCCAAACGCCTGGCATCGAAATAATTAAATCCGTCAAGTGTTGTCGGCATTCGCCATTGCCAACCAACCTGCCACAGACAAATGGATTCCAGACTTGGGAGTCAGCGATGGTGTCCGTACCAGTGCCAGTGATGTTCTAAAATGAAAAGTAAAGTTGTTGCCGGGATTTGAGTTTTTAGCGCGTTGGTGTGTGCAACAGGCAACAGTTGCAACCGACTGTGGCAGCAACTTGTAGCTGGTTTATGTGTCAGTGTCGCCAATAAAGCAGCCGAACAAACTGAAGGCAAACCGATACGAAACTCAACACGCCGCTACAATGTCATTCACATCCAACACATCCCAGATCCAGATTCAGATCCTACTCCTGCTCGTGAGCCAGTTGCTGTGTTGTTGTTGTGTTGTTGTTGGTTGGACGCTTGGTCTGGGTAGTGCAACTGAGCAGATCCTCAATTTCAATTTCTGTGCTAAAGCACTTTTCTCTTTGCAAGTATGAAAAGTTTATTTGGCACCTGAAGATGATAATCGGTTACAAATTAATTGCAAACTATGTTGACAGAGTCACATGGCCATGGCACCATATTGGAGTTGGCTTTTTTTTTTTTTTTTTTTTTTTTTTTTGGAGAGGCCCACTGTGCGCGTATTAGTCACAAAAGTCGCCTCAACTCGGCCTCAATTTATATAGACGCTCACAATTGTAAATAAATAAAATTGTCACAGTACTGTGAAGCGGCAAACACAATCACAGACAGATGTTGCCACTCCGATGCTGCTGCTGCTGCTGTTGCACTTGCAACAGGCTGCGCACTGTGGTCGAAATGGAAGTTTTGCACGTTAAAAACTCTAATTTTTTCTGTCAAACTTAGTTGAATCGCTTCTATTCCATTTCGTGGTCTGTTATAAAAACATCCGTCTTCCGTCGTGCTCCTTAAAACGAAAACAAACAAATTTTATTCGTTTTCGGTTTTGCGTGCTCCCAATTTCACATTTTTGATTTCGATATTCTCATATTTCGTATGCTTTTAATTTTAAAAAAAAAAATATTCGGATTCGTTTTGACAACACATGCTCCCAACTTCACAAAAAAAAAAATAACAACAATAAATTTTTGGAAAAAATGTGTAAGTACATACAAAATAAAGTATTTTTGTATTCTAAAAAATTATTTAGTCTAATGTAAATAAATTCATATTTTGGCAGCCATTTGATTTTTTTTTTCTAACTTTAACATTTCGACCACTGTGCTGCGGTTCAAGGCAGTTGTACTTGCTTTTTGTAGCTACGGTGCAAAGGGGGGGTGGGCAGCAACTACAGCGTCTCATTGTCAATGTGTAGCTAAGTGAAAAGCTTGGAACAGCAAGGCGCTCGCAGATTGTGGCGCTGATTGCGTTGCTCTTAAATTGTCCTGCCAACTTTTGAAAAATCTGCAAATTTACACAGAAATCTGGCGGCCCAACATAGTAAGCGTATTTTACATATTTCCGCGTGGGGACGGGCCTACAGACAGCCAGCTGACAACCTTAAAGATGAGGGGTTAACCCCTTCTTCGCCAGAGTTGTAGACCGCATTGCTGCCTCAAGTGAGTTGGCATTCTGTGGCAAGTGTTTGCAGCTGAAGTTGGAGACGTAGTTAAAGTCTGCCTCATGCCATGCGTAAATTGGATTAATGCATTTGATTCGCTCTGACGCCAGGTAACGTGCTGCCTGGAGTAGTCCTCTGCAGCCACAGTCTCCAATAGTCCAGGCCAACTGCATTGTTCCAATTTTTTACGCATATAGCGCGCGATTGTCTTGTTCCTGCGCATTATGCCATGTTGTCGTTGTCACTGTGGTTGTTGTTTTTGTTGTTGGCACAGGTGATATATCAGACAAGTGACGACGGGCGGTAACACTATGGTGCAGTGATGACGTGCAGCGATAATGGTTGATTCCAAAAGCTGCCAGGAATGTCGATGTCGACTTTTGAATGCATTTGTTGTGGGTGTAGCCGTAGGTGTCTGAAAGTCTGTCTTTGGTCCGTCTGTTGATTCGTCTTTGCTGCCCTGTCTGGTCTTGTCAAATGTTGGCGCATACCATGAACAACCCAAAGGTCAAGGATGTGTGCAAGATCTTGCAACAATGTTGAGATCTCGTTTTTAACTGGAGAATTGGAAAGTTGTGGTCAGTGGGTAGAAATCGAGTTAGCAATATGAACATAAGTACAATGTATGATATGAATTTGCATATAAATAAAGTTATTCATATTCGTGTAGCTGATGGCATTGCCATGCAGCTTTTATAGCGTGTGTGTTGCAGCGTTGCCATATTAACTTTATTAAATTTTTCTTTAACCAAAGCCAAAGTAAATCTTTTTATTTATATTTTTTTGTATTTTTGCTTTGGTATTTCTGTATCGCTATAATTCTACATCACTATTGTTCCCAACCTCGATATTTGGAATCTTTAGAACTCTACATATAGGGCTCTCTGCGTTTACGGGCTTTCATTTTTGCGTATGTCTGTTGCTCTGAACCTTCGTAAATCTGAATTTCCGTACCGCAGTATTTCTTTATTTCTATCTTTCTGAATCTTTAAAACTCTGTATCTTTATATCTCTTTGTTTTTATATTTCTATAACTTAACATAAGTATCTATATCTTTGTTTTCATGTATCGCAGTTGCCCTTCTGTAGTTCTATATTAAAATTTTTTTTTGTATCTTTACTTTTTAAAAAAGAGGAACAGGCTCCTTCGTATCATTCTAACTATGTGTCTATGTCTTTATATCTTTGTATCTATGTATGTTGTATCTTTGAATCTTTGCATCTCTGCATATTTGCATCTTTGCATCATTGTATCTTTGTTACTTTGAATCCTTAAATCTTTGTATCTTTGTAACTTTGTATTTGTATCTTTGTATCTTTGTATCTTTGTATCTTTGTATCTTTGTATCTTTGTATCTTTGTATCTTTGTATCTTTGTATCTTTGTATCTTTGTATCTTTGTATCTTTGTATCTTTGTATCTTTGTATCTTTGTATCTTTGTATCTTTGTATCTTTGTATCTTTGTATCTTTGTATCTTTGTATCTTTGTATCTTTGTATCCTTGTATATTTCCATCTACGTATCTTTTCATCTTTGTATCCATTTCCTATTTCCTTATTAACTCAACTTTTAAATTTTTTTATTTTTGTGTCTTGGTAAATTTGTACCTTTTAAGTTCAGTAAAAATAAGTTTTAACAAAAATCTGTATAACAATCTCTGGGTTACTCGACAAAATATAGAAATCAGGCTAATATTATTTTCCAAAACTAACTACATAGCTACACATCAATGGAACTGCATAACCCTTCACAGCTTTTAAACTAATGACATCTTCAAACTACCTTCTTACATATGACACCTCAAAATTCCATTTCATCTTTACTGCATTGCCTTACAATCTAGGCCTCATCAGCCACATCCCATTAACCCCATTAAGCAATTATTTGCCATAATTTGCCCCCTTCCCAGCTCATAACACGCAATATGAAATTCCATAAACTGATTTCAACTGAGCTTTCAAACCAACGCAACATCCATCAACCATATTAATTCCAAAAAAAATAATATTAAAAAAATGCCCACTCGGATTCATACTCATCATCTTTTTGCGGTTATGTATGTGCGTCTTATTATCACATCATTTAAGCCAGTTACTCGACACTTCTGGCCACCACTTGACCGGCGCGTTTGGGCTTCCTGCTCATTAAATTTGAAAATATAGCCAACGTTGTCATATAAATCTTGTTTCCATCAATATTGACCTGTCAATGTCGCCGCCATCGTCTGCCACAACGTGCTCTTGGTAGTTGTCTTGGTCATCGTCATCGTCGTTGTCGTCTTGGCCCTTTGGTCAACGTATCAAATATTCGATATAATCACACCATACGCATCTCCAGGCTGTAGGACTGGCACGGTGTTGGCAATTATTTTTGATTTTTTGCGATTTTTGCAACGACGACGAGGACTCTACATTGTGTACCAAGAGCCACAGACAGAGCCAGACGCAGACGCACTTGGCCAACTTACACTTGCCACTTGCCACCGGGTCCAATGCGTAAGACCTGAAGCTGTCAATAGCCGCTGCCACCGCTGCCGCTGCAGCTGCTGTTGCCAACAAACCAAGCGTCAACGGTTACGCTTGTTGCCTATTAGTCGTCGTCAAGTTGGCGCACTCCAGACCCAACTGTTTGGGCCATTGGCCAAGTGTCCCATTGATGTGTCAGCGCATATGTTCTTTTATGTCATCATTTCACAGCTAAGTGGCAGCTCCTGCTGCATCCCAGCAAGTGTAAATTCAAATGGTCTGGCTACTGCGCCTTGGCCTCATACAAATCAATTCCAAGCAGACCGAAAAACATGGCCCAAACAAAAGCAACACAAACAAGCGCAAAACAAATCCAAGCCAATTAGATTTTTCACGCTCTCCAAATCCAAACTGTTGGCCAGTTGGTCAGTGTTGTTGCCAATGCGCTTGGTCACAAAAATCTCGCCTAATTGACATTTCCAGGCAAAGAATTTATTGTGCCCAGAGCGTACATAAGTTATTCCCTTTGGAAATGAATACATACGTTTTGTGGTGACAGACTGGCACCAGGAGCTCGAGAGAGAGAGCAACCTGAGTGAGTGCTGCTCTAGAGTTATGGAAACGGCCTGGTGCCTCATGCGTGGCCATAAAGTACACAAAGTGAGCCTAGTCAAGCAGCCGGCCACAACCTGGTACAATCCGGCACCCATCAGCATCACCCCCACGCAGCCACGTTGTCAGCGGTAGCAGGGGTGGCGGTAGTGGGGTGAATGCTGGGTATGCGGATGTTCTCCCAAAGAGTTGGATGTATTTCACGCCTTGAGACTACTAAATAATCAGTCTGCTTTGATAATTTGGATTCCTGCGCCTTAAGAGTCCTCTAGAGCGTGGGTAAGGAAATCCGATGGATCCTTACGTGAGTCTTTTACGTAAAAAAGACTTGATCCACATAGGAGTCGACTGGACTGCGGGGAATAGCTATCAGAGTTTAATGAAAACCGTTGTCCTAAGTAGATTATCGTATTACTCAATAGAGATGGGATTATGAAGGGATAAAGGGGGTCCTTAGGCAAATAAAGGTTGAAAAGAACTTTATCCACAATGGAGACGCGTAGACCACGGGAATAAATATCCGAGTACTCGTGAAGGGAATTCCGCGGGGCCCGCAATAATGTATGGGCTGTATTTTTTCATGAACCCAAATTACCGCAGATTCCTAGATTAATGTTGGGTCCTGAAATTTTTGTTTAGAACAAACCTCAAACTGCACGGACGGAGCTAGCTCTGTTTTGGGATCCTATCCCGATCCCATTACAACTACACAGCTACTATAAGTGAAATCTAAACCATCCCCCCAAATATATTCCTGCATCCGCCGCTGCTATAGTCACAGTAACCGTTGCTGTCAGCGTCGCAGTCAACGTCAGCGTCACAGTCAACACTGTCGCTCTCTCTCTCTCTCTCTGTCTGACCAGGAGACGGCACAAGTGTTCCATTGTATTGTTGTAGGAGTTCCAACAACTTTGCAACAACTACAACAAATGTCAACAGTAGTTTATTACTGTTGTTGTTGTTGTTAGTGTCATTTGACTGTATTATTGTTGTTGTCATTGTTGTTGGTGCTGCATTTGGCCATTTGGACAGTTTTTTGTGGCGCGCTAATTTGTAAGCTTTGCTCCTTATGGGCTTATAGGTTGCTGCTGTCTCTGTTTTTATTTTTTTTTTTACTTTTAGAGCTACTGATAAGCGCAATAGATTTAGAGAGAAAGAGCTAGCCATTGGCCATTTAGAGGTATAGTTGACTCGGTTAAGTGAGTTTCAGCCATATATATACATAAGTTGTGGCAATACTTAGCGCAGGAGAAATCTTCATGGGCTTTGATGGGCATTTGATGGGTTTCTTTTGATGTCAGCGCTACCACCAATGCCGATCAAATGTCAAATGGTAGTGGAAAAAATATTTGAAGCTGGAGAAAATTTAGTAAAAGTTGGAGCTTGTCGGATTTTGTTGGGGTGGTCTCTTTTTGGTATATGCGTAGTATATGTTTTTATTATATGTACAAAGATTTAAATTATGTTATTTGCCAACACTTTTAGGATAAGGAATTAAACTTCATCGTAGCTACCACACCGAGAGGTGTGTGGATGACGTAAAGAAAAGGTAAAGGTGCAACCTTTGTCTTGTTCTGCGCATGTACGTCACAAGAACAAAATAATTGCACTAGCATTATCTTTGGTATGAAAGCGATATTTTTTTAAACAGTAGGTATTAATTAGAAGAAAATCGAAAAGGTTTTCTTTGTCAACTATTAATATTATTTAATTTACTTGCTGTAAATTTCTTAAATGAGCTATAAAAAAAGTGTTTATTTATATAATAAGTTCTATATGTAAGTCCCTTAATTTCATTGGTTTTTTGTAAATATTTTCTCTACCTCATATGACTCTACTGCCAAATTACTTCAATCATTTCTAATTAGAGATAGATAATAGAGATTTTTCTAGTTACAGTCACTTCGTGATAGTCTTACAACCAATTGAAAAATTAAAAAAAAAATTTGATCTTTCAGTGCATAACTATCGCTGAATAGTAAGTGTATTTGAGAAATGACGCCACCTTCAAAAATTAGACCTTATCTTCAATTGACGGCACTGAAGGAAATTTTTTTTAGTAAGGCCCTTATATACTACTTTAAAATTATTTTGGGTTTGATTAACGTGTTTTTATACATAAGTGTCAAATTAACTGGTCAAATGCAAAACTTGAGCAAAAATTTCGACCATCTGACGTCACGTTTCACAGCCAAATAAAAAATGGAAGATTTGGGAACAAGGCATATGTTTACGTATGTATCATACTTCGACGCGTTAAAGCCGAACGAATTTGGTCCAACGGGACTATGTTGTACCCTACAAAAAAAAAAAAAAAAACTCAAACACTTGCCTGAAGAGGTAACCTCCTAAATACCTCGATTTGTTAAGTTTTTGAGGTTAGGATAAGACCAAGACCCGTGGATCAAATTTGATAGCGGATTTGGACTTTGCGCAAGGAAAAACATAGGAAAATATATACTTTGTTCTCAGGTCAAACTTTTATTTCATGTCGTTGTGTTATTTCTTTACTTAACGGTAAGGAGTCATCGTAATTTTTTTTAATAACACCAAAACAGCAATCATTTGTAAGTCTATATTTTCGTGGAATGATTTAAAATTTATTGGAATATTAATAGACAATTTTTTATTTAAAATGGACTGATAATGTAGTCGTTCTCGACATTTTCCCGATATTCTTTAATCATATTATACAATAAACTTTTTCTCATGTCCCGTTGAGAAAAGAGTTTCTGCTGAAGCACCATATACAACACAAACTTTTACATATATACATAACAATTAGTTGTTGGCTTAAAAAATTTCTTAGAACTGCCTCCAGCAAAATTTCTAAAAATAACAGCAACAAATTTGTTACATATGTACAATACATAGGTGCAATTATACATAACACACACACATGCTTATAGAGTGTGTGGCATTTGGATACGACTTAATTACGCCAAAATCAACGAGCAATTGCCATCAATAACATGGGCTATTAATATTCTGGCTGGCTGCTGCTTGTTTATTACCACTTTAAGCCACAATTAAACAGCCGGCCCAAAAGCGACAGATGACGACGACGTCGACGATGTGGCAAACAACTGGTAAGACGCAGTATCCCAACAAAGCAGGACGACTGCGTGCAACGCCAACAGCAATAACAACTGTATAACTACAACAATGACAACAACAACAACAACAACCAACAACAACCAACAACTACAACAACTTTAATATAGACTGCAATCTAAGCAGCATATAAAAATTTGTAGTAATAGCAAAACTATGTAAATAATCAAAAAGGCAATGCGTGCGTGTTCGTGTATGCATGTGTGCATGTAGCTGTATGAGTTTGTCTGGGTGTGCGTGTGTGATTCATGAGGCAGTGGGCCAGGCCAAGTCAGGATAGGCACAGCGCTCAGCCAGACTAGGCACGAGCCGTCTCAAAATGCGAGTAGGCCTAAGAACAGTGGCGTCGATAAAGGGGATCTGGGGTTTGTGCAGGCTCAAGACCAGAGCGGCAGCGGCCATCCTTCGGCTTCCGGCCATGTGAATTATATATTGAAATATTGATTGACTATCTTCGTAGGATATACACCTCCCGTCACCAGCGACAATTTATCCAACCCAAAAAAGGGACACTCTATTAAAAGTCAGTATGAGTATGCTGAGGAAGCCTTCTGTGTTACGTCAAGGATGACAAAATGAATAGGTGCCAATGTACCCTCTGATCACCATACAGTGTAACCCAAAATTATTCGCACACTTTTAAGTTAATAGTTCTGTAACTTGGTGCAAAGTTATCAAAATGGCAATTTTTTTGTGCTTCAGAAAACGAATTCGAATAGTTCATATTTTATTCGCTCCCAATTTCACCAAAACGAATTTATATGTGGTTTGAAACCGACTAATTTGTTGCAAGAGGAATTAAAACAAATTCACAAAACAGGTTCAAAAGTGAACTAAAATAAATTTTTAAATATTCTTTGATGTTCTTAACATATCATTCTTAAAGGATAAACTTTTATATCGATAGAAATATGCACATTATCCTTTTGAATATAATGTTTTTCTTTTTTTAATGAACATTCAAACTTTTCTTTTTTATAGTTTTTTTTTCGGTTTAAACCTGAAGCTTTTTTTTTGATATGAGAAAGATGATTAAAATTTTAAGAAAAATAAAGCTTTAAAAAAATTTATTTACGCAAGCACCCTCGAACACAAAACCCTTTCTACGTCACTGCTTCACACACTTGTTATTACTTGTAGTTACCGTTGTCGTTGTTGTTGTCGCGCCAGTGTGCGTAAATGTGTTGGAAAATTGCACTAGTTTTTCCAGCTAACTGCAAACTAAGCAGCTGAAATGCGAAACCAGAGCTGAGCGGAAATGCAAATGAAATTAATGTGCTGACAGTCGTGCGCGCATGCGCGTTGACACCTTTGCTTTTAGAGAAATTACACACGCATACCAACACTGGCCGGCACACATATATGTACTATATAGTATATATGTATGTACTTAGCTACAAATACGATTGTTGCATGTGCCATATATTACAACTGGCAGTGGGTCGTAGTCATCGTCATCTTCGTCGCCGCCGTCGTCTACGTCATCATCAGTTGTCAACGTCTGGTTCAACAGATACTCACTACCAACTACACTTGTTTACATGTAACTACATACAGTGTTGCATTTCAATGGGTGGCCCAAAAGCTTGACCAGCAGCTACAAAAAAGGGTACACACTGTAGATGCAGTGTTTGCACATCTTCAAAAAAAAGCTGCAGGCAATAGAAAGTTAAGTACTTTTCAGTCGCTTCATAAATATTAATGCATGAACAACCTGTGCTGCTGCTGCTGCTGTTGGCAGGGCATTAATCAACACTGGCAGCTCTAAACATATCCTGAAAAGGCAACATAAATCAAATGAGTAAGCACATCAAACTTGACGCAACTCGATTTGTACAAAACTAAACACCTTTCACCCATAAATGGACCAAGGCATCATGACCATAAGTAACCGAATGTGTTCACTGACTGTCCAGGTGACGCCAACTCGTTAATGATAACATTAAAATTGTGTTAAGAAATTAGTAGCTAAGCAAGAGTTCCAACACTAATGCGAAGTCAGAAGCTGTAGTTGGAAAGTTGAACTTCACGGAACTGGGATGCTCTTTAAGAGCCATTTTCCAGGCATGGCCAGACATAGGTGGCTTGGGAGAATCCTACTCAAAATCTTGGTAGAAAGAATAGTCCTCAATCACTTTTTGGGGGCTCTCCTTTTTTTTTTTGCCGAAAACTTGCTCTCCCAAAATTTCATTTCAGTCATCGAAAGAATTTCTTTCAAAAATTTGGATTCATTCTACTGTACATGTCTGCATAGGGTTCTTCTAACGACAATTTACATTAGATAAGATTTCAAAATTTTATCTTAGAAAACCCTGGATAACCTCGCCAAAGTATTCATAATAAATTTTTATAAATTTAGTTTATTAAATTCCTACAAGGAACATAAGGCTGATACAAACAAGCCCCATTGAGCTCAACTCTTTCCGCATTTCCAAGTATTTCACGGGCGACCTGATCTCCGACAGCCTTGGTGATTAAAATCCAAAATTATCTTCGTAATATCCGTAGATGGTTTCCTCGACGTGTGACCTAGCCATTTGAATTTACGATACAAAATTTCTTCTAGTGACTGGAGGTTGCCGGGTTCTAAGCCAGATATGACTATTTTATCTGATGTTTGGCCACAATACAGAATACTTCCAATATGCGCCGGAAACAACGATTTACGAATGCTTGTAGTCGTTGCGCGTGACTGGCGGAGATGTTCCAGCTTTCACTGCCATTGACGAAAATAGTCTTTACATTGGTATTAAAGATTCGAATTTTTATGTTAAGCGAGATGTTAGGCGATCTGAAAATTAAGTTGAGTGTAAGTTGTAAGTCTTGAAGTTTCAGCTAAGGTGCGAATATTCCGTGTTTCCGAAACGTTTCCATAATTTCATTCCAATAGTCGTCATCAAGGAGGTCCTTTGGTTATTATTATTATTATTTGTATCAGTTTCAGTAATCAGGTTGAAATTCAGAACCACCTAGACTGGTGCCGGGGCCGCTAGCTAAGCCACCAGACTGGCCTCCAGATTCAAAGAGTCTGGTAACGGCGGACTTCTTAGAAGAGCGGTGTTACATGTTGATTTCTCACCAACATCCCAGGACGTCGATGTGGCAAAGGACCAAGCGGATAAGTCGCCGATTGTTTGGGGCTGCAGTTAGCTTCGAATGCTCCCCCTTGATCTTCCCAGCATGGGAGGCCGCCGGCTTCGCTTTCGGGATCATAGCATCTACTGAGCCCCTCAAAACGACAAGGTCGCAGTCCCACGAAGAGGGCTTTTTATGTACCATGTAATTTTCAGCTATCGATAAATCGATTAGTAATCGAAATTTGGTAAAAATATAACTAACGAGTAGGATTATAGGTGATTATAGTACCTTTCTCACTTATTTTCAAATTATCAAAATTGAAGAGATCATTAAAGGTGACCCTCCTTTTTCACTTAGCCAGAATACAGAGAAAAGTCCCAGTGTAGATATAAGATTAATAATCCCCAAGGAACAAAAAGATCCGTAAAGCTTACTCTATTGCACTCGACCACCAATTCCATATACTCCCTCATACCTAATTTAATGGTTATAGTGTATAATCAGGAACAACAACAAGCCGTAAATCATGTAGAGCAATGTACTGAACAAACCACAACCAGAGTTGTGCCAATGGCAGCAACATTTTCACATTACTCCAAGATAGCGAAATGTGCACGTCAATTAAGATACGCACAGTGGTCTGAGGAATGCCACTGCCAGCTAGCGAGACAGGTGAACAGACATGGACGTTGCACGACTCCAGCTCAGCAGCCAGGCAGAAGGATGCAACAAAACTGCAACCGTATGGCAACTGGAATTGAATGTCGGAACGGTCTGGTCACTTTTGTCAACAAACTTTAACAGTTTTTACGCCTGTCAGCTCGTAAATCTTTTCACTTTTCAACGTTGCGAGAGAGGGGCATGTCCCCGTACTAGTCGAACTCATTTAAATGGGCAACACCCGAGTCAGCTACTAGATGCACTGCGTCTGCCTTTATTAAAAGTCAATAAATTAATAAATTATCGCATTAAAATAAATTGCAACTAAATGTTCTAAGATGCACATTAATTAAGCAGATTGCTTGATTTATTGGCGTATCAAGTGTCGCAGTAGCGTCGCAGTCGACGCAGTATGTCGCATCTCTCTCTTCGCAACTTGTTGCATGCAACTGACCGACCGACCGACCGACCGACTGACTGGCCACTGTATGGTGCTGGTTGCACTTTAGCTGATTTTTATCGCCACTTGTTGTTGCTCGGGCCTTTCATATTCTCACAACAGCGAGAGAATCCCAACAACAACAACTACAACGACAACAACTTGATTGTTGTGATCATCAAGCATTACCCCCTTGGAAGACCCCTGCCTAACAAACCATCCCAAAGTCACAACAACTACAACAACAACAGCACATTTTATATGTCCATTTACGTTGCTCAAATTGTGCGAGTTCTAGACATTCCCCCTATTCTTTGCTGTTTCTTCAAGTGGTCATCATCTTCTGTGTCGTCATCATCATCTTCTTTGGCCTCATCATCATCTTCTTTGCCGTCGTCTTCTTTCTAGTCATCAGCGTCGTTCACTTTGTTGTCATCGTTGACTTCTTGTACGTGCCAATTTTCTCCTTATTAATAAAGATAAATAACTTAATGATTATTATGTTTAAAGTGTTTAATTTTCAGACGTTAAGGCGCTATTGTTATTGTTGTTGCTATTTTCTGTACTTTCTGGAATTAAGTTATTAGCTGAAAGATCGTTGTGCATCTAATGCGGTCTTGCTGGTTTGTAGAAGTTCTGGTCTTTTAAGGATTTCTATGCAGTGGCTTCTTTGCTGAATCGTTCTTATATAATTTAGTTGTCATTACTATTTTCAACACTTTTATTTGCAACTCGCAGCAATGCAGTCTTAGATTTCTTTATTAATCGAATATACTGCTGTCAAAAGTCTTCAGATGCAACTTTATCTGTGTAATAACTGAGTACTGCGTCAAAAATAATTATCTTATATTTGCTTTGAGTATCATAGTTTTTATTATCTTATGGAAAACTTAACACTGCGACCTTTAGCAACTCTTCTGCGACCCTTCAGAGTTTAGGTCTCCAAGAGAGATACATTTTTGAAATAAACCTTGATGTCTGAGTTGTTTTGTAACAAGTCACTAAAAGCACCGTGAGTGTTGGAATATTTTCTATCCAGCCTACTCAGGTGTACCTTTATGCCATATGCCCAGTAAGACAAGCTGTCAGTGGTCTTCGGGAGATCTTGATGTACATTTTGATTTTCAAACCCACAGAAATGGGTGGATGTATTATCCAGAACTGAAATACGGGTGAAATTCAAGCGAAATAAATTTCTGAGTCACACCTGCATATGATCCAATTAATGATCACTGTGAATTTAACGTTTTACATTTTTTCGTTATATGTACACATAAGCTCGCATTACTTTTTCATACATCGAATTCGATATATAGATATAGTATATAATATCAATTTGACTACTCGAAATCGGATAACCGTAACTTGCTAGATAAATCCCTATTCTAATACCTACCAGAATGCCCAAATATTATATTGCGTTCGGGTCTTAAAATGCAATTCCTGCACTCCCCACTTCTTGCTAAATAATCTTAATCCGCTAAACTTAACCACAACTCACTTCCTGCTCTTATATCCTGACTCATACAGCACTCACATTCATATGTCACAGTCCACAAGTAACCACGTGTTTTGGGTTTTTGCTTCCTGAAATATCTATCCTTGAAAAAGCGTTCATTCCTATCCAATTGATACTGTCAATATGCCTACTAAAAACGATTATTTAACAACTGTTTAAACAACAATTTATGTTTATTAATAATATCAACAACGATTTCAAGTGTCACCCTGTCCCGAAATCCGTCCCTGTGTCCGTGCCAGCGTTTAATCAACACGCTTGCAAAAATTTCAGCCAAGTTTTTTTTTTCTTACGCACATTTCGGCTGCCCCGCTGAGGCCTATGAATCACAGCCAGGTTGTCAGCCCAAAAGCCAAGGGGCTGTAGAGCCAAGAGGGGGACGTGTGCAGGCAGCTGTAGACAATTTTTGTATTTTAATATTCTTTTTTTTTCTTAATTTTTTATATTTTTGTTCGCTGCGTTGTAACAAGTTTTGCTGCCGTTTCTTGGCGCAGTTTGCCGCCGTCAAGTGACAGCGGAGGAGTTAACATAAAAATGAAAATAAAAGGCAAACAACAACAACAACAATAAGAGCAACAAAAGTAAAACTAAAAATAAAAATAAAAGCGCAAAATTCTCGTTTTCTTTACTTGATGCTGAAATTCAAGGTTAGCCACAACGGCACGCTCGAGACATTGCTGGATAATAGTCGAATCGGTTGCTACGTCGATCTGTTCATTTGTCCTTCCGTCGTTCTGTCCGACGGTGTTCGTCGGTCCATCGGTCCATTGGTCCGCTGGGTCTGCACTGGCTCTGAATCTGTTTTAGCTCTGCCACGCATCCAACAACGTCAAGTCAGCCAAACCCTTTCGCAGCAAAAAAAAAAAAACATAGCAAAGGGCTGAGCTAAGGCTGAAAACGTTTAGATACTCTTTAAATTAAAAGTTTTATATGCTGGGACTTGAACCTGAACATACACAGTACATGTTTGGTGCTCTTGGCTCTAGACTTTACTCGAGATAATCTTCAATAGATATTTCTGATTATAATGGGTGTGATATCGGTTTTAAATATTTTTTTTCAAAAATTACATATTAAATACTTCCGCCAAGTTCGTAATTTTTTCCCACGGTTGTGCTCTAAGCAACTCTATTAAAAATTTTTTGGATTTAAAAAAAAAAACAATTCCTTAAAAGGTTAAAAGACTTTTAATATAAATTTTTTTAATACACAGCCACACTAAAAAAATTAACTTCCGGATTCGGAGCTCAGAATATACATATGTAGGTGCTATACATTTTTGTGACTAATATGAATCGAAAGGTACAATTTTTAGCGCACAGGTTGTGAGACAACCGTCAAATATTTTTGAATAACGACTGACGTATTGGGCTTCTTTTGGAACTTGGATTCGGATTCAGCAAACAAATAAATCGAAAACCAAGATTTGGGTACACAAAAAATATTATTGTATTTTTTTTATTATTATTTTTATTTAAAAAAAAATTAATTTAGAAGAAAATTTGAATTTTTAAAAATGCTGATAAATTTTAAAATGTTTGTAAGATCTGACATCTGAGCTCGAAAATCGAAGTCTAAGTTATTTTTAAATTTTTTTGTGATTTTATTAATTTTAAAAAAATGTCGAATTTTTTAAAATTTTGAATTTTTTTTAGTAAAATTTTAAATATTTCCTTGGTAACTTTGAACACAAAAAAATTTTTTTGTCTTGTGGCTATGTTATTTTTTAATTGTGGTATAATTTTAAAATTTTTAAGTTTTTAGTATTTTTAAAAATTCAAAATTTTTTGATTTTTTTTTAAATTTTTTTTTAAATTTTTGTAATTTTTTTTTTTTTCAAACAACCCAAAAACCAATTTTTTTGTTTTTTTTTTAAATATAAAAAATTTGCCTGTGCTTATAAATTTGAATTTTTAAAAGTTCAGCATTTTTTGTAAGATTTTAAATATTGCTATCCCTGTAACCTCAATTATTTAAGATTTTTTTTTTAATTTTTTTGAGTTGCCGATTTTTTGAATTTTATTTTAAATATTTGTATAATCTGAACTTTAGCCCGAAAACCATTTTTTTTTGTGTGGCAGTTATTTTTTGTTTTTTTTTTTTGTGATTTTTAAATTTTGAAATTTTTTTTTGTAATTTATGTTATAAAATTTTTAATAGTTGTGTCGAAATTTTTGTGGAATGGTTCCATTTCCATTAAAATTATAGTTTTTATAATAAAAGGATTTCTAGCAATAGAAAGCTTTAGTTTCCACCCGATTTGAGTCCGTTCGCCCTCAAAACTGAACACCTGCATAATGACACCTTAGAAAATCTTAGGTGTCTCCTTTAAGGCGTTACCAACCCATCAACAAATCCCAAATACTCATCATCTACCTAAGAAGTTTACAAAAGGGCAGCCAACAAATGAATTTCATTATATGTAGCATGAGTATTGAACGCATTCATGGAGAGGGTTTACCTACCGCACACGTTGGCCAAGGTGTAGCCGCCAAGTTGTAATCAGTTGGCGGAATGGCAACGCATAAAGTAATTGCTAACCATTTGCGTTGGCACCGGATTCGTCGTAGTCGTCGGAGAGGACAAAGCCGTTGAAACCGTTGACGACTTGGCTGCTCCTCGAGTGTTGTTGCGCGGGCGTTCATTAAGAGCAACCTGTTGAGCTGGGACTGGCAGTGGGACTGGGAGCAGCTTACAGACTGACGCTGGGGCGACAAACATTGCCTTTTCTGGATGGGCCACAAAAAGTTATAAAATTAATAGTAAGGCTGGGCGGCTGCTGGGCACGAGCATTAATCAAGCGCAGCCAACTGGGCAACTGGACACACCGGAGGAGCAGTCAGCCATTGAAATCGAAATCGAAACTGCAATGCACTTGATTTAATCAAGCCGCAGCTCAGTATGGTCAACATAATTGGCCAAATTGATGTTGATATGTGTCGTGCAGTCAAGGAGCAAGGGATCAGCGCAACAGTGGATTATGTGCAGCACTTTTTACAAAGTACCTATATTGTTGCAAAACATTTTATAGAACGCAACAGGAAGCTGCCTGCTACAAATGTATTAAGTGGCATATTTTACGTGACTAAAACTTGTATTCTGACATGATTATTGGCGAAATTTTTAGCTGCCTTTAATTAAAAGCCTATAAATTTTATTTATTTTTTTTGCCTTTGTGCAAATGAAAATTGTAATAAAGATTCCAAAATTGTTGCTTCCTTATGGCAAGGTTGAGCTGTTACGGCTAATTTGGGGTTATGCGAGGGTTGGCCTTTGTATGATCTGCCTAATAGTGAGAGAGCAATGACTGATCATTGAAACTGAATTTATTGATTTTGGGCCTTCTAGTGGGATATATATATCATAACGTATATGTTCTAGATATAATACTATTTATAATTAATTACATCACATAGTAATAGTAGTATCACTAACTTAATTGAAATTAAGCCTTTAAAGATAACTTTAGCTTTTTACACTGAAAAGATAACGATACGTCTAAGCGACGAGCGTTGGTTTTACTAACTTACAGTACATTTTTAAAAGAAATGTTGATAAATTGTAAATAAAGCACTTTATGTAGTTAATTTTTTTACTATAAGCATAATTTTTGACGCATATATGAATATGCAACAGATTTTTGAAGGAAACAAAATGGCGAGGAGCACGATTGATGGTACCCCTCCTCATTTTGAATGCCACTGCGTTCACAATTGGCCTTAGATAAAAGCCAGCTCCACAAACCTTAAAGGCCACCCTCGCGATAGTAGAGTGCAGTGCAGTGCATTGAACTGCTTGCTGATTATATGCGTATTCAGCTGCAATTCTAGCAGGTCTTACAGGGTTTGGGGTTTTTGCCACAACCTTTTGATGAACCCATAAAGATTGGGGCTGGCATTTATTATGAAATAACTGGCCGCAAGGTAGCCATAAGTATGGAATGTAGTACTCGCATGCGGGCGCAACACGAATTACATACATCATGTATTAACTACCGACTGCCAGGCATTACACTAAGCTGTTGCATATATCTACAACTTGCAACTTGCAACTCTTTGTGTTGCAAGTACGCATGGAATACGTTGACCGATAATACGAGCAAAACTAGTAACAGAAAAACAAAAAAAAAACAGCATGTTCAATAATGTTGCCACTTTTGTTTTGTAACCTGTCGAAGGTGTTGAAGATGATCATGTCTTGGGTCTGGGGTCTGGGATCTGCTGCTGCTGCTGAACAATGAATTGCATAAATGTACGGGCAGCAAAACAACCCAAAACAACAACGATCTGGTACGATCGTAGCTAGCCAGCCAGACATGCCGACACACAACAACAATTGAGCCGCCGTTGTACCGATCATCGCTGGCCAAATACAATTGCCACCATAAAGCCCCATCGATCGCATCTTTTTGCGTGCTCCACAGTCCAAGTCGCAGTCTCAGTCGCCAGTCTTTCAGTTCTCAATTCTTCTTTTTTTTTGGGTTCTATCGATCGCGCACGTTCCTTGCTGCGTTTGCAACGCGGTCGCACTTCATTCTACGATTGCCGCGATCAATGATCTGAGCTGTTGTTGTTCCCCGGTTTGGGGTCGTCTTGGTGTTGGCTTGCTACGCCACTTATACACTTGTTGCTGCGGGTTTGCGGTCGCCGTTCCCATTTCGGTTAATTTTTCTTCGGACTGCTCCTTTTTTTATTGTTTTTTCACTCGTACTCTACGCATTCATTTGCGGGCTCATTGTGGTCGTTGGGACTACACAAGTACCTACTACATCTATAGATTGTTGTTGCCCGCTGTCGACATCACCCTCACCCTCATCACGATCGACGACGACGCTCTTTTGTTCTTTGCTGCTTTTATGTATTATTTTTATTTTTATTTATTTTAAACTCATTTCTTGGCTCTTTGCTCTGTGCGGTTTGGTTCGGTTCAGCTTAGCGCTCAGCTCCTACACAGAGCCAGTTGATTTTTTAACTCGTTAAAAGTTGCGTTGCGTTGGTCGTCTAAAAGACGTTCGTTCAAGGCATTCTTTTATAATTCCATTTCGCGAGAATTGCCCGTGCGCCCTTGGAGCCATGCACGACCAAGACGACGTCGACGGCGACGACGATGATGACGACGACAGCATCATCTCGTTCCCTAGAATCAGCTCAGCTCGGCTCAGCTCCCCCGCTTTCAATTCAATGGGGCCGGCATTGTGTCTGTGCGTGGATTATTGGTTCGTTTTCGCATCTTGGCCTAGAGCGGCAGCGGCGTCCACAACAGCTCCCTTCAAGTACCTGTTATGCTGCTCTGCTCAGCTGTGGCTAGCACCTTTTGTGCTCTGGCCTCTATGAACGTGCGCTGATCTTGTTGATTTCTGAAAACCTTTTTTATACACTATGGACAAAGGGTAAGGGGTATATTGGGTTTGTGTTAAGTAATGTTCAGTGTAACATCTGAACTTATGATTTTTGGTGTGTCTATTTTAGCGTCGAAGCTTAGAGCATAAGTTTTCTATTCCCAAGTTCCCTTTTTAAAGTTAAAATCTAAACAGCGTCCTTTAGTTTTTTTTAAGACTCACCACGAATCACGACTCACTCCGAAAAAAATTGTTTTCTAAGCAAAAACATAATGTTTTTCCTAAAAACTTCGATTACAAATAAAAATAAAGTAAGTAGAAATCAAGTACAGTCTAACTTCTCTATAATGAACTTCTCTATAAGGAATTTATACAATATTCGACTTTTTCCCACAAACAATGATTTTTGATCTGCTTGTAAAGAATTTTCATAATAACAAAACAATATCCTTCTTTATAGAATTAAACGAAAACTTAGGTTAGGAGATATAACACTCTAATAATATTTTTATTCGTAAATCTGTCCGTGAAAAGTGAGTCACCAAACCGGATGCTTAATTCATGTGGTGTAAAAAAAAAAATATTTGCAGACATCAAATTTCATGGAAAATTTTGCGTCCTTTTTTTAGTGGAAAAACATCGGAAGTATTGGGAGTTCCATTAACCCATAACCCATATATTTACCTTCTGTGGTTCCAAAAATAAAAATAAAAATAAAAAATACTCCCAGGCACCAAATTTTAGCTAAACTTCTTTTTTTTAGTGGACAAGAAATGTTGTATTTCGTTTAAGAACATCCTAAGTTCCATAAATACAAGACAGACCACCTTCAGTCCCCCACAAAAATTGTCCACTCATTACCACCAAAAAACTGCATCAATGGAAGGTAATGGTTCCTAACCCATATTTGAATGGGTTCTCTCCTCAAAACTGTAGCAACCATAGAGATTATAGTATATATCATAGTCGGTTTGTGCCTCCTGCAGCCAACCCACTTGTTTTGTTCTCCACCTTTTTACTACTTTGCTTAGAGCGTTTCTTTAATGTTGGTAATAATATTATTCTGCCTGCAGCAGGTTCATTATTTTATGCTGGACAGGTGATTTCTGGCTTCGTTCTTTTCTCAACGATTTTATGTTTTTGGCTCTTAAGTATTATTTCCCAAAAGCAAAAATATTTTGTTTTGAAAATTAAAATTCTCAAAAACTTGTCAAGTGCTTTGGTTTCCATTTTTTAATTAACTGGCTGACTTGAGGCACCAGAGACTGCTTAGCTGGCAATGCCATATAAGACCCGCAACTCTAGTCAAATGGAACCCTTTCAAGTCTCACTTGACATTTTTTTGACGTTCCAATTACGAAAGCAAAACACTTTAGTACCAAAAAACAATAAAACACATAAATACTATGCGTAGTAGTACTTGGAAAACGCTTGCAGGCCCACACATGAGACCGCTCACTCCAGTGGGACAAAAGCCAAAGTTCCCCCACATACCACCAAAAAAAAAATGTTGACATATCAATAAGAAGAAAAAAAACTTTAAAAAAAATCTCGCAAATAAAAAAAAAAAAACTAAAAAACAAAACAACATTAGAATAAGTACCAGACATTTGAAATGAAGCTGAAAGTAAACAAATAGACATCATAAAAATTTAAGATTGGGCTCTGGATCAGTGCAATACGCAAAAGAAGTTGAGAACGTAAACAATGAAAACGAGAATCCGGAACAAGTGACCATGACATGATTAGAGGTTCCCCTAACAAAATGCGACACAACAATGAAATTGAGCCCAGTGAAATAAACTCATTGTGTGTGGCAGTCGGACAGTCGGACTAGTACATACATTTCTGGGGAGTCAAAAATATAAAGCAAATGATGCTACATGTGAGTTTGAGGCTATGAGATGATTAAATGTGTTCAATTGTTGAGTACCGGAAAGGAATATCGATCATCTTTAAGAAGAGCAAAAGATTAAATGCATAAAACTTAGTTGCAATCCATGGACTTTTAGTCAAAGACAAATACCAAGCAAATTCATTAGACTAATCTTGAAACTCTGCTCTATTCCGGATTTGAACTTTGATCAGTCGACTAAAAAGGTTGAAGTGAATTGGCATGCGATTTCGTCATAGAAAGGATAAAAAGAGGGTTCTTCAGAGACCTTTTTGCTCTCCCACGCTGCTGACGTCCCCTGACAAGAAGATCTTGGTGTATAGTTACTTGTTGTAGATAATCTCTTCTCTGCATTCTTCACTTCTGGTTAGGTAAATAAATTAAAACTACCAGTCTTCTTAATTTTAACATATGAAGTAAAGTAAACAATACAATAAAATGGATTTTCCTCCACTATTCTCCAATATACTGAAAATAAAATAATATTATATTAAAAAGAAGACCAGTCGAAATCTTAATCAACATTGGAATTATGTTTATATCTGGCGTACAAGTAACGAAATAAACTGAGTTTATAAGGAGAAGAAAATCTACCCACATAATGAAACAATATTTTTGGGTTTATTTTAAGATTAGTAATATAGGTATATAATTAAAAGAATTTTTTAAATAATTTGGTTTGACAATACGCATATCCATGAAACAAATATTTTATGGAGCATTATACTGCTGTATAAATAAATGCTTCTATTCCTCGACCTTATTATCTGAAAAATTTACCTATTTTGTAAAAATTTTAAATATCGATATTTAATATTAATAATGTTATGAAAAATTTCAAACTTACGATGAAACTAATATGCTTCTATGAAACAAAGAAAGACATTAAAGAACAAATAAACTTAATTTAAAAAGGGGGTTCCCGCACCCTGCCCGAATCACACACCAACCCCGTAAAGCCTCCAATAATCCTTTCGAGACACTCCGAGCAGTTTTCTTAATTTCTAAGAAAAAAAATCCATAGTTTTATATTTCTGTCCCAAAAAGTAGGCATAAGTGCTAAAATATTTTGTTTGTTTGGGTTTCTTACTTTTCACGATATCGAGCAACTTAAAAGTAAAGAGCTAAGGAGACTAAGTTTTCAATGGGAAGTGGAAACTACTATATAGAAAAGGGGGCTTCGGCTCCTGCGTGCTCGCATATTAATCACCGTAAGGTCTTTTATATTTTCGAGACGTTCGTTTAACTTTCCTTAATATATAAATATATATAAAATATAAAATTTTCTTTTATACAATTTTTTTTTTACGTATTGCCATTTATTTTTTTCAACACGCTTTTTAAGCTCGGTATCTTATGATGATAAAAATAAGTCGAAAATTTGTGTATGTTATTTTAAAAAATGTGATAAGAATTTTTATTTTATTATAAAGAATGCATATCCAGTGCTTATATAATGAACAAATTTTTTGTGAATTGTGTTGAAAAATATTAAAAATTATTACATTCATTTACAATAAGAAAACATCCTTTTTATTCAATAGCTGGTTCTTTTTGATAACTGATTTTATATACCACATAGGACAATTTTTTTCGATCCCATTCCCTTATTCTATCCATATATAGGTGTCGTTTTTAAGAAACTAATATGTTTACCAAATCATAAGTGCTGCACAATCTAAGAATATTAAAAAAAAGTTCAAAGAAAAATACTTATATTTGAATTTCTATGCAAATCTTTATAACTACTAAAATAATTCTAACGTATTTCTCTAATAAAAATACATAACTAAAAAGTAATTACACAAAAGTCTTCTTGAGCATCGTTACCCCCCTAAAAAAGGCGGCAACTACGAAATCTAACTAACTTGCAAATTTAACTAATTAAACAGAACTCTTCTACCATAAATCTCTTTCAGAATTCACTTATTTCTTTTAATAGGCGTGCGAAACTTAAATCTTCTAACTAGTTCATGCTGTTTTTCACGTTTTTTCATAATTTGCTGCTTTTTCATCTCATTCATTCGTTCATCCCATTCATTCACATTCATTCATCTCATTCATTACTTGACTTACAATTGAAGCCATTCACATTGCCAAAAGCATTTTGCTTATTGTCAAAATATTTTAAAGCAAAGGCTAATTAGACGGCAGAGTGATATTAATCATACGCCCAGTCAGTCAGTCAGTTAGTCAAAGACCAAGTCCATGTAAGGTGCCGGCCCAGAAATCACTTTCTCACGCTCTATTAAAAAATCATTAATCTAAATGCAAAAAGAAAGAAGCGACTCTTCAATTTTTTCGAGTATTACACGTAAAACTCTCAAACACGAGTACATGAACTAAATTCAATTGGTTTTTTTTTCTTCGGCTTCCTTTGAAGACTTCAACAAGTGTTGTAATAATAGGCGCACATTGCTGTAAGTTAATGACCCCGGTGTTCCATAATACAACATAATGCCAGAGTAAAACATGTAACTACAGGTACCAACAAATCCCCCAAATGTATAGAGTTTCAATTTGACAAATTAGTAAAGCTAACCCCGGTTAGTTGACCTATTGTAGGCCTACTGCTGTTCCAAACTAATTAAAAACTGTTTAGGAGCAGCTAAAATGTTTCGAGAGAAAAAAAAATATGGGGATAGTATAAAATAAGTTTGAACGCTGTGCTTAGCAATTTTTCTTTGAATACCCTGCAATCGTAGGTTCTGGGGTATTATAGTTAGGGAAAATGTATGTAACATGGACTTTAAGGCATAACAGAGATATGTTTTATACAATATATTAAAATGATGATCATTGACTTGGAATGCGATTGAGCCAGGTTCGTTAGTTCGTTCGTATGAACACCTTCATTTTGGAGACCAGAAGAGCCAAAAGCTTGTTGAATTATTTTGATAGCTTTCCCCTTTTCCCGGAAGAAACGTATCCCTGTCCACCTAGATGAACATTTAGATCTAATGGACCGTCAAAGCAACGCATTATCCATATGTTCCCCGTTAGCCAAAAGGAACGATAGTCCGTTCGTATGAACACCTTGATTTTGGAGATCACAAGAGCTGGAGACACGAAAATTCGTGAACAGATGCGCAAAATCGCGCTTTAGGTCCTCCTTTCCCCATCCATATCAACACATGGATCTCATAGACCATCGGACCAATGCATTATTCATGGGACTACGAATGATATTATTTAAAAAAGAATAGATTGCCTCTAAAATGCGTCCAAATTAAATTTTATTGAAGCTGAAGCTTACAAATTCTGTGGGATCAGCTTTGTGAGTCTAATAAACAAAAAATGTTCACTTTTCTTTAAAAAGCACACGACGCCAACATAGCTCCAGATATAGATAGACAGTTGAAATTTTTTGGTATCATTTTTTCAATATCCCCTCAACTAATTAACTCTGAGTTGTTTTTTTTTGTTATGTTGACACATGTGAGCCATAGAAACAAAAAGATGTTGACCTATTGTCAAAACTAGCTCTTTCCCCAGCACATTCCCCAATGATTGCAAATAAACCTTGGCTTAGACACAAATTTTTCTCGAGCAAAAATATTCTACAGAGCATTCCACTGTCGTCCCTCTACCCTATGGCTACCAAATTTTTTCATATTTTCGGGCCTATGTAAAGTGTGGAAGCTACAGGGCTTTCTTGCCGTTATTGTTGTTGTTGTTAATTTTACAACATAATCTAAATGAGCATATAAGGTGCCCATTATTCATAAAGAGCTATGAAATTCAAATTGAAATTCACAAAACAAAGCAAAACACGCGCCTCAGTCCAGTCCATCCAACTTGGTGGTTCCAAGCGGCAATCTATCAACCGATGGAGGCCAGGAGAATGCGCCAGCCGTGAAATGGTCAGAAATGAGCGCTATGACTTAATAGGCCTTCAGTCAGTTTGGTTTGCAGCCAGGCGGCCAAGGCACTGGCACTGCCAACGATCAACGACCAACTTAACTTGGCCAAGAGGCTGCTGCCTGCTTGGCTGTGTGAAGTCAATAAAGGCGCCGTTGGTGGTCAAAATGTTGCCGCTGGTGGCTGCTGCGGCTACGGCGGCGGCTCTAACTGCTGCTGGTATTTGTTGTTGTTGCTGTTGTGGCTGTAGTGTTTGTTGTTGCTGCGCTTGGCAAGACAAGATCATTAAGGTGGCATATAACATGGCACTAAAGACAGACACTTGCCGTAGCGCGTAAGCGCGAAAAAGTACCTGTCTCACATGGGGAGCACATCCAGCACCCAGTACGCCAAGACGAGACGAGAGATTGAAGTCTGGTAGACTAGCGAGACCCACCACCGCCAACAGGCTAGTTAGTGCAGTTAGAGATCTTGTGAGCCGGCTGACACTTTTGATTGAATTCCCAGCAGTGGTTTGGCTGTATTGGTGCACTGCAGCATGTCGGTGTCTGCGATTGTAATCAACGCTCGACGATCAATCAGCGGTTACGTGCATGGGCAGTCGACGCCACTCGACGCCATAGCCACTCAAATCAATCCATCAAACGTATCAATCATGATGACAGGCCCACGAAAAGTGCTTAGTAGTAGTAGTAGTCAGTCAGTGTGTTGGTCAGTCTCATCTGTGCGCTCATCTAATATGAGTCTAAAGTTGGACGGACGCAGCACGTCTTGGACTGTGCAACTGACATTGCGTTTGCCCGCATCGCCCATTAAATTTGAATAATCTTAGTTTTTTTTTTTTTGCTCAAAACTCAGCTCAATCTCAGACAGCGGCAACTGTCGCCTGGACGAGTTAGCCTGCCAGTTACCAGGCGGCTTGCGTGCCCGTCACTAAAACTAAACGCCACTTGGCCACTGGACGCGCTTTGAGGCAGTGGAAATAGCTGCAGGCGCTTGCCGGCTATCTGATTTGAAATTCTAAAGTGATTTTGATTACTTGAGGTGTTGATGTTTTGACTTGTACGTTGATTAGATAGTTGGAAGACTTGTTAGATGCATGCCATCCGCATCCAGGAGTAGTAGACTGACTATGTTTGGAACATGTTATCTGCTGCTAGCCGGCTTGGTCACTTGATGTGCATTTATTATAATTTAATTATAAGCAATCTGTAACAAGTTAATAGGTGCTAGCTGGTTGCAGCGCATAATTTACCAGGCAGGTGTGAAATGGCTTTATTAGAGGCCTTTGGAGAAGGCTTGCCACTTGGTGGCAAGTGGCTAAGTGGCAAATCTTAATGTTGATGATTACCTGTCTTAATGATGGGTCTGCATACAACTTTGTTTTAGCTGGAATAGGCAATTAGTTGTGGCTATAAAGATAGTTTTTATTGAGCATGGCATAGATTTGGAACAGATATAAAAAGTAAATGCTCTACAAGATCTGCATATAAGTTCCAGTTGAACTCTTTATAGCGTAGAGCAGATTCTATGATGATCAGCATTTCTGTTTTGAATTAAAAAACATATATGCATTTATTTATAGAGCTGTAACTTTTCCACCCATTGTTTGTTAGATTTACTTGTAAGACTAGGGGGCTCCACCTCCACCGTTTCTGTCGTTATATTTATTTGCAGCGTCTTTGTCAAGATATTTTGCTTTCTGTCCCATTGCATCCAAATTTTAAGGCTCTTTAACGGTATGCGAAATTTAATGCAAAAGAGAGCATTAACTATAATAGGTAAGAATAGGTATTTCTGTATTTGTTCATCTGTTCACTCATAACTTGTAAGCCGCGTAATATTATTTGGCAAATAATTTATCGTTGGAAGCGTCTTGAGCGTCTGCTGGTTATAGGCTATTATTTTGAATATGGGGCCCGCTAGAGTGTATGTCCTCTCAAGAAAAATACAAAAAAAAACTATTTTTTTCAGCTGACAGTTTTGAATTACTATATTTAGTTGTGACTTTAATGAAAAGGATTTCCTCTTGTAAAGAACAAAAATGTTTTTGCAGAAAATGTTACAAATATATGTATTTAATATTGTTATCTTATCCATTATATTATCTTTAAAATTACTTGCACTCTTACCAGCTCTGCTTCCTTAGTTAAAATTTTTTAAGTAATGTCACTCAAACTCGTTGTTTTTACCCTCTACCTTATGATAAGGCGTATGTTAAGTTCTTGCAAATTTGTGCAACAATAGATGTCTCTTCGTAGACCCTCCAAGTTTACCACCAATATGGTCGGAGCGCAGAAGAAGTACATCTTACCCATCGGTATGAACGCCTGAATCTTGGAGACTATAGGCGCCAGCACAATCAAACCTGACATTTGGACCCCTTACTTGTACAGTCAGATCAAGACACGCTCCATACTACGAGGCGCAATATTTTTTACAAATTTAAAACGACATATTTAGATTAAATGGGTGGGAAAAAATAAAATAATAATAAAAAATTGTTCATTTAATGTCCAGGCACATAAATATCAGACAAAATAGCAAAATAGTAATTTTAAAGGAGAAAGTTCGAATGCCTCAGTGGCAAAAGCATACAATGTAAAGGTGAGCCTTAGGACTTAAAATTGAAACGAGTATTAGGTTCTTGTCCGTCGTTCAAAATTGTTTTTTTTTTTTTTTGTACTCTTTACTCTAAGTAACAAAATATATATTAACTTTGTCCAAGGTGAAAATGTATGGCACATAAAGAAGGAGACTTTGGAGATCCTCCAAAGTTGCTAAAGTCTGTCCGTCCGTCCATATGTACGCCTAGATACCAGAGGTGTTAAGAGCTAGTGTTAGAAAAATAAAATATTATATTATGTTACATCCCTGTCATTAAAGAACCTAAGAAACCGCCAGTAGGCAAGCAAAAAAACTTTAAATACTCTTGAACATTGCCCAACACTACAAAATAAACAATAATAGTATCTGCAAATACTCGAGTCACAGTGAAGCAAAATATTTTTATAGCTAGATAAATTTTCTTCCAAGTACTGACAGTTTAACAATAAATAGAATATTTCCATTTAAGGCAAGCCGATGGATGGAAAGTACCTTACAAACCGCCCTCGTCCGTGGAGACACAAAGTTTGCAAGCAGTACAAGACAATGTTAAGCAGCCTTTCGAGACAAACAATCAACATAACAAATTCTTTAATTTCAGTTAACAACTTACAACCTGTTGCAACAGGAACATAACAGAACATGGCGCAAACAAAACGAAAGACTTAAGGCACGAACTTGTTGTAGACAAGGCTAAGGCGAAAAAAAAAGCCAAAGAGTTGGGCTTTAAGAGCAGTTGGCGGTGCGGGAACGTAATGCCGAAAAACTTTACGTAATTAAGCAAAGAACGTCGCGCTAATGTCGCACATAAGTCACACGGCCTGGAAGAACAAAACGCTTTTGGGTTGTTGTTGTTGTTTTTCGATGATTTTCTTCAAGTTGTTGGAGTTGTTGTTGTTCGGGGGACTTTGGTAAATTTGCCTGCCAACTGCCAACAGTCAATTGCATTTTTGGCTCAGTGCTGTTGTTGTTTTTGTTGGCTCATTCACGCGAATTTGTTTGCAATTGAACTTGGCTTTGGCATTTGGTGTTGGATTTGGTTGTGGTGGCTTGTTTTTTTTCATCGTTTTTCCACACTGCAGCTACGATTTTGTTGGGGGCTGTTCGCTTCGTGTCTACTTTTAAGCAATTCGTTTAGCTTGGTACTCTGTATACCCTGCAACTGTCGGGTCAGGGAGTGTTATAGATTAAGCAGGCTAGGCGTACCAGGTCTAGTTGTGTTTGTCTGAACACATATAGGAATCTTGAAAAAGGTGATATCTCGAAAAGCATATTGCTATCTAATATTAACATCGCTTATTGTGGTTTTGATATAGACATATTTGCATTCAAATGTGTAAGTCCTACAAAATATGAGATCTAGGTAAACCAATTAATAGCGAAAAATGTGCAATTGTGAAGAATATTTTTATAGGAACATCAGCTGAACATAAAAAAAAATACTATGGCACTCCATTTACAAACAGACTAGAAGACTCAAATACTAAGTGTTTCAAAAATTGGTTTGCTATATAGATTAGAAGGATGGAAGGATAGCTATTTCACATCATAGGGCAAGAGCATGGCGAAATGAATAGAGGAAGAAACTTAGACTACGTACAGAAATAATATTTACTTATAAAAAAAAAATGGCTTTTAAGGGCTCGTTTTTGGGGATTTAGTTAGTCCGGACCACATACAGAATTAAAATTCTACTTTAAAAAATCTTATTTGTCGATTTTGGGGAATTTCCGGAGTATAAGCCTATTTTTCGTATTCCTATTTGAAGATATTGGCACATTTGAACATGGCAAGGGTTGTGTTTTTTATCTTTGTTGCTATTGCCCCAAAAGTCAAATCCAGCAGATTTAATTTGTGAGCAAAAAAAAAAAATTTTAGCACTTAAAACATGAAGAACTAATAAAAACTTCTTAAAAAATATAATTTAAAATATAATACAATATATAAATATATATGTGAGAGCGGTTCAGATTGTAGAAACTCAAAAAATCTACAAAGGCACATCCCGATTTTTGGCTATGGATCATTCCAAGAAACTTTGACGAATAAACCATGGCTCTTAAAGGAATTTCAAGCCAATTTTGGTTTGGCATAGCTTTTTGCGGTCTAGGAATCGACTTTTGACTTTGAATTTTTTCAAAGTCACGCCAGTGGGCGCTTTCGTGCATTTTCTTTTATTTTGTCGCCTTTTTTTGGAATTCCCATTCCTGAAATTTTCCATTATTATTCACCTTGGCTTAGCTATTTATTTTAAGTAGCAACTGATCAAAAAGAAAAGTTTACCTTAAAAAAATCAGCTTCCGTCTTAGGTGTGACCTTTAACACTTTGTCGTCGTCGTATGTAGAAAATATATCTAAAAAAGATTAAAGTTTTGCAACTTGAGAACTTTCTTGTTAGACAAGAAATCGTTAAAAATTGTATTTCTAATGTAAGATGTCCATCATATGCCATTTCTTCAGAGAATCTCCATATTTTTGCAACAATTGTTAATGTGTCTGTACAACCAAACACCTACATCCCTAACAATTTGCTGGGAGCTACAAATGAAATTCCGATTTTTGTAAGGTACACTCATGTGATTTCAATAAAAAATAAAAGTTTCTCGAAGAAGTGTAATATCCTTTACTAACCAATTTTCGTCGAATAAGCACGGATATCTTAACATAGGTATATAAAACTTGCCTAGGACATTGGTCCAAAATTATACTGACATTTTTATATTTCTTCGGCACTTGGAGTGGCTTTTTTTATGAAAATTTGATAATTGAATTTGATTAATTCCATAAGTTATGGAATTCTCCAAATTAGATTAATTTCATATATAAGTCATTTATTTATTTTACTTGTGATACTTACTATATAAAAAAATTAAAAAACTCAAAAAAATTGTATTTTTGTATGACACCAAATTTTCCTTTCATAGAATCTTATTTTTTTTTTAAATAGTTGCAGTACCGATGCCTCAAACAAACGTAGACAGAGCAACCAATATGTGAGCCTTATAGACATTAAAAATTTTACGTATTATTAAAGCAATAAGCAAGCCATTTTCATTGATAAGATCTAGTAAATACAGTAAAAAAAGAGTTCAAGACAGAAAAAAGTTCTTAATTACTGAAACTATACTAAGCTGGGCTTAAATAAACATATCATTCACAAAATCAACCTTATATTGGCAGGAAGTAACATACCGGTTGCCCACGAATACTCAAAAACGGTCTTTGGCTTTGAACGGGTTACCAAAAAATCCCTTAATGTTGCAGCAACTAAGCATTTTTGTTCAGCAAACATAATTATTGAGCCTTCCTTTACTGTACTCTAGTTAAACAATTTATTGCAGAAATTACTTTCTTTTAAAAATTAAGTGGCTCTGCTCCCTGCTTGCTTCGCTTGCCACATTCCAGCAAATAATAAAAGCAGCTAAATGAGCTAATTATGACGAAAGATATATTAAGACTCCGCAAGAGGGAACAACTACGACAAAATAATCTGCAGGAGGCAGCAAAAAAAATAAGAGGTACCACCACAAGTTACAAAATTGTCCGCGAGCATAAAAGTTTGAACTACGCTAAATGATCTTCAAGAGGCAGAAAAGAAATTATAGGAATCTCGGAAAGTTCCAAAAATGTCCGCGAGAGCAAGCAAGGGAAGCTATAGCACGCAGCTAAAGTTCCAAAATTGTCCGCGAGAGCAAGTAAGTAAATTCATAGGAACCAGTTCAAGTTCCAAAATGGAGCAAGAAAATAATTAGCAATCACGAACAATGTCAGCATTTCCCTCAAAGCAGCCTGAAAAAAATAAATGTTGGACGGAGAAAAGTTTAATTTTTGTATTATATGTTAAAAATGGATGCAGAGTATTCCACTAGCGTACAACGCCGGAGCAAATTCAAATTTTTTTTGTTCCTTCCAGCTTTGTTTTGTTGGCAACGCGTTTTTGATTAGCTTTCCGCATTTTAGCGGCATTTGGCATCACACACACAGTTACACACAAAAAGACAGACAGTCGACCGACTGGCCAAGTCAACGAAGGAGCACTGCTTCGCTTGATGATGCTTATCAGGAATCACGAATATTTGTTTGCCAAACTGAAGAAGTTGTGTTCCAATGCTTTTCAGTTTGTAACTGCCTCTTGTTGCTTAGTCGTTGCTGTTGTTGTTGTAGGCAAATTCCTAAGGGAACAAGTAATCCAAACTTGACTCACGACGCATTAGCTGCATAAAAAGCTCAAAACTTATATATCATTTCAGTCAGCAAGTGTATCAAATGGCCAAAAAAAATAAAAAAATAAATATCTAGCATAAGACTCATAAGCAATTGCATAAACTTTTTAGACTGCCCACGCAAAAAAAAAAAAAATCTCAGCGCAGCTTGAAGCTGATGCGCGTGGGCGAGCCATTACAAATGATTTCTTAAAAATATTCAACGTATTCATATAATACTCACAAATTGATAAACAAAATTGTAAGTGATTTTTCTTACTATCGTTCAACCATTTGCCCCCCTTTATATATATATATGTATGTATATATTTTTTTGGGGAACCTATGAATCAGCCCAACGGCTGCGGGCAGTCAACGGCGCATAATTATGATGCCAGATAATGTGATATTAAATAATTTACTTGTGCCAGGTTCTCTCTTTATGTGACGGTGGCAACACTCCAACTGCCACCGCTGCTCCAATCTCTGACAGCTGCAACATTTTGGCTGCAACTACTTAGGCGCCGATTTGCAATCGGGGGGTACAAATGGACTTGGACTCCAAGTCTCTATAGGTACAGATACTTATATGTATGGGCACCATAATGCTGTTCCATTGTCTGTTGTTGACTTGGTTGACTTGGTTTTTATGAGCGGCTTTTGTTTGCGCTTTGAAAATTATTATGTCATAAATTAATAGGCGCAATTTTTCTAGGGACACTATGGAACTCTCGTATGGTTTCGGTGAAAAATGTGACAAACAGTGCACTGACATTGCATTAGGGGTAATGCTTGTAGATTTCCAGTGTTATAAAATGTAGATTTATAGATATCATATATTTGGGTAGGCTATGATATGGGTATGTTAATTTTGGGGGCTAAGCACAAAATCGTTATGGCCTAAGGTGGAAACATATGCAAGCGTTCGAATTGGAGTTGAGATTTTGGATCTATGGGTGTAGTCATAAATTCTGTAAAGGAATTTTCAGTCGGTACTTTTGTTTTAAGTTACAGAGCTATAGATACTATATATATATGGATTTTTATATTTTGACCTAGGAGCCACTATGCACGTTTTTTTGATTTTAAGTAAATATGTATTATGAAAAACGTATCTTAAAGGAAATTTCTTTGAAATAAAATCACTAAAATATCAAGACATTCTTTTTTTAAAATTTAGAACTAAAGAAGAAATTTTGAACTAAATGAGATTTTTTTGTTTATGCTTACGTAGTCCATGCTGGCAGCAGAAACGCACCCAAAAGCAACAAAACTTCAACAAACGAAAGATGGCGTCAGCAGTTACGCTAGATGGCGCCAGCAGTAACAACAGCTGTTCTGTTGAGCAAAATTTATGTGCAGCAACTTATTTTGGAAGCAAAAATTATGGTAGGTAGAAAAAAAATGTTTGCGCGTCGTTTTTAAAGGCTGATAAAAATAATACCACATTAGAACGGTGCAGAAATCTTCTACTCTTAGCTCTGCAAATTGAATATTAATTGACCCAGACACAGCGCCTTTTCCTGCGTCTTGTCTTCTCTTCTCGCCTTAATTCTTCATCTAAAATTTGAATGAAAATGTATACCACTAATTAATTAATTACACTGTCGAGCAACGCCTCGACTAAATCATTTTTTTCATATACATTTAGTCCAAAACAAAAACTTTGCAGTTCGGCATTTTAAGATCGAAAAAAAAAGTGACCATAACGACCTTAACTTTCTTCGCAAACCTTTTTGTTTTTATTTTAAATAGGTTTTTCTGTATGTAGTTTAAAGAGTTTAAAAGCTGGCGTACCTTGAAATCGGGCACGGATGACTTTGGGATACCCTGTCCCACCACATTGCCATCAAATCCAGTCTATTGCTTAAGAACTCCAAAGATATTTGATTTGAAATTGATATTTCGGTTGCTCTACTTTCAAACAGAAGAATTTTGCAGCAAACGCATTTTTTTGACCGATCGGTCCTATTGGGGTATATGATATAGTCAACCGATTTCGATTACATTTTGTACAACGCTTGGGAACTCTTAAATATGCAAACAGACAGACGGACATGCTTTCAACGACTTCTCTAGTCATCCTGCTCACACTTTAGGTAACTTTGGGGGTCTACGACAAATACAAAGACAGACAGACAGACAGACGGACATGGGTATATCGACTTCTCTAGTCACCCTGATCATACTTTGGGTAACTTTGTGGGGTCTCCGACGTCTCCTTCTATATGTAACATACATTTTAAGTTTGCACCAACTTAATATACAACTTTTTAC